>CM049414.1:26800000-26855000 GCA_026929865.2 Hyperoplus lanceolatus | reverse complement strand
AGAGGCAGTAAGTAAGTAAGTAACCAGGCACGTAAAGGAAGGAACCGGGCACGTAAAGGAAGTCAAAGTAAAGAAGTGGATTGAACTGAAAACATTTCAATTAAAACTACGAAAAAAATGTACTAGTATTTTCGTCTTTAAAACTAGGACTAGGGGCGCCCTTAGCTCAGTTGGTAGGGCGTCCCCCCCCCATGGGCCCTTAGCTCAGTTGGTAGGGCGTCCCCCCATGGGCCCTTAGCTCAGTTGGTAGGGCGTCCCCCCCAGGGCCCTTAGCTCAGTTGGTAGGGCGTCCCCCCATGGGCCCTTAGCTCAGTAGGTAGGGTCCCCCCCCCCCATGGGCCCTTAGCTCAGTTGGTAGGGCGTCCCCCCCCCCCCATGGGCCCTTAGCTCAGTTGGTAGGGCCCCCCCCCCCCCCATGGGCCCTTAGCTCAGTTGGTAGGGCAGCCCCCCCCCATGGGCCCTTAGCTCAGTTGGTAGGGCGTCCCCCCCCCATGGGCCCTTAGCTCAGTTGGTAGGGCGTCCCCCCCCCATGGGCCCTTAGCTCAGTGGTAGGGCGTCCCCCCCCCCCCACATGGGCCCTTAGCTCAGTTGGTAGGGCCTCCCCCCCCCATGGGCCCTTAGCTCAGTTGGTAGGCACCCCCCCATGGGCCCTTAGCTCAGTTGGTCACCCCCCCCCCCCCATGGGCCCTTAGCTCAGTTGGTAGGGCTCCCCCCCCCCATGGGCCCTTAGCTCAGTTGGTAGGGCGTCCCCCCCCCCCCATGGGCCCTTAGCTCAGTTGGTCACCCCCCCCCCCATGGGCCCTTAGCTCAGTTGGTAGGGCGCCCCCCCATGGGCCCTTAGCTCAGTTGAGGGCGCCCCCCCATGGGCCCTTAGCTCAGTTGGTAGGGCGTCCCCCCCCATGGGCCCTTAGCTCAGTTGGTAGGGCGTCCCCCCCATGGGCCCTTAGCTCAGTTGGTAGGGCGTCCCCCCCCCCCATGGGCCCTTAGCTCAGTTGGTAGGGTAAGAGACAGACAGACACACAGACAGACACAGAGAGAGAGAGAGAGAGAGAGAGGGACACACAACCACACACGCAGAGAGAGACAGACAGACAGAGAGAGAGAGAGAGAGAGACAGACAGACAGACAGAGAGAGAGAGAGACAGACAGACAGACAGACAGACAGAGAGAGAGAGAGAGAGAGAGAGACACACACACACACTAATACCCACCCATGGCTTCTCGTGTGTTGACGGTGGGCGAGGGCAGCACTCGAGAAGGCGTGGCCTGAGCGTAACCTAGCGACGTGTTGGGAGTGAAGTGTGACAGGTTGGCTCCAACTGACACTGAGAGAGAGAGACAGAGAGAGAGAGAGAGAGAGACAGAGAGAGAGAGAGACACAGAGAGAGAGAGACAGAGAGAGACAGAGAGAGAGATTTTTTTTAAGATTATTTTTTGTCATTTTCAAGCTTTATTAGACAATACAGAGTTGAAATGGGGAGAGAGAGAGAGAGAGAGAGAGAGAGAGAGAGAGAGAGAGAGAGAGAGAGAGAGAGAGAGAGAGAGAGAGAGAGAGAGAGAGAGAGAGAGAGAGAGGGGGGGGGGGGGGGATGACCTGCAGTAAAGGTCCACGGGTCAGATTTGAACCCGCGACCACTGCAACAAAGGCCGGAGCCAATATGCTACGCGATCTATCCACTACGCCACCGGAGCGCTCCAGAAGAGAGTATTTAAATATATATATATATTTGAGTACACTTGTGCTTCTCAAACTATTTTCAAAAGTGTACTCCCTTTGAAATATTGTATTAGTTAAAAACATAAAAATAAAATTAAAAATAAAATAAAATAACTAGAATAAACAAACTTTGTAATAACACCGCAATGGCACGTCTATGAATGCCGTTTAGTTGCATTAAAAGCTACATGCTTTGAGCACAAGGGTTGAATTAAGCTGCGAGCTTCGAGTCCAAAGGTTTAAACCTGGAGTGTGTAGAATTTTGGGTTTTATTTCCCAGCAGATTTTGTAGAAAGTAATTATAATATCCATAAGTGCATTTATTTTAGGGCATAATAGCTGAAAAAAATGTTTTGAATTATTATTTTTTCTCTTAGAAAGGGTCTCTATATGTCCATATTTCTGCATATTTTGGACCAAGGCCTAGTGCCGCCATCTTGAAAGTGTCATAGTTGGAATGTCATCAGGTGCATTGATTAAAATGTAGAATTGTTCTTGTCCTTGAAGGCCACTGTAGCTTCTGTTATTAATCTAAAGGGGCGGGGTTACCCAGGGAGCGTTGCATTCTAGAACTTTCTTGATGATGTCATATTACACACTGCACCTTTAAAGTACTGATGTAACACATGGTGCCTGGTTCTATTGCTGTTGTTTGTATTGAAAATGTTAAACGAGTGATAAATAAATATATATACAAAAATTGTTTCAGAAACATGTTGTGTACTCACAGTCCAGCCTCTCCTCGGCCTCTGGCGGCTGGGACACATCGCTGAAGGGAAGAGAAAACAAAGGAGACGTTTGAGAATTTAGAATGGAACAAAACAGGACACACATTTTTATTTATACACAATAGAGGGAAAAAAAAAAAAAAAGTCTCACAATTATTATTTTTTTTTTTAACCTGAAAATGAGCATCATGTGATCTTAACACCTGACCCGACCCCTTGGCAGTGTTTGGGCACACACGTGTGTGTGTGTGTGTGTGTGTGTGTGTGTGTGTGTGTGTGTGTGTGTGTGTGTGTGTGTGTGTGTGTGTGTGTGTGTGTGAGTGAGTGAGTGAGGCAAAAAACTACCGTTCTTTTGCACATTATAACCTCAGAATAATGCGTAGCTACTTACTGGTGTGTGGAGTCCCTGGGATCTCTGTGTGTGTGTGTGTGTGTGTGTGTGTGTGTGTGTGTGTGTGTGTGTGTGTGTGTGTGTGTGTGTGTGTGTGTGAGTGAGTGAGTGAGTGAGTGAGTGAGTGAGTGAGTGAGTGAGCGTGCGTGCGTGATTGAGTGAGTGAGTGAGTGTGTGAATAATTCGCTAGCTACTTACTGGTGTGTGACGTTGAGTCCATGGGAGCGACTGTTATCCAACCGGCTCGTGTGGTCATCAAATACGCCGTCAGTTTGTCCGTGAAGCGAAAGGTTCCTTTGCTCCAAGCTCATTGGCTGCTGACGCTCGAAGCTCATTGGCTGCTGAGGCTGAACCATTGAGGTGTCCGTGGCAACTGCTAGAGAGTAGAGTTAAATGGTGAGTGGACTTGACTTATATAGCGCTTTTAAGGTGATTTTCTCAGTCCCAAAGCGCCTTACATTTCTTACCACATCACACACACACACACACACACACACACACACACACACACACACACACACACACACACAATGTCGGTGGTGGAAACTAGCAGAGTTGGGGAGAGTAGATGAAAAATGTTACTCAAGAACCAAAACGTATAAGACTAGAATATGTTTGTAAACCAAACTGTGGGCCCTGCTGCTGTAAACAACAACAACAACAACAGTGAAACAGTAACTTTTCAGGAAGCTTTCTAACTTCAAACAGTGTTCCAGGGATCTACATTTTCCCTGTGAGGAAAGTTTGTTTATTCAGTTATGAGAATATATCTTAGAAAATGTTTAATTTCTCTTACACACACACAAAGCTACACACTGTATCTTTAAGCAGGCAACTAAAAACGCGTGAAAGTTTCACTGTGTAAAGCCAGCCTAATTGATGAGCAAAGATGGACACACACACACACACACACACGCACACACACACACACACACACACACACACACACACACACACACACACACACACACACACACACACACACACACACACACACACACACACACACACACACACACACACACACACACACACACACACACACACACACACACACACACCAGCACAGAGAGAGAGAGAGAGAGAAACACGCACACACACCAGCACAGAGAGAGAAACACACACACACACACACACACACACACACAGTATTCAGTAGATAACCCACCTCTGGATACTAGCGAGTGTTGCGATGGTCGTGAATACACACTCCTGTCAGACAGACCTGAGGGCCTGTGTGTGTGTGTTTCTGTGGAGTGTGTGCTTGGTTCTACATTATCGAATGGGCTCGCTGTGTGTGAGTGTGTGTCTGCGGTATACGTGTGTGTGTTGTTTTGTACAGAATCGAGTGGGCTCGGTGTGTGTGTGTCTGCTGTGTGCGAGTGTGTGTCTGCGTTGTACGCGTGTGTGTTGCTGTGTTGTACAGTATCAAATGCGCTCGGTGTGCGTGAGTGTGTGTCTGCGGTGTGTGTGTCCAGTTCCGGAGACTCGGGATTCTCGGCGATGGAGGAGATGTCTTGTACCAACGCCGGCTCCGTGTGGAACCTCAGGCCGAGAGAACGCCGGCTGTTGAGATAGCCGGGGGGTCGCTCGCCACCAGATGCATTGTGGGTAGGATTAGCTGTTTCTGGTATAGAGTGCTGCAAAAAAGAAAAGAAAAAAAAATATCAATGTATTAAAAGGTGCAGTGTGTAGAATTGTGGGTTTTATTTCCTAGCAGATTTTGTAGAAAATAATTATAATATCCATAAGTACATTTAATTTAGTGCATAATAACTGAAACATTTTTTTTTAAGGACTATTTTTTCCCTTAGAAAGGGTCTCATATATGTCCATATTTCTCTATACTTTGGTCCAAGGCCTTGTCAGCGCCATTTTGGAAGTGTCATAGTTGTAATATCATCAGGTGCATTGTTTAAAATTTAGAATTGTTCTTGTCCTTGAAGGCCACTGTAGCTTCTGTTATTATTCAAAAGGGTTGGGGTTACCCAGGGAGCGTTGCATTCTAGAACTTTGTAGAACTTTCTTGATGATGTCATATTACACACTGCACCTTTAAATATCATTTTTTTATCATTTAAAAAAAAAAAGGTGTTACGAGGAACTTTCAAATATTTCTGAAACAGTCTAATTTTTCTTCTGATGATCAAGAATTACATGCAACAGCAGACGAGGCCATCAGTGCAAAGAATTATATTTTTATATGGTTTTTCTTAATGCCTTTGGCATGGGTACATTTTACCGTGTGTGATGTCAAGCATGGGAAAATGTAGGATTAGACAGTGAGACCATAAAACACTCTCTCTGCCTTTTCTCAGGCTAGGATGAACCGATTTCTAAAATGTTTGCACATTTATACTACATAGGATCTCAGAGTTCAATACACCTTCATATATCCACCGGTGAAGTAGGTCTTTAACAGTCTTTTAGTATGAGTAGGACATTAGTAGGGCTTTTCTAACACACACAGTCTCACACACACACACAGTCACACACACACAGTCTCACACACACACAGTCTCACACACACACACACAGTCTCTTACACACACACACACACACACACACACACACACACACACACACACACACACACACACACACACACACACACACACACACACACACACACACACACACACACACACACACACACACACACACACACACACACACACACACACACACAGTCTCACCCTCTGTGAAGCAGTCTGGGTGGATGGCCCTCCAAAGGCCTGTAGTTCTTGTACTTGGTTCATCTTCTCCAGAAAGCGTTTCATGTTCATGAGTCCTTCCTCGTGCCTCTGGTCATATTGGAGCAGTTTGACAGGACTACAGCTCTCCCCTAGACATACAAGAACAACTATGTTACGCACTGTGGCTTTAAGCCTGTCCAATAACACCTTAAGTGAGACATCTACTTTAAACAGACATATCATTACAAGAAGACGCTCGCGGCTGTACAAAATATGAATTCTTTTCCAGTTAAATGATCTTATATGTACAAGAGGCACTTTTTGATAGGTAGCCAACTTAAAGGAATACTTCACCCACACGGAGCCGGCGTTCTATCACTATAAAATCACTATTATAACATAATGAATGAGGTTTTTCTTCCCTCAGTCTTCCCTTGGCCCAGCTGTCCTGTTAATCCTAAACCCTACAACACTCGTTCTGCCTTTTTCTCAGGCATATTGTACTTTCACCCATTTAATTTTAATTCCAGCCAATCTACATCTCTGTCTGAATGTTTCAATTGTTTTTTCTCTTTATCAGTTGTTGACAGACAGACAGACAGACAGACAGACACACACACCCATAGACCAGTGTTGTTTTTGTCAACGAAATATATGACAAAATATCGTCAACGAACATTTATCACGTGACAGAAACGAGACCCAACGTAAATGGTGGTCATGTGACGAAGACTATAATCATATATGTAATGCTTTATTGTTGACTAATAAAAACAGGACTAAATGTGGTTTACAAAAACAAAAACTCTGATAAAATATCTCTTCAAAAACGAGAGGACACGAAATGTCATAAGGCTATTTCGTCTCGCCATTATTATTATTTTTGCAATATTTTTGTTTCCCCGAGTCTCGGGGCTGCAAACAGGCCGCGGCTTCAGATTAAAAGCATTTCACTGGCTTAACATGAGTATTTAACTAGACAAACGTGAGTTGGCTTTTATTTTGAAATAGCAGGAAGTTAGCAGGCGACGTTTCTTCCTCAATCCCCACTCGCGGTGAGTTAACTTTAACGACTAACCAGCTGCAGCCTGAAGTTACTGCATAGGCTAACTGTCAATATGCGGCCAAACGTCGTCTTGACTGGATTCCTGTCGGACATTAACCATGACTCCTGACTTCCCTGCTCTCCTGAGTCATGTTGAAAAAGTATTCCATTGTTTTCTGAATGAGTAGTAGCCCTGTTTGTGGACGTCTATCCATCAAAACTATGACGT
Organism: Hyperoplus lanceolatus; assembly: GCA_026929865.2. Lineage (NCBI taxonomy): Eukaryota > Metazoa > Chordata > Actinopteri > Uranoscopiformes > Ammodytidae > Hyperoplus > Hyperoplus lanceolatus. Next base: position 26,848,194 of record CM049414.1, on the reverse strand, counting down.
AGGTCCTTAGCAACGGTCATTATACCCTTGACAGCGGTCTGTCTTGCTGGAAATAACAGACCTGTAGAATGCCGTGATTTACATAGGATTCTCAAAGTGCCATGTAATAAGTTCTGTCAACGAATTCCACTGTATGCTGTCTGTGCTTCCAATCGCATGGTTCAAACCATTTGTGTTATATCTTGTAATACAAAAACCTGACTTCAGTTTACAGGCAATACAAGTCATACACAAACATTTTATTTGCTCTTTGTTATTATGTTATTGTAGCTCTAGCATTCAAGAACCTCGTTTCTCTTGATTAAACTTGAATGTAATGTCAATTTTTTCTGGCATTGTCATTTGAAGCTATTTTATTTAGGCCTTTTTATTTTATATAAACGTATGTCATTAGACGGGAGATTTTGAAACACAAAGAGAAGCTGTCTGAGTTCCACCAGACTGCTGTTCAGGTTGAGGAATCCGGCATTCTTACACGTTTGGTAGCTCAAATAAATATGATGTAAATTCAATCAGAGCGTCTTCCGTGTCTGGAATTGCATGTATTCTTGAGTCTATAAGGTAAAAATAATATAATAAGATAAGATAACCTTGTTTGACTTGTGAAATGGGGGACTTAAAGAACATTTTGATTTTGGCTGTACTATACTAGGTACTTGTACTATATTAACTGGGTTAACTATAATTGCATTACTAAAAAGACTAGAATACAAATGTCAGTGACTAAGACTAGACTTAAATGTCATCAGCTTTTGTTGACTAAGGGCCCGTGTCCACCTAGCGCCTTTTTCCAGCGTTAAACGCTGGCTGTGCGCTCAGGAGTGTGTCTACTGAGCGTTTTTTTCCGACCGCTTTTTTCAAGCGTTTTATGAGCTGGGAGAGAGAGTGCTGTGATCGGGAGAGAAGAAGCTGATGGTCACCTGTCAGTCAGACCTATCAACACTGGTTTAACTGTTTAGGTTTGCTGTTTTCTATTTAAATCGTTACATTGTAATATGAGTAGTCTTATGAAACAGAGAATACTTTCCACCATCCTCTGTTTGGATGAGGAGTTATCGCGGCTCCTGCAAACACACACGGAGCAAGTTGTAGGCCGACGTGTGCGCATGAAACGATCCGTAGGAGATAAAAAATACAGCGAATCAAGTGTTCGCCTAATCTGCTCCCACAAACGGGCTCTCCTCCCTCTGTTCTGGTCATTTTAACAGGCTCTCCTCCCTCTGTTCTGGTCATTTTAACGGGCTCTCCTCCCTCTGTTCTGGTCATTTTAACGGGCTCTCTTCCCTCTGTTCTGGTCATTTTAACGGGCTCTCCTCCCTCTGTTCTGGTCATTTTAACGGACTCTCCTCCCTCTGTTCTGGTCATTTTAACGGGCTCTCCTCCCTCTGTTCTGGTCATTTTAACGGGCTCTCCTCCCTCTCTTCTGGTCATTTTAACGGGCTCTCCTCCCTCTGTTCTGGTCATTTTAACGGGCTCTCCTCCCTCTGTTCTGGTCATTTTAACGGGCTCTCCTCCCTCTGTTCTGGTCATTTTAACGGGCTCTCCTCCCTCTGTTCTGGTCATTTTAACGGGCTCTCCTCCCTCTGTTCTGGTAATTTTAAGTCACTATTTTCGTACAGTTTCGGGTAAACAGAGACGGAAAAAGCAGTTTCTCTTCCGTCTTCTTTGTTGCCAAGGCGACGAGTCCCGACGATCTACTATCTGATTGGCCCTTTGAAAAAAAGCGGCGGTGACGTCCCACCGCCTTTCTGAAAAGTTGAACTTTTTTTAACTGGAGAAACTCGAAGCGGCTGCACAAATAGGCAAAAACGCTTTTCTCCGAGCGGCCGCTCATTGGGAATCAATTGAAAAAAGGCGCTTACGGTGGGAAAAAGGCGGTAGGTGGACACGGGCCCTAAGACTAGACGAAAAATAGTCCCAGATAATTCTGACTAAGAGAAGACTAAAAAGCTCAAGACTTTTAGTCAACTGAAACTTGACTAAAAAGAGCTTTAAAAGGTGACTAAGACTAATACAAACTAAAATGACAGTTTGACACAAAGACTAGACTAAAACTAAACTTAAACAACACTACCATAGACACACACACACTTAATAACACCTAACAACACACTAATAGACACACAACCACACACGCAGAGAGAGACACAGAGAGAGACACACACACACACACACACTAATACCCACCCATGGCTTCTCGTGTGTTGACGGTGGGCGAGGGCAGCACTCGAGAAGGCGTGGCCTGAGCGTAACCTAGCGACGTGTTGGGAGTGAAGTGTGACAGGTTGGCTCCAACTGACACTGAGAGGGAGAGAGAGAGAGATATGGAGAGAGAGAGAGAGAGAGAGAGAGAGAGAGAGAGAGAGAGAGAGAGAGAGAGAGAGAGAGAGAGAGAGAGAGAGAGAGAGAGAGAGAGAGAGAGAGAGAGAGTATTTAGCACAACATTTTAATTCGATTCTTTGTATAAATATGTTGTTTAAACATTGGAGAGAGAGGGAGAGAAAGGTAGAGAGACAGACTGAGAGAGGATATTCAATGAGAGGGAAAGAGAGAGAGAAAGAAAAAGAGAGGGAAAGAGAGAGAGAGGGAGAGAGAGAGAGAAAGAGACACACTCTTACTTGGTTGGCTGGCCTCCTTCTCCTTGCTCTTGAAGTACCTCTGAGCCCGAACCTCTTCAAAGCAGAGCTCGGAGTCTGCACAGAGCAGCGCCTGCGTATCGTACTGAGACACGGTCGGGACGCTCTGACGGGGCGGGAGCATTCCGGACGTCTCCGAACGGGACACTCTAGAAACACAACAATATACACCAAAATAACATGAGTTTTAAGTGTGTGTGTGTGTGTGTGTGTCTCTCTCTCTATCTGTGTGTGTGTGTGTGTGTCTCTCTATCTGTGTGTGTGTGTCTCTCTCTCGCCCTGTCTGTCTGTGTTAGTGTGTGTTTCTGTGTGTGTGTTAGTGTGTGTTTCTGTGTGTGTGTGTGTGTGTGTGTGTTAGTGTGAGCGGGATACTCTAGAAATGACAATATACACATTCAAGATTATTAAGATACATTTTTTTAGGACATTTTTAGAAGCCACACTATACACAAAGGGAACTTGTGTGTCTCTATCTCTCCATGGGTGTGTGTGTGTGTGTGGGGGGTGTGTGTGTGTGTGTGTGTGTGTGTGTGTGGGGTGTGTGTGTTTTGGGTGTGTGTGTTTTTTTTTTTTTTTTTTTTCTGTCTGTCTGTCTGTCTGTCTGTCTCTCTCTCTCTCTCTCTCTCTCTGTCTGCATGTGTTAGTGTGTGTGTGTCGGTGTGTGTGTGTGTGTGTGTCTGTCTGTCTCTCTCTCTCTCTGTCTGCATGTGTTAGTGTGTGTGTGTCGGTGTCTCTCTGTGTATGTCTCTTACAAAGAATACCAGATTATTGTTTGCCATTTTTTTTTCTGCTTTTATGAGACAGTTGTAGAGGGACAGAGAGATGAAAAGTGTGTCTTTGTGTGTGTGTGTGTGTGTGTGTGTGTGTGTGTGTGTGTGTGTGTGTGTGTGTGTGTGTGTGTGTGTGTGTGTGTGTGTGTGTGTGTGTGTGTGTGTGTGTGTGTGTGTGTGATATTTTGTAAAACGTACATTATGGTGGTTTTAACTCCGGGGGGTTTGGGACAATCCCAGGACACCTGTGACAGAGGAGTAAGAATATTCAATGGATTTGAAAAATGAACATTGAAGTGATGATGAAGCATGATTATAATGGGAATACAAACACATACAGACAGACAGACACAGACACAGAGAGAGAGACACACAGAGAGCGAGACAGACACACGCAGACAGACAGAGAAAGAGAGAGTCACAGACAGACAGAGAAAGACAGACAGACAGACAGACAGACAGAGAGAGACACACAGAGAGCGAGACAGACACACGCAGACAGACAGAGAAAGAGAGAGACACAGACAGACAGAGAAAGACAGACAGACACAGAAAGACAGACAGACAGACAGACAGAGAGAGACACACAGAGAGCGAGACAGACAGACATAGACACAGAGAGAGAGAAACACACACACACACACACACACACACACACACACACACACACACACACACACAGAGGGAGAGTCAGACACACACACAGACAGACAGAGACACACACACACACACACACACCTTGTTGGGAGCAACGGTCTCTTTTTGCGGCGTCGTCTGATTGGTTAGTTGGGAGGGTTGCAAAGGGTTTCGAGCTCCTGCTGTTCAAAATAAATAAACGTAATAAATTAAAAGTCAACGTGATATAAAATGAAGAAAAATTATATAAGATAATATGCAAAAATAAGGCAACAGGGTAAGATTACTTCTATAGCGCAATTCAGACACAAGGCCATTCACAGTGCTTTACAGGGACAAGAAATACATCAAGATTAGACTTTAAAAATGGCATTGGTTGAATGCATCTTCTTATTTTATTTTCTTATTTTTTTTTTTTTTTAATTTAACTGTATCAGTAGCTGTGTATCTGAATCTGATGGCAGTGGGGGCGGGACCTGATGAGCCTTTGTCTTCTCCTGCCGCCCTTCAGACGATAACACAAAGTAATATGTGTGAATATGCAAAGAGAGAATTGTGTATTGTGTGTAATTGTCCGGAAGAATAAAAAAAAAAAAAAAAAAAAAAAAAAACTTTTAAGAGATATTAAAACCAAGAAAATGCATCAAGGTTAAATAATGTCTTACCCGACGCTGGTGTCTGACTCTTGGTTCTTGCTTGAAACTGCCTGTGGACGAGATTTTGGTTTAAATTAAAATTAAAAGGACTAAATTTTTGAATTTTGTAATCCTATCATAGATGTTTTGTGTAAACTTAGCTAATTAAACATTAAAGGGACACTGTAACATTTTAAGTAATTTATTCGCTAAAATCAATATCCTCATTCATAAATATGTCCTCATTGGTGTAAAATCACCTCTGCCAATAATCTGAATTATCCTCCTGAGCGGAGAATTACAAATATTAATATAACATTTTGTACATTGAGCAGGCAAGTCTTATGGAGGCATCCATGTTGGTTGGAATGTCATCAGGTGCATTGTTTAGAATTTAGAACTGTTCTTGTCATTGAAGGCCACTGTAGCTTCTGTTATTATTAAAAAGGGGTGGGGTTACCCAGGGAGCGTTGCATTTTGGAACTTTCTCGATGATGTCATATTACACAGTGCCCCTGTAAGCCTGTCATGTACCTGTATTCGCGGAGTACAGTGTCTGCCGGCTGTGCTTGGTTCTCCATCGCTGTCACATACTGCCTCTCCGCCTGTTCCATCAGCCCGTTGGTTTCACACTGCTGCGCCCAGGCCACGTACAGGGCAGCCGTGCGCCTGCCGATGCCTTTCCTGTATATGTGTCTGTACAGCGCAATGGGGTCCGAATAATAACCCGCCTGTGTGGGAGAAAGAGAGAAGAAAAATGAGTTATATAAGATCACTCAGACAAAAAAGGAAAATTATTATTATTATTTTTTTTTTTTTTAAATGAAAGATTATTTTTGGGCATTTTTTCTTGGTTAGACACTGTTGTGTAGATGAAATGTGTCAGAGAGGGGAATGCTATGTTTTAATTCCAAGTGCAAGTGCCTTACAATGGGGCATAAAAATACACAGGGTTCAACATTGCCCAGTAAAACGACATGCAGGGCAAGTTGATTGGCCAGGGACACTGACGGCTGGTCACAGTTTGTGCTTTTTTTTTTTATAAAATACAACGTGGATTACATACACAATAATATAACTTTTTTTTTAGGATTTTTTTTTGGCATTTTTATGCTTTATTGATAGTGTAGAGACAGAGGTGAAATGGGGCAGAGAGGGGAGTGACATGCAGAGAACGACCGCGGGCTGGAATCGAACCCGGGTCTGCTGCTGGCCGAGGCCCATGGGGGGGACGTCCTACCAACTGAGCTAAGGGCGCCCCTTTTTTGTTTGTTTATTGTTGTGTTATGTAAAGCGCTCTGAGTGAGAGAAAAGTGCGATATAAATAAAATGTATTATTATTATTATCATCATCATCATCATTATTATTATTATTATTATTATTATTATTATTATTATCATCATCAAATAAAAAGATCTTGATTTCAGAAGTCAGACTTACACATCTGATGCAGTGCTTGACGTATCGGAGGTCGTCTGCGTATCGTTCCACGTTCAGAAACCTCTGGACCAGAGTGTCCAACACGAGGTTCATGCCACTGCGGCCGTCTGCCGGAAGAGACGTCTCCAGGTGATCTACAAACCTGCAAAACACACAAAGAAGAATGTGGGTTCAGTTTTAAAGGCGCAGTGTGTAACTTTGTGTGTGTCAGAGAAGTGAAACATTTCGTGAGGTATATTTTCAGAACTGAATAAACCATTCTAACATTTGCTGTTGTTTAACTATTAAGCAGCATAAGAACAATTAAGACATGAGCCGTTTGTTAGGACTTAATATAGGAAGTTTTCTTTGAGTGTGTCAGAGAAGTGAAAGATTTTCTAAGGTATATTCTCATAACTGAATAAACAAACTTTCCTCACAGGAAAATGCTCTAATGTCTAATCTTGATGTATTTTATGCCCCATGTAAAGTCAAATTTATTTCTATAGCGCATTAAAAAACAACATCAGTTGACCAAAATGCTGTACAAGATACAATACAATATTCTCTTTATAACTGAATAAACAAACTTTCCTCACAGGGAAAATGTAGATCCCTGGAACACTGTTTGAAGTTAGAAAGCTTCCTGAAAAGTTACTGTTTCACTGGTGTTGTTTACAGCAGCAGGGCCCACAGTTTGGTTTACAAACACATTCTAGTCTTAGGTTTGGTTCCAGGTTCCTCAAAATATAGTTAGAGAAAATACATTTTGTAAGCTCAGTGAATGTAAACAAATCCCCCTTCCCTCTGGAACTGCACACTGCACAAGGTCTAAGGTGAAATATTACTTTGTACAAGACTAGTGGGGGTGTGACTAAATGGTAGGAAAGCAAAAAAAAATGTGTAGACCCTTCAATCAGTGCCTTTTACATTTAGTTTTAATTATTAACCTTTATTTCTACAGGTAAATCCCATTGAGACCGAAGACTCTTTTACAAGGGAGACCTGTTTTCCTTTCCCATGTTACCATTCACACACACACATTCATACACAGATAGCAGCAGGCTAACTATCGACATTCACACGAGGCAAGGTGGGTGAAGTGTCTTGCCCAAGGACGCAACAACCATGACACAGGTGGCAGGGCGGGGATCAAACCTCCAACCCTTTGATCATCAGCCGACCCGTTCGCTCTACCAACTGAGCCACAGTCGCCCTAGTCTCGCGAAGCCAGACCAAACTACAGCAAGTAGTATGTCGCCCCAAATGAATAACTATGATTCAAGATTTTGACAAGTCACAGGCACAATAATTACAGAAGCAGTCCTTGGCAAATAAAGGAATGCTTCACCCATATGGAACCGGCGTTCTATCATTATAAAATCACTATTATAATATAATGAATGAGGTTTTTCCTTTCCTCAGTCTTCCCTTGGCCCAGCTGTCCTGTTAATCCAAACCCCACATTTTACCATGTGTGATGTGATGTCACACTTGAATATTTTGAAACATGTCAAAAGAAAATATAGGTTAACATCTTACCTGTTATTATAACACATAACTTCAAACTGAACATGCTGACTGAAAAGCACTAAATTTGCAATTGAAAATATAAAGGATACCACCGCTAATTTGACAAAGACACACTGACAGTATATAAAAAATGTAGGCTACGATTCGACTATACAACAAGTGATATAGTTTAGCATTAGCAGGGTTTTTCTTCCTTCATTTAGATAATTTTTAGTATATTTGAAGAAAGTTAAAGACATTAAAAGTGGGTGTGTGCTTTGTTTTCCTGTATAAATAGGTCAAATTAACAGATATCTGGTTATTAACTCACTGAAAAAGCAATGATTATGCTTACGGAACAATACATTATATCACCGCTAATTTGACAAAGACAGTATTCAAAAACCTAGTCTATCGTATATTTTTTTCTTCATTTTTACTATATTTAAAGAAAGTTGAAGACATTACATGTGGGTTAGTGCTTCGTTTTCCTGTGTAAATAGATAAATATTTTTATTTTACTATGGAAAAGGGGTAGGATTAAATAAGTATATACTTCTTCCTGCTCCTTTTCAGGCATATCTCAGCAATACAGTTAATTTTTTTTCTTTTATTTTTAATTTCTTTTGCGAAAACATAATGTGTTTACTGTATTTCCGTGCTTTTCATTTTGTTTTGTATGTTTGATATGTCTGAAATAAAATTTAATCAAATCAAATCAAATCAAATCGGTCAAATTAACAGATATTTGGTTATTTTACTCACTTGTCCCATGAATCTAGCGGGTCGTCTCCCGAATATGAGCTCATGCTACTTTCAAAACACCTACGAAAAAAGGTTAAAAACACGTCAAATTCAATTATAAACCAAGTCAGCACAATGCCTGGCAGTTATGTAATTGTTAAAAGTACATTATATAACCATAACTTACTGTAAACGCGATGAAATGTCCATTTTGAATCGAGTTTTATCATAAAAGCGATTTAAACTTAGCTGTCTGTCTGTGAAGCGGCGGTTTCGTTTCCTGACGCATTTCAAATTTCGCGCTCAGCCAATGGCAACGCGAGCATTCCAAAAGGAGACCACGTGATGACGTGATGACGTAATGACGTTTCTGATGTAAAAGATTACAAAATAAAAGTCCTCGGTTGACAGCATTATTATATGAGTGTATTGCTATTGCACTAAAACGATATTATTTTTTCAAAATGTTGAACGCTACAGTGCGTAACTATTTCTTATAAATTAATGTCAGGTTACATTCAAGCCATTGCCAAACGAGTTGACACAAAGTTTGTTTAAGCCTATTATCAGCTCCACAAAACTCTCTCTGTATTTCTCAGTATGGCAGCGTTTACAAACTGGTAAATAACTAAATAATAAACGGGGGCACAAGACAATTTTGAAATGTATTTTATTATTACTATTTTATTTTGACCCGATTTGACGGGATGTGTGCAAGCATATATATATTGATTTTTTTTTAAATTAAATACATACACACAATAACCCACAAATAATAAACGGGGGCACGAGCCAATTTTGAAATTTATTATTATTATTATTATTATTATTATTATTATTATTAATATTATTATTATTATTATTATTATTATTATTTATTTTATTTTATTTTATTTTGACCCGTCTTTGAGCGGAGGTGTGTGAAAGCCGAGCCGCCCTTGAGGAGTCGCCTGGGAAACCCCGTACACGCAGAGCTAGAAGAAGCCAGAAGCTCGCGACGTACGTTACGTGGGGCGCCATTTTGATTTCGTTTTCACCGGGAGTAAAATAGAACCTGGAACCAGTTGGATAAAAATACAATTCACAATTTTTTTAATCATTTTGAAGCAACTGTAACAACACTTACGGATCAGAAATAGTGCAACCCGATATTCAGAATCGCACGGTATGTATGTTTATGCATCTAGCTGACGCGCAAGAAAGACTAAAAGCTAATGTTTTGTAATTTAAAGATGCTCCATTAGCAACCCGGCATTTTGAAAATACAGGCCCTGCTTTCATTCAGCAGTGCTAGGAAATTACTAGCCTCATATGCATGGCTACTGTGCATTATAGTTGTTAGTTTAAATGGCTAAAATTCCCCCCAAAAGGCAACATTTTGACGTTTTTTTTATTTGATTTATTGGCGGGGATAGCTAGCGTGCTGTTTTGCAAGCACTCAAGATTTCGGGCCTTTGATGTGCACAAGCCAGCGCGTGGTGGTGAATGCATGCACGTGTATTTACCTGAAGCTTATGCTTATGTTACCTGTTTACCTGCATTTAATCCTATTGTTTTAAGTGTTTTAATTGTTCCTACGGTGTCCGGTAAGGTTGGAAAATGCGTGAGTGTTTGCAAGGTTGAAATGCGTTTAAAAAAATGTGCTTGATTTATTTTGTTTCTCCATATTTTCATCAAATTGGCGTGTACGTTGATAATGCGTTAATGATTTTATTTTGTACCAAATAATTTGATATAAAACTAATCAGTTATTTTTCTTCAATAGTTCCCACGCTATCGGACTAAAAATAATGCCAGAAATCTGAACTAGGATGGACACACCTCCATTTAATTTTTTTCAATATTTTTGTGGGAAACCAATGTTTTTTTTCTCTCCAATAGCTCCTTTTAGGTAATTGTAAATATACATTATATCAATGTAGTCCCACGGTAAAGATAGGGCAGCGTGTAAAATCCTTATTCTGTTCGTTTTTATCAATATATACTTATGAAGCGCCGTGGTTTTTGGGGGGAAAAAGTTGAACTTTTATTTCGAAAGGGTTGGAGAAGTCCTTGGAATTTTACGCTGAAAAACCTGGACGAACCCGGTGTTTTGTAAACTGGTAGTTAAGCCTCGTTTCTGTGTACATGAGGAAGGTATTCTGTATAAAAGGGTCAGATTTTGAGTTATATGCCTAATAAATAGCGATACAATTTTCTAAATCTTAACCGAAGAATGGCAGATAAATGTGTATCTTAAAAACAAATGTTTCTCAAAAACAGCTTTTAGAATTTAGCCTGAGCGGGATATATCAAGCTGTGTATTTGCTCACTTGACTTAAAGGTTTACTTTACCGGTGGGAATATGAAGGTGTATTGAACTCGGAGATCCTATGAAGTATAAATGTGCAAATAAAATTAAATCGGATCATCCTAGCCTGAGAAAAGGCAGAAAGAGTGTTTTATGGTCTCACTGTCTAACCCTACATTTCTCTTTCTGTGACATTTTCGCACATTTATACTACATAGGATCTCCGAGTTCAATACACCTTCATATTCCAACCAGTGAAGTAGGCCTTTAACTGCTTTTTTTAAATCATTATTATTCACTTATCTATCTAACTATGTGTATTCTATGAGTAACAGCAACTTATGCTCATGGACCATCCATACCACTTGTGTGTGTGTGTGTGTGTGTGTGTGTGTGTGTGTGTGTGTGTGTGTGTGTGTGTGTGTGTGTGTGTGTGTGTATATATATATATAGTCAAAGCATACACTGCTGCTTTTTCCATGTCATTATAAAGCTGTTGTTATTTTCTCCTCAGTCCAGCCTTGAAAGATTTGGCGCCAAAATGCTCAATAAAAAGCTGTAGTTTCACTTTCTCTTGCAACCACACTGTGTGTGTGTGTGTGTGTGTGTGTGTGTGTGTGTGTGTGTGTGTGTGTGTGTGTGTGTGTGTGTGTGTGTGTGTGTGAGCATATATAAACAAGTGTTATGTTTACGCAATAGCCCACTATACCACAGTTAAAGCTGGGGTGGAGGATTTGGGGAGAAAATGGCAGTTGGGATAGAGATTCGAATCCAAATACCTCAACCGCTCCACTTGTTCCCTATGGTCCCTCCCTGACACGCTCTACACACCAACAACGTTGGTGCCAAAGTGAATGGACAGTCCCAACAGCCAATAAGAACAGAGAATCGGAGCCTCGCTCTGATTGGTCAAATAAGTCTACAGCTCATGTTAATTTTGACCAATCAGAAATCACATACCCCAGCTTTAAGGGGCGTTGTTCGGCTAAACGCAAAGCCTCTATTTTTATATTATCATTATCTGAAGGCCATTCTGATGTTTAATTTCTTCCCTCATCTCTTGCCCCCTCTCTCCCAGATGTCTGCAGACATGGCCACGGATCATGTGAATGGAAACGGGACGGAGGAGCCCATGGACACCACAGCAGCCGTGGAGGAAGAGGTGTCGCGGTCCGAACACTTCCCGGCGCTACTGGAGGCCGGATTACCCCAGAACGTAGCCGAGAAGCTGGACGAACTCTACGTAGCAGGTAAGCTAACGTTTAGCATTGCTGCGAACACATAATAGGGCAAAGCAAGTTTATTTCTATAATGGAGCGGCTGTGGTGAAGTGTGTAGGGCGGTCGTCCACTGGGTTACAGGGTCGGTGGTTCGATCCCCCGTCTCCCCGCCACATGTCCAAGTGTCCCTGGGCAAAGAGACACTGAACCCTAAATGTCTCCTGATAGTTAGCTTGCACCCTGCGTGGTAGCTGCTGCTGCTATCGGTGTATGAATGAATGTGTGTGAATGGTAACATGGGAATGGGAACAGTGTTGCGTTCCGAATCTCATACTCTTTCTTTTCTCTATCCTACATACTACATCCGACGATAAAAAGTATCTAGTTAGGATGCAGTAGGCATACTATTGGGACATACTTTACTCTCTTATTTCATCATAACATTGCGCCTTGATCTTGCCTCTTGCTTTTATATCCGTCGCATCCCTGTTTGTTTTCATATGGAGGCTTCGTCGATGTGACGTCACTTCACGTGCGCACTGGATTGTGGGTCAGAATCGCCCAAATAGGATGCAGTTTTCAACACTAAAAATCTTGGCCGCATGAAGCAGGACATCCGGGTACTTCTAACCATCCTAAATCTGGCCACAAGAATCGGGACATCTTAAATCTTTTTTCTACATACTATACAGTGTTTCCCACTAATGTATCATTCCGTGGCGGGCCGCCACACTTTCAATTATTTATTTATTTTTTGATATATGTATATGTTACTATTTAAAAAATATACATGTATACATTTAATTTGCAATGCGCGAGTTTCACTTGGAAACAATAGCATTTCTGCATAAAAATCTTTAACGTGTGATTCGCGCTGTGATCTCAAGAAACAATATTTCCTTCAATCATGGACGTATATCAAGCGCGCTGAGGGATCGAGGCTCAATCTCCCCGAATCAGCCCCTCCCCCTGCGGTGCCCGCTGTACGATTCTGACCGGACACTCAGAAATAGATTAGGTCTCCCTTTGAAAAAGAGTCTCCGGTCTCAATGGGATTTACCTGTATAAATAAAGGTTTAAAACAAAACATTGATACACATACAAACAATACTGTTTATATAGGTGCACTACGCAGTTTCAGGCCAACATGAATGTTTTTTTTTTTTTTTTTTTTTTTTTCCATATTACCTCACCTTTAGAAACATTTTGCATTCAGTAACTTTTTTGCGTGTTATAGGAATTAATTCACACCTTAAAGGGACACTGTGTAACATTTAAAGTAATTTATTAGCTAAAATCAATATCCTCATTCATAAATATGTCCTCATTGGTGTAAAATCACCTCTGCCAATAATCTGAATTATTCTCCTGGGCGTAGAATTACAAATATTAACATTACATTTTGTACATTGAGAGGGTAAGTCTTATGGAGGCATCCATGTTGGTTGGAATGTCATCAGGTGCATTGTTTAGAATTTAGAATTGTTCTTGTCCTTGAAGGCCACTGTAGCTTCTGTTATTATTCTAAAGGGTTGGGGTTACCCAGGGAGCGTTGCATTCTAGAACTTACCTGATGATGTCATATTACACACTGCCCCTTTAAAACAAAAGAGACAAACCCCCTTTCTGAAACCAAAACACTGTTTTCTACTTCATCAATTACTCAAAAAACCCGCTGTCTTGCTGTTGAGTATAGAAACTGAGTGAATAGCTGTTTGATGGGTGTGGCTCAGTGTAAACGGTTTGAATAATGCAACTGAAACCAGCTGCTACTGATACAATAGAGCAGATGTCAGGCTAAAAGCAGGTGAAATGTGCTCTGAAAAGGGCTAGCTGGTTTTTTTTTTTGGGGGGGGGGGGGGCATTTTACTAGACAGTTTGGAGAGACAGAGATGGTCTTTTTACACAGCCTAGGCTCTGTAAACTGGTATGTAAACAAAGGGGAACCCACTGTAACTAGCAGCATACCCATTTACAGAGCCTAGGCTGTGCATTAACACTGGATATTTTTTTTTCCAATGCACACACACACACACACACACAGTACAGACTTATTTTTCCATGCTTTATTAGACAGTGTGTAGAGACAGAGATGAAATGTGACAGAGAGGGGAATGACATGCAGAGAACGACCCGGGCTGGATTCTAACCCGGGTCTGCTGTGAAGAGGACAGACAGACAGACAGACAGACAGAGAGGGGAATGACATGCAGAGAACGACCCGGGCTGGATTCTAACCCGGGTCTGCTGTGAAGAGGGACTGAGCCTTAATTAATGTGTGTGTATTAAATGTACTTATTTTATGTGTGTGTGTGTGTGTGTGTGTGTGTTTCTCTCTGTTTCTCTCTCTCTTTCTCTCTGTGTGTGTGTGTGTGTGTTTCTCTGTGTGTGTGTTTCTCTCTGTGTGTGTGTGTGTGTGTGTGTGTGTGTTCCCAGGCCTAGTAGCGCACAGTGACCTGGACGAACGAGCGCTGGAAGCTTTGAAAGAGTTTAACGAGGACGGAGCGCTTCAGGTTCTCGCCCAGTTCAAGGAGAGCGACCTGTCACACGTGCAAGTGAGTTTATTTATTTATTTATTTATTTTTTTTGGCATTTTCAAGCTTTACAGTGTGAAAGAATGTAGCTCTGTGAACCCTGTAAAGCGCTTTGAGTACCTTGAAAGGCGCTATATAAATCCAATCAATTATTATTATTATTGTTGTGTGTAGGGCGGTCGACCCTCAACTACAGGGTCGGTGGTTGAATCCCCCGTCTCCCCGCCACATGTCCAAGTGTCCCTGGGCAAAGAGACACTGAACCCTAAAGGTCTCCTGATAGTTAGCTTGCACCCTGCGTGGTAGCTGCTGCTGCTATCGGTGTATGAATGTGAATGGGTGCTCCAGTTGTAAGTCGCTTTGGATAAAAGCGTCTGCTAAATGACATGACAGGTCGTGGATCATGAGGAGATATTCACTGATTTTTTTTTTTTATTAAGTAATTTTGACAACAAGCGTTCTCCAGAATCACTCAGTGCGTTTCCATGCAGACTCATAATCGGGTAACTAAACGAATAAGACCTCAACAGGACTTTTAAACTGCATGTAAACACCTTTATCCGATCTACTTTGGACACAAATCGGCACAATAACGGACAAGAGAAGTCGGATAAGAACACCTAGATAATTTGTTCATTGTCGGCTTTCTCTCTGCATGTATACAGGGATCGGATTTCTCATATCGGACTTCTCGTTCTCTGCTTGTGTGCCTGCGCGTGATAGGCTACACCATGGCTTATTGACGGAAGAGAACCGGACGTGGCTCTAAAACCACTTTTTGAAAGCATGGTTGAAAGGGCTACAGCGCCACCTTGCATAGTGGAGACAGCCATGCATCGGACATTTATCCGATTTCTGAAAGGCCATGTATACTCAGACAAGTGACACGGTCCGTTCAAGTGTCTGGTTCGATATATGTCTTAATCCAATCTAGTTGTGCCATGGAAACGCACTATCGGTGTATAAATGTGTGTGTGAATGGGAACAGGTCTCCGTTCTCAATGGGATTTTTACCTGTACAAATAAAAGGTTAAAAATACCTCAATAAACATATTTCTAACCCCGATTTATCTCCCTTTTTCCTCCAGAATAAAAGTGCCTTCCTCTGTGGAGTTATGAAGACGTACAGGCAGCGAGAGAAACAGGGAACGAAAGTCTCCGATTCCACCAAAGGTCCCGACGAGTCTAAAATCAAGGAGCTGTTGGATCGAACCAACTACACGCTGGATGTGACGACAGGCCAGAGGAAGTATGGAGGGCCGCCGCCAGAGGACGTATACACGGGCAACCAGCCCACCATAGGGACAGAGGTAAGAGGGCTGGGGAGGGGAGGTGAGGTGAGGTGTGTGTGTGTGTGTGTGTGTGTGTGTGTGTGTGTGTGTGTGTGTGTGTGTGTGTGTGTGTGTGTGTGATGTATACAACCCACCGTAGGCACAGAGGTAAGGGCTGGGAAAGGGAGGGGTGAAATAGACTGTGAAATTCTGTGTTTAAGATTTTGTGTGTGTGTGTGTTCTTTCTTTCTTTATATATATTTATACTTTGTTTCTTATCTTTCTTTTTCATAAAACTGGAGTCCACATTTGAAGAAGTATAGCATCAGATTTAAATTATATTTTTTTATTATTATTTTTTTACTTCAACCAGTGATAATCCAGATTGACACAAACGGTGATAGTCCCATTTTCCAGTTTTACATTAATTGTTTTAAATGTCATTAATAATCTATAATCTCTCTCTCCCCCCCCCTCCCCAGATCTTTGTGGGTAAGATTCCCCGGGACCTGTTTGAGGACGAGCTGGTTCCTCTGTTTGAGTCGGCCGGTCCCATCTGGGACCTGCGGCTCATGATGGACCCGCTGTCCGGTCTGAACAGAGGCTACGCATTCGTCACATTCTGCACCAAGGAGGCCGCACAGGAGGCCGTCAAGCTGGTAGGAATCATTATTAAAAAATAAAATATATATATTATACTTTTTAAAAATGTATATATACTTTTTTTAAATTTTATATACACTTTTTTTCTTTTAATTTAATTTAATTTAATTTAATTGTATTTTTATTTTTTTACTTAAAAAAATGTATATACTTTTCGTAATTAAAGAATTCTTTTTATACACCTTTTTAAATAGGCCGTTAAGCTGGTAGGATTTTTAATTTTTTTTATTATCATTTAAAAAGTAAATATATATACTTTTTTCCCTTTTTAATTTAATACTTTAAAAAAAAATTATACACTTTTTATTATTTATTTTTATTTATATTTTTTTTAAATATATTTTTATACCTTTTAAATACTTTTATTTCTCTCTCTCTCTCTCTCTCTCTCTCTCTCTCTCTCTCTCTCTCTCTCTCTCTCTTCTCTCTCTCTCTCTCTCTCTCTCTCTCTCTCTCTCTCTCTCTCTCTCTCTCTCTCTCAGAGCTCTGAAAATGTTGTTTATCTTTGCAATAAATGAGGCAGTAAATTCTTGTCATCTGTTATAATCATAATTTTTTCTTTTTCTTAGTGTAATAATCATGAGATCCGCCCCGGTAAACACATCGGCGTGTGCATATCTGTCGCCAACAACCGGCTGTTCGTGGGATCGATTCCCAAGAGCAAAACAAAGGAGCAGATCGTTGAAGAGTTCTCAAAAGTCACAGGTACAAAAATCATCATCATCATCTTTTTTTTTTTTTCTTACACAGTTTGTTAATATCAGATAATTACTGAGTCACTTAAAGCGTCTACGAGGAACTTTCAGTGTGTGTTAATTCTAGTGCCCCCCTGTTGTTCCTGGGTGAGCGTATACTCATGACAAAGGCATTAAGAAAAACTATATAGAAATAGCATTCTTTTGCACTGATGGTCTGGTTTGCTGTTACATGTAATTTATGATCATCAGAGGAAAAATTAGACTGTTTCATCATCTTCAACCGCTTATCCGAAATCGGGTCGCGGGGGCAGCAGCTTGAGCAGGGAACCCCAAACTTCTCTTTCCCGGGCCACTTCAACCAGCTCTGACTGGGGGATCCGACGTTCCCAGGCCAGCGTGGAAATATAATCTCTCCACCTAGTCCTGGGTCTTCCCCGAGCCCCTCCCAGCTACAAAAATATATTATTTATTTTGTGTATTTATCAATTACTTTCATGTGATTTTTACATTTGAGTTCAACTTCAAAATTCATAAAGGTGGAGTCAGTGATTCTGGAGAACGCTTGTTGTCAAAATCAGTGAATTATCTCCTCATGATCCGGTGTGTGTGTGTGTGTGTGTGTGTGTGTGTGTGTGTGTGTGTGTGTGCGCGCTGAAAACAAAAAAAAAAGTTAATACACAGCCCCTAAACAATGGGGGCCCATCGTAGCTAAGAATGTACCCGTTTACAGAGCCTAGGCTGTATATTACACTTTTTATCAGCGCACACACGGAACAGACGGGTAGTGGATCATGAGGAGATATTCACTGATTTAGACAAAGTGTTCTCCAGAATCACTGACTACACCTTTTTTTTTTATATATAATAAAATGTAAAATAGGAATAAAACGCAATTAGCAGGAGCATAATAAAAATGTCAATTTGTAGAATAACTTGTATTTAATGTGTGTGTGTGTGTGTGTGTTTCCCCAGAGGGTTTGAGTGACGTCATCCTCTACCACCAACCGGACGACAAGAAGAAGAACCGAGGATTCTGCTTCCTGGAGTACGAGGATCACAAGACGGCGGCCCAGGCCCGACGCAGGCTCATGAGCGGGAAGGTGTGTGTGTGTGTGTCTGTCTGTCTGTCTGTGTGTGTGTGTTACTGTCTCTGTGTGTGTGTGTTACTGTCTCTCTGTGTGTGTGTCTGTCTCTGTGTGTGTGTGTGTGTTACTGTCTCTCTGTGTGTGTGTGTGTGTCTGTCTGCGGGTGTGTGTCTGTCTGTGTGTGTGTTACTGTCTCTCTCTCTCTCTGTGTCTGAGTGTCTCTCTGTCTGTCTGTGTGTGTGTGTGTGTGTTACTGTCTGTCTGTGTGTGTTACTGTCTGCGGCTGTGTGTGTGTCGGTCTGTCTGTCTGTGTGTGTGTGTGTGTGTGTGTTTCAGTGTGTCTATATCTGAGTGTGTGTGTGTGTGAGAGAGAGAATGTCCCTGCGTTCCAATCCCCATACTTCCCTACTATTTAGTACGCCAGAAAAAGATTTAGGATGTCCCAATACATGCCAAGTCAATTGTAGTATGCTGAAAATACATAAATGCCCCCACTAACTCCAATAGCATTTTGGAGTATTCGTCTTTTATTCTTGAAATTTTTCGACATAGTGGGAAAAAAAATCTTCCTTTTCTAATTCTTTTTTCTCTCCTGTCTGTGGCCCTAAAACTCTTCTGTACTTTAGTATGTAGTGTAGTAAAGAGAGAGAGAGAGAGGTGTGTGTGTGTGTGTGTGTGTGTCTTATGTTTGTCGTGTGTGTCTGTCTCTCTATCTGTCTGTGTGTGTCTGTGTTTATTAGGGGTGGGTAAAAATATCGATTCTCCGATGCATTGCGATTCTCTCTCGAACGATTCCGAATCGATTCATAAAAGTTAATAATCGATTTATTATATTTATTATTTATTAAATTTAACTAGTATTTAATATTAGTATTTCCACACAAGTGCGAGTTGTTAAAAGTGGCGACAAAAGGGCAGAGAGCAGCAAACCCATGTGACCTGCACTGGCTTTGTGTCTGTTTACGTTTTTGTATGAGAGCTGTATGGGGCGACAGTGGCGAAGTGGGGAGGGAGTTCGCCTCTGGTGTGCAGGGTCGGAGGTTCGATTCCCCGTCTCCCCGCCACATGTCGAAGTGTCCCTGGGCAAGACACTGAACCCCGAATTGCTCCCGATAGTTAGCTTAGTAAGCCTACCCTGTGTGGTAGCTGCTGCTATCGGTGTACGAATGTGTGTGTGACTGGGTGAATGTGTACAAAAACAATGTAAAGCGCTTTGGGTCTGTGATAAACGGAGATATAGCGCTATACAAGTCCATTTACCAGCTGAATTCCAATACAGCACTTTTTTTTCACTTATGTACACCTTATACTGGTATTGTGCAAATGTTTTATTTGTTACCAGGAATGAAGGCCCCTGGGTCTTATGTGTTATTAGTGTTCAAAGATGTCATGTGAGAAAGAAAGAAATACTGCACATGATTTAAATACATTACATTTAATACAGCACTGTCACTTGTGCTGATGTTATGTTACAAAGAGGAGAGAGTTATCCCATGGCTGTTTGTTCACAAGGCATGACATTAAATAGATAATTATTTAAGTTAAATTTTAATTATTTTTTCCCTTAGAAAGGGTCTCATATATGTCCATATTTCTGCATATTTTGGACCAAGGCCTAGTGCCGCCATCTTGAAAGCGTCATAGTTGTAATGTCATCAGGTGCATTGTTTAGAATGTAGAATTGTTCTTGTCCTTGAAGGCCACTGTAGCTTCTGTTATTATTCTAAAGGGTTGGGGTTACCCAGGGAGTGTTGCGTTCTAGAACTTTGTAGAACTTTCTTGATGATGTCATATTACACACTGCACCTTTAATGAATCGAAATCGAACCGTGGGATTCTTGACAATACCCAGCCCTAGTGTTTATGCACTTTAAAGCCTCCTACGAGGAACTTTTAAATATTTCTGAAACAGTCTCATTTTCCCTCTGATGATCATAAATTACATGTAACAGCAAACGAGACCATCAGTGCAAAGAATGCTATTTCTATATAGTTTTTCGTAATGCCTCTATAATGACAAATAAATGTTTCTTTCCATTTCTAAGGTAAAAGTTTGGGGAAACGTGGTAACGGTGGAATGGGCCGACCCCATTGAAGACCCAGACCCCGAGGTTATGTCCAAGGTAAGAACACACACACAGACAGACAAAGAGAGAGCCAATTATTCTCGTCCCATATAAGGAAAATAAACGCTCCTTATGTCATTATCGTAGTCTTGAATATGATCTTAACTGGGTTACTATAGGAGTATTGCTGCTGTGCATGTAAACCTTGTCTTGATGTCTTGGGGCGACTGTGTCTCAGGTGGCAGAGCGGGTCGGCCGATGATCAAAGGGTTGGAGGTTCGATCCCCACCCTGCCACCTGTTTCATAGTTGTTGTGTCCTTGGGCAAGACACTTCACCCACCTTGCCTCGTGTGAATGTCGATAGTTAGCCTGCTGCTATCGGTGTGTGAATGTGTGTGTGAATGGTAACGTGGGAATGGAAAACAGGTCTCCCTTGCAAAAGAGTCTTCGGTCTCAATGAAAAAAAAATAAATAAATAAATTAAACAGCTGATGGAAAATCTGTCCCAAAAAAAATCAATTGTGACAGTATATTTCTCTTCTCTCTCTGTGTCTCTCTCCCCTTCCTTCCCTCCCTGTCTGTCTCTTTCTCTCTGTCTCTCTCTCTGTCTCCCTCTCTCCTTCCCCCCTCTCTCTCTCCCCCTCCTTCCCTCCCTCTCTGTCTGTCTCTTTCTCTCTGTCTATCTCTCTGTCTCCCTCTCTCTCCTTCCCCTCTCTCTCTCTCCCTCCCTCCCTCTCTCTCTCCCCCCTCCATCTCCCCCCCTCTCCCTCTTCCCCCCCTCTCTCTCTTTCTCTCTGTCTGTCTGTCTGTCTCTATCTCTCACCCTCTCCCCCCTCCCTCCCTCTCTCTGTCTGTCCTCTCTCTGCCTGCCTACCTGTCTGTCTCTCTCTCTGCCTGCCTACCTGTCTGTCTCTCTGCCTGCCTACCTGTCTCTCTCTCTCTGTCTGTCTCTTTCTCTCTGCCTGCCTACCTGTCTGTCTCTCCCCCCTCCCTCCCTCTCTCTGTCTGTCTCTGTCTCTCTGCCTGCCTACCTGTCTGTCTCTCTCTGCCTGCCTACCTGTCTGTCTCTCTCTCTGTCTGTCTCCTTCTCTCTCTGCCTCAGGTGAAGGTGTTGTTTGTGAGGCACCTGTCTGCGGGTGTTACAGAGGAAATGTTGGAGACCTCGTTTGGAGCGTATGGAACTCTGGAGCGCGTCAAGAAACTGAAGGACTACGCGTTCATTCACTTTGAGGAGCGCGACGGGGCCGTCAAGGTAACCAGGGGTTTAATAAAAATAAAAATAAATAATAATAATAATAATAAATAAAATAAAAATAATATAAAATAAATAAATAATAAAAATAATAAATATTATAAATAAAATATAAAATAAAAATAATAAATAAATAATAATAAATATTATAGATAAAATAAAAATAATATAAAATAAATAAATAATAATAAATATTATAGATAAAATATAAAATAAAAATAATATAAAATAAATAAATAATAATAAATAAAATAAATTAAACTATTACATTTTTATTTATTTTAAAATATATTTTTTCAAATGAAGAAAAAAACATTATTACAATTAATTATTTAATTAATTAATTATTTAATTTAGCTTTAAATTCTTACGTTTATATCCTTTTTGTCTTATTTTCTTTTGTACCCATTTTAGATTATTATTAATATTTTTTTGGGAAAGTTTAATTGAATTATTTTAGTTTAGGTACAATTCTAACTTAAGAGGTGGAAAGGAGATGGATTTTTTATTTATTTTTTTATTATTTTTATTTTTTTTTATTAATGGACATTTATTTTAAATATGATTTGTCAAAGCTTGTTGAAACACCCAACTTTGAATTATTTAATTTTTTTAAATTTTATTTAGTATTTTAGACCAGGTTTGAAGAGGCTTTAAGTGGTGTGTGTGTGTGTGTGTGTGTGTCTTGTGGGGGGGGGGGGGGGGGGGGGGGTTGTTCCAGGCTTTAGATGAGCTGAACGGGAAGGAGTTGGAGGGCGAATGCATCGAGATCGTTTTTGCCAAACCGCCGGATCAGAAGAGGAAAGAACGCAAAGCCCAGAGACAAGCCTCCAAGGGACAGTACGTACTCTCTCTCTCTCTCTCTCTCTCTCTCTCTCTCTCTCTCTCTCTCTCTCTCTCTCTCTCTCTCTCTCTCTCTCTCTCTCTCTCTCTCTCTCTCTCTCTCTCTCTCTCTCTCTCTCTCTCTCTCTCTCTCTCTCTCTCTCTCTCTCTCTCTCTCTCTCTCTCTCTCTCTCTCTCTCTCTCTCTCTCTCTCTCTCTCTCTCTCTCTCTCTCTCTCTCTCTCTCTCTCTCTCTCTCTCTCTCTCTCTCTCTCTCTCTCTCTCTCTCTCTCTCTCTCTCTCTCTCTCTCTCTGAGCAATTTTTCCTTGAGTTTGACTATAATCAGGGTTATTTTGTTGTTGTTAAAGGTATTCAGTGTAAGGTTAGACAAGGCCTAGGCTGTGTGTAAACTCTCCAGACTCGCTGACTCCACCTTAAACATAAGGATTAATATAGTTGTTTAACTTTTGAATGTATTTAAAACAAATTTTGAGGGAGTATTCGAAGCCTGTAAAATGTTATTGGGGACAGCCCTACTAGTAGGAGCAGAATGGCTGTTAGCAAAATTTGTAGTGCTTGACTTTTCTAGTTTGTGTGTTCTTAAAGGGACACTGTGTAACATTTGAAGTAATTTATTAGCTAAACTCAATATCCTCACTCATAAATATGTCCTCATTGGTGTAAAATCACCTCTGCCAATAATCTGAATTATCCTCCTGAGCGGAGAATTACAAATATTAATAGTACATTTTCTACATTGAGCAGGCATGTCTTATGGAGGCATCCATGTTGGTTGGAATGTCATCAGGTGCATTGTTTAAAATGTAGAATTGTTCTTGTCCCTGAAGGCCACTGTAGCTTCTGTTATTATTCTAAAGGGGTGGGGTTACCCTATATGTACCTTATGCTATCTCTTCTCTCTTCAGGTACGATGACTTTACAAAAATACACCAAATTTTAGACGTTTCTTTACAATTTGATAAATAACAAAAAAATATATATATATTAAAATCTTTACCGTCCACGTAGTAGTAGTAAGTAGTAGTAGTAAAAATATTTATTTCGGTCCATCAAAGCACATCACATGCGATCAATAAAAAAAAAAATAAATAAATAAAAAAAAATAATGGCCGAAAAGGTCTAGGCTGAAGCCGAGGCTTATTATGCCGACCCTTTTTACAATAATAGTAAGTTCATTATTAACACCTTCATTTACCATTATTAATTACATATATAAAAGAAAAATACATATACTGTATATATACTATATATACATATATATTTTTAAACGTACAGTGACCCAATAGCTATAAGCAGTTACAGCTTTCATTCCTTCTCTCCTCTCTCCCTCTCTCTCTCTCTCTCTCTCCAGGTATGATGACTATTACTACTACCCTCCCCCGTCCCACATGCCCCCCCCCATGCGCGGTGGTCGAGGCCGCGGCGGTAACCGTGGCGGCGGTGGCTATGGTTACCCACCTAACGACTATTACGGCGGTTACGAGGACAATTACTACGATTACTACGGAGGGGGCGGCGGATATGACTATCACAACAACTACAGAGGCGGATATGAAGACCCCTACTATGGAGGTGGAGGGGCGTACGAGGACTTCCAAGCTCCCCAGCGAGGGAGAGGGGGAAGCAGGGGGTCGAGAGGCGGAAACAGCGGTCAATCTCCATCTTCCAGAGGTCCTCGCGGAGGTGGCGGTCCACCCAGGGCACGAGGGAATTTCTCCCCAAGAGGAGGGGGTCCCGGCGGGCTTGGAAGAGGACGCGGAGGCCCTAATCATGGTGGTGGTCCGAGAGGAGGGTCCATGATGCCCAGGATTCGCGGAGGGGTACGTGGGTCAAGAGGTGGGGTTGGACGTGGTGGAAATGTGGGCGGAAAACGCAAAGCGGACGGGTACAACCAGCCCGATTCGAAGAGGCGTCAACCCAATAATCAGAACTGGGGATCTCAACCGATTGCCCAACAGCCGCTCCAAGGCGGCGATCACTCCGGTAACTATTCCGGGTACAAATCCGACAGCCAGGAGTTTTATCAGGATTCTTTTGGGCACCAGTGGAAGTAAAATAAAAAAAACCTACCGACCAAAACAAATCAAGATTTCTCTGACACACACACACACACACACACACACACACACACACACACACACACACACACACACAAGTACACAGTAGGGCTTTGATTTGATTACAGCATAAAAAGAAAAGAATTGATAAGTCCGTGTTTTTATTGGGTTATTTTTGTCTTGATTTGATTGGCCTGAAAATCACTCGCATAACGGTTTCTTGCGTAATTTTATTTTTAATTGTTTTTGTCCTACTCACAACACACACACAAAATCAATTTGGTGGCATCTGGCAAGATCTCTTTTTGTACATATTTTAATAAACCGCTTGGACTCAAAACATTTAGTCACACACACACACACACACACCCTCCCCCGTCCCGTCCCTTCCCTTCCCACCTGTTTTTGACTAAACTGGCTTTTACTTTTTATTATATTTTATTTTATTTTTTAAGATGGTCGTTCGTCTCAAGATTTTTTTCTCGTAACAACAAAGTTTGGAAAAAAAAAAGAGAGAATTTTTTTAGCGAATTGTGCCCGAGCTCAGCTGTCTATTTGGCTATTTAGCGTAATGTATGTTTTTTAGACTATTCTATTCTGGGGTTTTTCCATGTTTTAAGTATATATAGCTTAACAAGCGACAAAGAAAAAATGTCTCCTTCCTTCCTTCCTTCCTTCCTTCCTAAAAATGTATTTAAAAACAAATGAAAAAAAAAATACAATTTGTATTGTCACAAAGTTATCGAGTAAGTGTCTTGTTATTGAAAAGAAAAAAGAAAAAGAAAAAAACAACACCAGACCATAGTTGTCTGAATTTTTTTGGCTCTACATTTTGGCTTGTATTCTTTTTGATGTCTGTCTTGCTTTAAATAAACAATACACGCACACGACGTGTAAATTAAAAAAACTTCAAATTGTGTTGCAAATTCATGTTTCGGCAAATTCTCTCCTTCCAAAAGAAAAATTGCCAAAAAGGCCCCCTCCCTCCCCCCGCCCCCCTCTCTCTCTCTTTACCTTGTGGAAGAAAAATGGACCTAGTTTAAAAAAAAAAAAAAAGGTTTGGCTTATAATCTTAATGTCAGCCATTTTATGCTACAATATTGTGTCACGTTTTGCATGCCTTCAAATTCCCAAAAATCACCTATTTTCTATTCTAGATTCTAGGCATCTGTACGTACATGTTAGTAGAAGTGGCATATATCCATTTTTTATTTAGAGACCTACTTCACCGGTGGGAATATGAAGGTGTATTGAACTCTGAGATCCTATGTAGTATAAATGTGCAAACATTTTAGAAATCGGTTCATCCTGGGGCGCCCTTAGCTCAGTTGGTGTCCCCCCCCCCCCGGGCCGGGCCCAACAGCAGACCCGGGTTTGATTCCAGCCCGTGGTCGTTCTCTGCATGTCTCTGCCCTATCAATAAAGCATAAAAATGCCCAAAAAATATCTCGAAAAAAATTATCTGTTCATCCTAGCCTGAGAAAAGGCAGAAAGAGTGCTTTATGGTCTCACTGTCTAACTCTACATTTTGCACAGTTGTGATGTCAACTGTGTAAAATGTAGGGTTAGACAGTGAGACCATAAAGCACTCTTTCTGCCTTTTCTCAGGCTAGGATGAACAGATTTCTAAAATGTTTGCACATTTATACTACATAGGATCTCAGAGTTCAATACACCTTCATATTCCCACAGGTGAAGTAGGCCTTTAAGTTTTCTCATGTCCAAAAAAACCCATCTATTTCACAAATTCTGGTCCCAAATTCACTGTGCAAGCATCAAGATTAACCTCTACTAGCCCGATATACAAGGCACTTCTGTAAGGATTATTTGGGGGGAGGGGGGGTTAAAATAAAGCACAATTTGATCGTGTTGTTAATGTGAAAGTAAGGGTCTACATAGCTGTTGAAGGCCTGGAGACTAACCTTGCATGTTTTTATCTCAAGGTTTTTGATGTTGTGTTGTTTGTGAGAGATGACGGCCGAGCATGTTTCGCTTGTGTGTGTGTGTGTGTGTGTGCTGTTTTTTCACCCTTCTCTCCTTATGGCAAGCTGTTGTAGCATTTAAAAGGTGGTAGTCAGTGATTCTGGAGAACGCTTGTTGTCAAAATCACTTTAAAAAAAAATAATAATCTAAATCAGTGAATATCTACTCATGATCCGCTACCTGTCTGTACTGTGTGTGTGCGCTGAAAATAAAGCCAGTGTTAATACACAGCCTAGGATCTATAAATAGGCATGTTGCTAGCTAAGGTTGGCTTCCTTTGTTTACATACCAGTTTACAGAGCCTAGGCTGGGTATTAACACCTTTTTTATTTATAAGTGTTCTCCAGAATCACTGGCTACACCTTAGCAGTCTCGATAGTCCTAGGCATAGATATATATAGAACACTATATATGTTCTATATATATCTATGGTCCTAGGAATGAAACAATGGGATGTAGCGGAGCGGCGACGTGCTTATTTTTTGCCAGAATCTTTCAGTGGATGACACAAGCATGAGCATGAGTCTCCATGGGGCACTTGACAAGAGAACTGTCTTGAGACATCTGAGACAAACACACACACACACACACACTGTCCGAGACATCTGAGACAAACACACACACACACACACTGTCCGAGACATCTGAGACAAACACACACACACACTGTCCGAGACATCTGAGACAAACACACACACACACACACACACTGTCCGAGACATCTGAGACAAACACACACACACACACACACTGTCCGAGACATCTGAGACAAACACACACACTGTCTGAGACATCTGAGACAAACACACACAGACACACACTGTCCGAGACATCTGAGACAAACACACACACACACACACTGTCCGAGACGTCTGAGACAAACACACACACACACACACACACACTGTCCGAGACATCTGAGACAAACACACACTGTCGAGTTACTTGACAAAACTGTCTGAGACATCTGAGACAAACACACACAGCACACACACACTGTCCGAGACATCTGAGACAAACACACACAGACACACACACACACACACTGTCCGAGACATCTGAGACAAACACACACACACACACACACTGTCGAGTCACTTGACAAAATTGTCCGAGACATTTGAAATTGTAAATTCGAAAATTTCTCATAGAAATGTATTGATGGGGTTTGTTTTTTTTTCATTATTTTTTTTATTTTTTTTTTCAATTCATTGTATCGGACAATTGTCCTGTCCCATGGAGACTGCTCATGCCAATGTCACGCTTGTATCACAACTTGAAAGATTGTAGCACTTACCCCGCTCCACTAAGGTACCTTATTCATTAATATTTTCTATATAAAACTGATACTACAGATATCTACGTATTCATTCTTCCTAGGTGAAAGAACGTCACTTAATTCTTGTGAATTGTGTGGGATTTCACAACTGATTGGATTGGAACAGTCGATATGATATTACATACTTAGATATATATAAATACAGCTCTGGAAAAAATGAAGAGACCACTCCAAATGTTCAGTGTCTCTCGTTTTACTATTTATATGCATATTTTACAGTAGAATGAACATTTTGGTTTTATTCTACAAACTACTGACAACATTTCTACCAAATTGCCCCCCAATAAATATTGTCATTTAGAGCATTTCCATGAAGTAATGTAGAGATGAAGATTGAAGAAAAATCTAAACTGGTCTCTTAATTTTTCCCAGAGCTGTATATTTCTGTAATAAAATCTCCCAAAAAGGACAATGGCATAGGGATCGGTAAAGTAAGTCACATATGCGATAAGTCAATACGGCTACGCTCTAAGATCAAACATCTATACAGTAGATATATTTGAAACATTATTTTGACAAGCCAAAACATAATTTTCAAAGATATCTAAAAAGATCATTATATATATTTTTTGATCGCTTGTTTTCAAAATTACTTTAAGTCATTATCTCCTCATGATCCACTACCTGTCTGTACTGTGTGTGCACTGAAAAATATCCAGTGTTAATACCCAGCCTAGGCTCTGTACAGTGGTGTGTAACCAAAGGGGGCTCACTTTAGCTAGTAACATCCCAGTTTACAGAGCCTAGGCTGGGTATTAACACTGGATTATTTCAGCACACACACAGTACAGACAGGTAGTGCATCATGAGGAGATATTCACTGATTTTGACAAAAAAAAGTGATTTTGACAACAAACGTTCTCCAGAATCACTGACTACACCTTTAAGTCAGAACTGTCAAATTTAGACATTAAGGGCCAGTTTCACAGACATGGATTAAGCCAAATCCTAGACTGAATGGCAATTTGAATGACGATTGTCCATTGAAATTACAATTAAGTCCAGAATTTGGCTTAATCTGAGTCTGTGTGAAACCGGCCCTATATGTCACAACAGCTTGCCATCTTACATGTTTCACCACCTGTTGTCTTTAATGCATCTGACATGTGCATGTTACAACAAACATGGCGTGCTAGTCTGTGAGAATGCTTTTGTCCTTTTTATTTAATGCTACATTCCTTCCTCTGTCTCTCTCTCTCTTCCCTGTGTGTGTGTGTGTGTGTCTGAGAGATTGTGTGTGTTTGTGTTTGCGTGATTCTGTGTGTGTGTGCGAGAGAGAGACACACACTCACTAAAAAAATTGTAGAAATGTGTGTTTAGTTGTAACATAATCTTGTTTTTTTTCTAATCTCTTCCCTCTGTTACCTGGCTAGCAGGACAAAGGAATGAAGGCTGGAACTGCTGACGTTTCGCTATGAAGAATGAGCCGGTGTTTGGCGACACACACACACACACACACACACACACACACACACACACACACACACACACACACACACACACACACACACACACACACACACACACACACACACTGCAGCGCTGCCTGTGCATTGAAATGGTAAGGACACCCACCAACAACCACCACTGAAGGAAAATGGTAGCTCAAGAAAATGTTGTTCTGTATATGTGTTTTAGCCACAATCAAAGGTTGAAGAATATCAGGGAAAAACTTGAATTTAAATTTTAAATTTTTTTGCCCTGTTATTTTTTATATTATTATTATTATTATTATTATTATTATTATTATTATTATTATTATTATACAATTATTTTTTTCTGATTTATTTTAACAATATTCTTCTTAAACTTAAAGATATTTTTATATATATATATATATATATATATATATATATATATATATATATATATATATATATATATATATATATATATATATATATATATATATATATATATATATCTTATTTTTCTCTCACAATTAATTAATTTTTTTTTTATTATTATTTTTTTAGACTTACCGGGGTGGAATACATGATGGACATGCTTCTGGAAAAGTCTCAGCACTTTTTTGTTTTGTTATATTTTAATTATATTAAAGGATAATGTACGATTATCAGAGAAGTATTGAGGTGCGTTGAAGGTCCTTAAAGCCACAAAAGAGTCCGTAAGTTTTAAGGACTCGCCTGTGTGTGCTCTGCTACGTTTTGTACTTGAGGAAACTGACAGACAGACAGAGACACACACACACACACACACACACACGAAGGCACCTACAACAGAGCACTTATAAATTTTAAAGTACACACACAGACACACAGACACACACACACACACACACACACACACAGGCAACTAACAGCAACAGGAGCACTTATAAATGTTAACGTTCTCAGTCACAAATTGATGTCTCCCATTTTTCGCTGCTCCAGCTGAAATGAGCCGATGATGTAGTTTACAGAAAATAATTGTTTTTTTAATATTTGTGTTTTTTTTTTTAAATTTGTGTAACATTTTGGTATTTTTAAATATGCTCCGAGGAACTTTTAAATATCTCTGAAACAGTCTAGTTTTTCCTCTGATGATCATGAATTACATGTAACAGCAAACGAGACCATCAGTGCAAAGAAAGAATGCTATTTTTTATATAGTTTTTTCTTAATGCCTTTGTCATGGGTATATACGCTCACCCAGGAACAACAGCTGGCGTGGTTAAAACACTACCGCTTTTGTCCAAAGGGGGGCGCTAGAATGAATACACACTGGAAGTTCCTCGTAGCACCTTTTAAAATGTCTGAAAACCCAACAGTTATTCCGTTTGTCCAATGATGAAAATTGTGTCTTATTGTATGTATTTTCTGTTTTTATGCGTCCATGTTAGGATGTTGGGAAAGTTATGTCAATGCATAAAAACTATGTTAAAGTTATCGTGCTAAATATGAGCAAACACTAACAGATGGAACAGTTGTAGGGCCGCAAGATTTAAAAAAAAATATATATATATTATATTTTTTAATTTTATTTTAATAAATGTTGTTAATACTCTTCTGTATTGACAAGACATCCAACAAACGCTGCATTTTATTTTATTTTATTTTATTTTATTTTATTTTATTTTATTTTATTTTATTTTGAAACTGGAAGAACATGAATTAATATCCAGGTTTTGACAAAAACGTTTTAGGATATTAAACTACCGTAAAAAGTGCATTGATTGATAAAGTTTTCATTGAATTATACATTTCACATAGTTTTTTTTTTTAAGATATTTTTTTTTTTGGCATTTTTATGCTTTATTGATAGTGTAGAGACAGAGTTGAAATAGGGCAGAGAGGGGAGTGACATGCAGAGAACGACCACGGGCTGGAATCGAACCCGGGTCCGCTGCTGGCCGAGGCCCATGGGGGGGGGGGGGACGCCCTACCATCTGAGCTAAGGGCGCCCCCCATTTCACATAGTTAAGACAGATTTATATCATGCCATTTAAGTGGTTGTTAGTTTATTCTCCACGCTAAGTATTACACGCTAAACTGGACCTTGAAATGTTAAGATTTTTAAGTGGAAAATCCAACCAAAAATTTCTCAACATTTTGGGATAGAAATAAGATTTTGAGCAACTCAATAGCCTGTCCCCGTCAAGGCTTTTACTAGTGTGATAATTCGCCTTTAAGTTTGGTCAAAATTGGTCGTTTTTGGTATTTACAAAACGTAAAATTAAATTTTTCATGAGTTAGCAGAAGAAAGGTTGTGTAGAATTTTTTTTTTGCGTTTTTTTTTATTTTTATGTTTGCCATCAAATTTTGGTTGCGTTCCGAATCTCCTACTCTTTCTTTTTTCTATTCTACATACTACATCCGACGATAAAAATAATCTAGTTAGGATGCAGTAGGCATACTATTGGGACATACTTTACTCTCTTATTTCATCATAACATGGCGCCTTGATCTTGCCTCTTGCTTTTATATCCGTCTCATCCCCGTTTGTTTTCATATGGAGGCTTCGTCGATGTGACGTCACTTCACGTGCGCACTGGATTGTGGGTCAGAATCGCCCCTAATAGGATGCAGTTTTCAACACTAACAATCTTGGCCGCATGAAGTAGGACATCCGGGTACTTCTAACCATCCTAAATCTGGCCACAAGAATCGGGACATCCTAAATCTTTTTTCTACATACTATATAGTAGAAAGTATGTGATTCGGAACGCAACCCCAGTGTCTTCAATGTGACTGATATTATATCCCGGTTCAGAAAAAAGGATATGTTACAGTATTGACTGTTTGTTGGATTACCAATGTTTAAGGGTCAAGGAAATATTTTTTTTTTATAATATATTTTGTTTTGCTAACAAGTGTGTTTTTATTCTTGCAAATGAATTGTTTTATATTGTACAGCAAGTTGAGTTAAACCTATTTTTCTAATAAAGTTATTGACTTTGATCTTGTGTGTGTGTGTGTGTGTGTGTAATTTCTTGTGATTTTTTTTGTAACTCTGGCTTTATCCAACATCTAGATTTTTTTTTTAAACAAGATGCAAATATTCCCATCACCATTAGTTACATAGATAGATAGATAGATAGATAGATAGATAGATAGATAGACAGACAGACAGACAGACAGATAGATAGATAGTCAGATAGAGAGACAGACAGACAGATAGACAGACAGACAGACAGACAGATAGACAGATAGATAGACAGACAGACAGATAGATAGATAGTCAGATAGAGAGACAGACAGCTAGATAGAGAGATAGACGGACAGATAGACAGACAGACAGATAGAGAGACAGACAGATAGATAGATAGACAGACAGATAGATAGACAGACAGACAGATAGATAGAGAGATAGGCAGATAGACACAGACAGATAGATAGTCAGATAGACAGACAGACAGATAGATAGTCAGACAGACAGACAGATAGATAGACATACAGACAGACAGATAGATAGATAGATAGATAGACAGACAGACAGATAGAGAGACAGACAGATAGATAGATAGACAGATAGATAGACAGACAGACAGATAGCCCTGAATAAAGATGTGGCCCTAAAACTCTTCTGTACAGCGCCACCGTATTTTCGATTATAATGAATAAATACAATACATGTTACAATCAGCTCTAAAAGAACACTGCAACTGTTTTTAACCTGATGCCTTTTATTTATTTTTAATTTGTTTTTTTTTAGCTGTATGTATTAGCTTGTTTTTATATAGCCTGTTATGAAGTGTAATTTTAGCATTATAGTGTCAATTGTGGTGTACTTTGTTTGTGTGTGTGTGTGTGTGTGTGTGTGTGTGTGTGTGTGTGTGTGTGTGTGTGTGTGTGTGTGTGTGTGTGTGTGTGTGTGTGTGTGTGTGTGTGTGTGGCCTTGTGCAAATTCTGCAACTTCTTTTCTGCTGCCTGTCTTGGCCAGGACTCCCTGTGAGAAGAGTTACTGTAACTCAATGGGACCTTCCTGGTGAAATAAAGGTTAAATAAATAAAATAAAATAAAATAAATACAATTGACCGGATGTGTGTTTATAAAATGTAGCCAATCACCGGACCGGATCGCCCAAATGGAAGTGACGTAGTTTGGATTTAAGGGGTTGCCAGGTCCGGTTAGGGAAATACACATTTTGGTGCATTTTATGTTTCTGGGTGATCAAATTATGATTTTCGAATTGCCTAACAGACAATAAGGTAAGTAAAAAGTCAGTACACAAAACACATACTGAAACTACCATAGGCTACTAGATAGAGATATAAAATGGAGGGATAGATTTTTAAACTTTTAAGCAAATTATAATAGGCCTAAATAGAGGGTGTAATCAAAAATGAATACTTTTTCAAATAAATATTTGGTTAAATTATTTATAGTAGTATTCGGTATATAATCCTATAATAATCCTGAATTTGAATCGGGAATAAATGTATTTTTCGCCAGTGTAATAAATAAAATTACAACGTGTGTGTGTCTGTACACATTTAAGCATCAAAATCCAGACATAAAAAGTCCACAATAATCTTTAACCACTCTCCCTTCATCACAATTCAACATTGGAATAATTTTGCTATTACAAACCTTGAACCCGTCCATATTATTGTAGTGGTTACGTGTATTTCTGTTGGATCTGGCAACCCGGAAGTTTAGGATTAGGAAAACAAGTCTGATGATCTGTCGAGGAAGAGCCGAAGTGGCTCGCGACTTGTTTTTATTTTTTTATTAAAAGCTTTTTAAATGTAAAGATGACGTAATCGCGTTGCTGCGTAACTTGAATTCATGGACCCAACGATCGGTAGATTAAAAATTAGTGTTTTGGTTTTAATCATGTGAAGAAGAAGAAGGCGACGCCATTGTTGGAAAAGTAAGTTTGGAAGACATGACAAATGGTTGACGTCGCAGAGAGAGAGAGAGAGAGAGACAGACAGACAGACAGACACACAGGCAAAGAGACAGACAGACACACACACACACACAGGCAAAGAGACAGACAGACACACAGGCACACACAGAGATAGACAGTTACAGAGGCACACACAGGCAAAGAGACAGACAGGCAGACAGGCACACACAGAGATAGACAGTTACAGAAACACACACACAGGCAGACACACACACACACACTCACTCACTCACTCACTCAAACAGCTAGAGTCAGTCTGTCGCTCTCTCTCTGCATTTCACTGCATCAGACATTACAAAACAACTTATTCAAACGCCTGTAACTTGTGTGTGTGTGTGTGTGTGTGTGTGTGTGTGTGTGTGTGTGTGTGTGTGTGTGTGTGTGTGTGTGTGTGTGTGTGTGTGTGTGTGTGTGTGTGTGTGTGTGTGTGTGTGTTGTTTCCAGGTGGTGTTTTAGCGCCCGTAGAATGGCGGGTTTTTTAAGGTGTTTGGAGAAAATGAAGCTGTTGCTGAAGTTTGACGTCATAAGGGAAACGGGACGTCAGTATCCGCTCTTCTGCTGCGTGATGACGTCGTTGGTTTCACTCACAGTGCTGCTAAACGGGTAACGTGATCAATCAACTATTCAACACGGATAGATAGATAGAGAGATAGATGGATAGATAGATAGACAGATAGACAGATAGGTGGATAGATAGATAGATAGACAGGTAGGTAGATAGGTAGATAGATAGGTAGGTAGGTAGATGGATGGATAGATAGAAGGATGGATGGATGGATGGATGGATAGACAGATAGATGGATAGATAGATAGATAGACAGACAGACAGACAGACAGACAGACAGACAGACAGACAGACAGACAGACAGACAGACAGACAGGGAGGGAGGGAGATAGATAGATAGATAGATAGATAGATAGATAGATAGATAGATAGATAGATAGATAGATAGATAGATAGATAGATAGATAGACACACACATACAAAGTGCTGCTCAACAGGTAAAGTGATCAGCTATTTAACATCTAAAGCAGTCAATGAACTGATTAACACACACACACACAGACAGACAGACAGACAGACAGACAGACAGACAGACAGACAGACAGACTCACAGACAAACACACACACACACACACACAGACACACACACTCTTTTATAAAACCAAAATGTTCATTCTACTAAACCTATAAATAGTCAAATGAGAGACACTGAATATTTGGTCTGTTATTTTTTTTCCAGAGCTGTATAAACTGTTGTTTTAATGCTTTCCCCTTGTAGATATATAATATAATATAATATAATA
Organism: Hyperoplus lanceolatus; assembly: GCA_026929865.2. NCBI lineage: Eukaryota > Metazoa > Chordata > Actinopteri > Uranoscopiformes > Ammodytidae > Hyperoplus > Hyperoplus lanceolatus. The sequence continues at coordinate 26,812,877 of CM049414.1, read as the reverse complement.
TAATATAATATAATATAATATAATATAATATAATATAATATAATATGATATGATATGATATGATATGATATATATGATATAATATGACATGACATGATATGATATATAATATAATATAATATAATATAATATGATATAATATGATATGATATGATATAATATAATATATAATATAATATAATATAATATAATATATATATAATATAATATAATATAATATAATATATGATATAATATAATATAATATATATAATATAATATAATATAATATAATATAATATAATATATGATATAATATAATATAATATATATAATATAATATAATATAATATAATATAATATAATATAATATAATATAATATAATATATGATATAATATATATATATAATATAATATATATAAATATATGATATAATATAATATAATATAATATAATAATATGATATAATATAATATAATATGATATAATATAATATAATATAATATAATATAATATAATATAATATAATATAATATAATATAATATAATATGATATAATATAATATAATATAATAATATAATATAATATAATATAATATAATATAATATAATATAATATAATATATGATATAATATAATATAATATAATATAATATAATATAATATAATATAATATAATATAATATAATATAATATAATATAATATAATATAATATATAATATCAATGCTCTCCCTTGTAGATACCTCCACATCCTGATGATCTTCTGGTCCTTCCTTGCCGGCTTTGTGACGTTCTATTGTTCCATCGGTCCAGAGACGCTGCTGCCTAACGTCCTCTTCCCCCTCAAGCACAGACACAAGGTCAGACATCATTTATATACCAACACAAGAACTTTTTTTTTTTTTTTTTTTACCTTTATTCATACAGGTAAATCCCATTGAGACCGAAGACTCTTTTACAAGGGAGACCTGTTTCCCTTTCCCACGTTACCATTCACACACACATTCATACACCGATAGCAGCAGGCTAACTATCGACATTCACACACACATTCATACACCGATAGCAGCAGGCTAACTATCGACATTCACACGAGGACATTCACACGAGGCAAGGTGGGTGAAGTGTCTTGCCCAAGGACACAACAACCATGACACAGGTGGCAGGGCGGGGAATCGAACCTCCAACCCTTTGATCATCAGCCGACCCGCTCTACCAACTGAGCCACAGCTGCTCAACTGTGTTAAGACTGTGTTTTTATGTATTTATGTGTTAATCACTGTGTGCATGTATATACAGCTCTGGAAAAAATGAAGAGACCACTCCAAATGTTCAGTGTCTCTTGTTTTACTCTTTAGAGGCATATGTTTGAGTAGAATGAACATTTTGGTTTTATAATATAAACTACTGACAACATTTCTACCAAATTCACAATAAAAATATTGTCATTAAAGAGCATTTTCATTAAGTAATGTAGAGATGAAGATTTAAGAAAAATCCAGACTGGTCTCTTTATTTTTTCCAGAGCTGTATGTTAAGCCTGTGTTTATATGTATTTATGTATGTCTAACCCTAACCCTCACCCTAAAGGCAAAAAGAAAAAAAGGCCATCTTGAGTGGAAGTCAATGGGGGACTAAAAAGTCCTTAGGGAGCTGAGTGGGCATAACAAGTGTCCTGCCTTTATTATAGATGGTACAAAGTTGCTGAGTAGAAATTCACAAACCAGCTTGAAAATGCCCCCCCCCCCTCCCCAAAAAAAAAAATAAAACCACAAAAACATCTCTAGGCGGTTAAATGAATGTGTGTGTGTTTTTCTCTTCCCCCAGCGTCAGGACGCGGAGTTGTTCCCTCTTGGGCAATGCTGCGCCGTCTGTGGGAAAGTCAAATGCAAACGCCACCGGTACGTTTACAGAAACTAGGAACAGATAAACGCTGAGAATGCATTTTAATAACACTGTTGTTCTACTGTTTATTATAGCACGATGTAGATACTTAAAGGTGCAGTCAGTGATTCTGGAGAACGCTTGTTGTCAAAATCACTTTCTGTCAAAATCAGTGAATATCTCCTCATGATCCACTACCTGTCTGTACTGTGTGTGAGCTGGAAAAAATTCAAGTGTTAATCCACAGCCTAGGCTCTGTAAACGAGCATGTAGTTAGCTACGGTGGGCCCCAATTTTTTTTGTTTACATACCAGTTTACAGAGCCTAGGCTGTGTGTTAACAATAGTTTTTTTTTCAGCGCACACACAGTACAGACAGGTAGTGGATCATGAGGAGATATTCACTGATTTTGACAAAGTAATTTTGACAGCAAGCGTTCTCCAGAATCTCTGACTACACCTTTAAAACATTTTTTATATATTCTATCTAACTTGTAATATCTATTTTTCCCTATAAAAAAAACTATATATATTCTAGTATAATGTACAAATTAACATATTATACATACATATGTATATATTCATATATTTGGGGCGACTGTGGCTCAGGTGGTAGAGCGGGTCGGCTGATGATCAAAGGGTTGGAGGTTCGATCCCCGCCCTGCCACCTGTGTCATAGTTGTTGTGTCTTTGGGCAAGACACTTCACCCACCTTGCCTCGTGTGAATGGCGATAGTTAGCCTGCTGCTATCGGTGTATGAATGTGTGTGTGAATGGTAACGTGGGAAAGGAAAACAGGTCTCCCTTGTAAAAGAGTCTCCGGTCTCAATGGGATTTACCTGTAGGAATAAAGGTGAAAAAAAATAAATATATGTATTATTTTTTTCTCTCCAGCCCGACGCTGCTCCTTGAGAACCACCAGCCCTGGATGGACCTAAAGGTTCATTCTAAAGTCGATGCGTCAATAGCTGAGGTTAGTATTCATTATTGTATTTGAAAAGGTTGTTGTACATTTAATTTGCTATGAATTTTATGACATTTATTGAACCAAAGTTGGCATATTTTGTTACTGTGTGTCTAATTATAAAATCTACTAACGTCCTACTCATACTAACGTCCTACTCATACTAAAAGACCTACTCATACTAACGTCCTACTCATACTAAAAGACCTACTCATACTAACGTCCTACTCATACTAACGTCCTACTCATACTAACGTCCTACTCATACTAACGTCCTACTCATACTAACGTCCTACTCATACTAAAAGACATACTAAGGTCCTACTCATACTAAAAGACCTACTCATACTAACGTCCTACTCATACTAACGTCCTACTCATACTAACGTCCTACTCATACTAACGTCCTACTCATACTAACGTCCTACTCATACTAACGTCCTACTCATACTAACGTCCTACTCATACTAAAAGTCCTACTCATACTAACGTCCTACTCATACTAACGTCCTACTCATACTAAAAGTCCTACTCATACTAACGTCCTACTCATACTAACGTCCTACTCATACTAACGTCCTACTCATACTAACGTCCTACTCATACTAAAAGACCTACTCATACTAACGTCCTACTCATACTAACGTCCTACTCATACTAACGTCCTACTCATACTAACGTCCTACTCATACTAACGTCCTACTCATACTAAAAGACCTACTCATACTAACGTCCTACTCATACTAACGTCCTACTCATACTAAAAGACATACTAAAGTCCTACTCATACTAACGTCCTACTCATACTAACGTCCTACTCATACTAAAAGACCTACTCATACTAAAAGACATACTAAAGTCCTACTCATACTAACGTCCTACTCATACTAACGTCCTACTCATACTAAAAGACATACTAAGGTCCTACTCATACTAACGTCCTACTCATACTAAAAGACATACTAAGGTCCTACTCATACTAACGTCCTACTCATACTAAAAGACCTACTCATACTAACGTCCTACTCATACTAAAAGACATACTAAAGTCCTACTCATACTAACGTCCTACTCATACTAACGTCCTACTCATACTAAAAGTCCTACTCATACTAACGTCCTACTCATACTAACGTCCTACTCATACTAAAAGACCTACTCATACTAACGTCCTACTCATACTAAAAGTCCTACTCATACTAACGTCCTACTCATACTAAAAGTCCTACTCATACTAACGTCCTACTCATACTAAAAGACCTACTCATACTAACGTCCTACTCATACTAAAAGACCTACTCATACTAACGTCCTACTCATACTAAAAGTCCTACTCATACTAACGTCCTACTCATACTAAAAGACCTACTCATACTAACGTCCTACTCATACTAAAAGTCCTACTCATACTAACGTCCTACTCATACTAAAAGACCTACTCATACTAACGTCCTACTCATACTAAAAGTCCTACTCATACTAACGTCCTACTCATACTAAAAGTCCTACTCATACTAACGTCCTACTCATACTAAAAGACCTACTCATACTAACGTCCTACTCATACCAACATATGGTTGTGTATGCGAGTTTGTGTAGGCGAGAAATGCCCAGATGAGTAATTACCTTCGGGAAGATTTTGTGTATGGATCGATAGGTTAGTAGGGCTTTTACAACACAGCCCTAGTTGTTAAATCTCAGTTAAAGCTGCAATGTGTAGAATTTTGGGTTTTATTTCCTAGCAGATTTTGTAGAAAGTAATTATAATATCCATAAGTACGTTTAATTTAGTGCATAATAGCTGAATTTATTTTTTTTAATTATTATTTTTCCCCTTAGAAAGGGGTCTCATATATGTCCATATTTCTGCATATCTTGGACCAAGGCCTAGTGCCGCCATCTTGAAAGTGTCATAGTTGGAATGTCATCAGGTGCATTGTTTAAAATTTAGAATTGTTCTTGTCCTTGAAGGCCACTGTAGCGTCTGTTATTATTCTAAAGGGGTGGGGTTACCCAGGGAGCGTTGCATTCTAGAACTTTGTAGAACTTTCTTGATGATGTCATATTACACACTGCACCTTTAAGAGTTGTAACTCAATTTGACCCACAGGTGTTCGAGTTGGTGTTGGAGAACTTTGTGTATCCCTGGTACAGGTAAGATGAATAAATATCTTTACAACAATTTACAAAACATCCATTAGTATTCTTTAATTGTATCATAATAAAAATACTTTAAAGGGACACTGTGTAATGTGACATCATCAAGAAAGTTCTAGAATGCAACGCTCCCTGGGTAACCCCAACCCTTTTGAATAATAACAGAAGCTACAGTGGCCTTCAAGGACAAGAACAATTCTAAATTTTAAACAATGCACCTGATGACATTCCAAAAACATGGATTCCTCCATAAGACTTGCCCGCTCCATGTACAAAATGTAACACTAATATTTGTAATTCTCGCTCAGGAGGATAATTCAGATTATTGGCAGAGGTGATTTTACACCAATGAGGACATATTTATGAATGAGGATATTCATTTTAGCTAATACATTACTTAAAATGTTACACAGTGAACCTTTAAATTTAGACAAAGATAATTTTTTATTTGTCTACTAAAGTAAGTTGTATAATTACAGAAGTTTGTGAATTTAAAATGAAAACCAGTTTTATTTATTTTGTACGTTTGTTTCTACAGACATGTATTCTTTTTTTATATTCTTTATTGTGGGATCAAGTTATTCTTTATTTTTATATATTCTTTATTCTTTTTATTCCTACACTTTTTTGTGTGTGTCTCTGTCTGTCTGTGTGTGTGCGTGTGTCTGTCTGTCTGTCTGTTTCTCTGTCTGTATGTATGTGTCTGTGTGTCTGTCTGTCTGTCTGTCTGTCTGTCTGTCTGTCTGTCTGTGTTTCAGGGACATCACAGATGACGAGTCGTGTGTGGACGAGCTCAGAATGGTCTTCAGATTCTTTGCCTCGGTGCTCGTCCGCAGAGCGCAGAAGGTTTACTTTTATTTTGTCATTTATTTATTGTTTGTAATTTTTCATTTTATTTTATTTTATTTTATTTTATTTTATTTTATTTTATTTTATTTTATTTTATTTTATTTTATTTTATTTTATTTTATTTTATTTTATTTTATTTTTTAAATCAAAATCTTTTAATTTGGTTTTATGGTATTACAAAGTGCCAGGTTGTTATTTTGTTACATATAGTTGAAATGAAAAGAATAGTTGGGAAAAAAAAATATATATATATATATATAATGAAAAGAATAGTTGAATATATATATATATTATTATTATTTTTTGTACTTTTTTGGTATTTATTTATAATTTTTTTGGCATTTAGTTTCAAACATGTACACAGCATATATCGTAGCTATTGTGTGTACTCACCATCCTGACATGAATGACACAGATGAATGTTAATACACAGCCTAGGCTCTGTAAACAAATGGGACAACAAGCATCTTCCAGCATCACTGACTCCACCTTTAATTGAATAAGTTAGTGAATGACGGTCCTGAGGTGTTTGTGATTGTCTGTTGTTTGCAGGTTGACGGTCCTGAAGTGTTTGTGATTGTCTGTTGTTTGCAGGTTGACGGTCCTGAGGTGTTTGTGATTGTCTGTTGTTCGCAGGTTGACGGTCCTGAGGTGTTTGTGATTGTCTGTTGTTTGCAGGTTGACGGTCCTGAGGTGTTTGTGATTGTCTGTTGTTTGCAGGTTGACGGTCCTGAGGTGTTTGTGATTGTCTGTTGTTTGCAGGTTGACGGTCCTGAGGTGTTTGCAGACAAAGTGATGAAAGCAGCAATGAAACACATCGAGATCATCGCTAAAGCAAAAGACAGAGGTAAGAGCTTACAGATAATGGATCGGTTTTATAAAGCCTCTTTTAATCACCCTCAAAGGTCTTTACAGGGTTCCAGGTTCCATTCCTGCGGCCTCGTACCTACGACCGAATCACAGCAGTGCTGATATAGAGCGACAACATGCTCCCTCTCATGTGATATTGCTTAACTCTCTCTCTCTCTCTCTCCCTGTCTCTAATACAGTAAAGACCATAGACAGCCTGCAGCATGTGTATGTTAATGTCTCTCTGTCTCCCTCTCTCCCTCTCTCCCTCTGTGTGTGTGTGTGTGTGTGTGTGTGTGTGTGTGTGTGTGTGTGTGTGTGTGTGTGTGTGTGTGTGTGTGTGTGTGTGTGTGTGTGTGTGTGTGTGTGTCTCCCCAGTGAAGACCATAGACGGCCTACAGCAGGCAGCGCTGGATGGTTACGGCGCTGACCTGCATGTGGCTCTGCGGAGCCGCAAAGATGAACTGTTCTATCTGAGGAAAGTCACGGAGATGCTGTTCCCTTACGTCATGCCGCCCAAAGCCACTGACTGCAGGTACAGGGCTGGAGAAACACCTTAAAAATGCCTTAAACATAGGCTTAAAATGTCTAAAATAGTCTTAAAAATGTCTTTAAATAGTTTGCAAGTCTGGAAAAAGACCCTTAAAAATGCTTTAAAATGGTCTCCAAGAACAGACTTGGTAGAAATGGAAGTATTAAATATATATGTATTAAATATAGTTTTAATTAGTGATGAAAGTTGTTTTTTATGAGCTATAGAATGAGTCTTTATATCAAGGCTGTAAAAAGTTACTTAAAATGCTCTTTTAAATAGTCTTCAAAAAGTGTTCAGTATGATTGTAAAGGTGTAGTCAGTGATTCTGGAGAACGCTTGTTGTCAAAATCACCTTTTGTCAGAGTAGTGGCTAGAGCCAAAGAAAAACATTCTTTAAAAAAAGTAAAAGATATTGCCTTCTGTCAAATCAGTGAATATCTCCTCATGATCCACTACCTGTCTGTAGTGTGTGTGTGTGTGTGTATGTGTGTGTGTGTGTGTGTGTGTGCACAGCCTAGGCTCTGTAAACTGGTTTGTTAACAGCCCAGGCTCTGTAAACTGGTGTATAAACAGCCCAGGCTCTGTAAACTGGTGTGTAAACAGCCCAGGCTCTGTAAACTGGTGTGTAAACAGCCCAGGCTCTGTAAACGGGTATATAAACAGCCTATTCTCTGTTCAGGTCTCTCTCTCTGTTGCTGAGGGAGGTGATGTGTGGATCTGTCATGTTGCCCACCATGGACTTCATGGCCGACCCGGTGAGTAGAGACAGACACTATAAAATAATAATCAGTTTGAGATCTGGTTTTTATTTGTTTTTATTTTTAGGATAAAATCAGCATTATAGTAAAAGTTTTAAACAAATTATAGTCAGTATTTCAACCTTGTTCTCAAGATGGGAAAATAACAGCGACTAGTTTTTCTTAAACCTGCAGTGTGTAGAATTTTGGGTTTTATTTCCCAGCAGATTTTGTAGAAAGTAATTATAATATCCATAAGTACATTTAATTTAGTGCATAATAGCTGAAAAAAATGTTTTGAATTATTATTTTTTTCCCTTAGAAAGGGTCTCATATATGTCCTTATTTCTGCATATTTTGGACCAAGGCCTAGTGCCGCCATCTTGAAAGTGTCATAGTTGGAATGTCATCAGGTGCATTGTTTAAAATTTAGAATTGTTCTTGTCCTTGAAGGCCACTGTAGCTTCTGTTATTATTCGAAAGGGTTGGGGTTACCCAGGGAGTGTTGCGTTCTAGAACTTTGTAGAACTTTCTTGATGATGTCATATTACACACTGCACCTTTAAACCTGACACTCGTCATGAAAGTTGAAACTAATTTTTTTAAATCCAAAATTCTGTCTATCATCATTTGTTTGTCCTTAATGTGGCTGCAATACTCTTTTTTTTTTTGGTAATAATAAGATTACACAGAATATGTATTTAAATAAAATAATAAAATACTTTTTGTTGTTTGTTTTCAGGACACTGTGAACCTGATGGTGCTGATATTTGTGGACAAAACTCCTGTAAGTGAAAGGGACAATTCATTATTATTAAAAAATGCATTTTTTGTCAAAATCAGTGAATATCTCTTCATGATCCGCTGGTTGTTTGTAATGTGTGTAGACAAAAAAAAACTTTAGTTAATACACAGCCTAGGCTCTGTAAACTGGTATATAAACAAAGGGGGTCCTCCCTTGCTAGCAACATATCAGTTTACAGAGCCTAGGCTGTGTATTAACACTGGATTTGTTTTCAGCGCACACACAGTACAGACAGGTGGTGGATCATGAGGAGATATTCACTGATTTTGATTTTGACAACAAGCGTTCTCAAGAATCACTGACTCCACCTTTTATTGAATACGAACCTAATTACTTTAAGTGATTTTTACTAATATGTAACTCTGTCTCTCTCCAGCCTGAAGAGCCATCAGAGCCTCCCTCTGTCCTCGTTCCTTTTCTACAAAAATACGCCGACGTCAGGAACAAGAAACCGTCTGTAAGTGACTTTTTATTTACTCAGTGTTGGTGGAAAATGTTCCTTTTCATAATTGGTTTCTGTGGCTAAGCGAGCAAAGAGACACTGAACCCCAAGCTGCTCCCAATACTTTATATAATAATCTGTATTAAGGACTCAGATGGTCCACTCACATCCAACATACACACACATAGAACACATTAAAACACATTACTCAATAAAACACTGTACTAGAATAGGTGCAAGCTATCATGCCAATGCTTTGGAAGCCTGGATGTGAACCGATAGCCCGGCATAGGGTTGGTTAAGGCTATAATGATGCTATTTTCTGATGAATCCAATCCACACATGAAATTGAACATTAACTTTGGTAACAGTGCCTGACATGTAGGTATATTAGAGGACACAGATAACTGGCTAGCACTGTGCCACCTAGGAGCACGGAGCAACAACCTCATGGCATCATTATATGCCACTCTAAGCCAATAGTGTATGTGTGTGTATGAATGGCTTAGTGAGAGGCAAATCGGAGATTAAATCCCAAACAGAACTAAAGAGTTTTAGTGTGAAAGTTAAACAGTGGCTCAAGCAGCAGCAGAAATGTGAACATTGACGTCTCTCAGGTTATTTTAATAGAGCACTTTACTAATCTTTAATGCTAAATTTAATTGTGTTTTAATCTGAAATGTATAACTACAGCTGTGTGTATTGACTCATAGTACCTATTAATTGTATTATTCACTGTATCTCTATCACTGCATTTATTGTATTCAGTATCTTTGATTGTATTGTAAAGCCTGACCCAGAGACAAAGACTGCAGATCAGCTGAAGCTGCTAGACGTCTTATATGCATCACATTTTCCCATTTTTTTGTGGCAATGTTGTATGTATTGTCCCTGTCAAATAAACATTAAAATAAATAAATAAATAGTGTAGTTAGATCAGCCTTATACATTCCTCTGTCATCACTGTGTGAATGTGACAGGAGTGTAAAGCATTTTGAGTGGTCAAGGGTGAAAAGCACTATATAAGTACAAGTCCATTATTTACCCCTTACTATAACTAAACTAAACTTCCCCTTTCTCTGTGTGTGTGTGTGTGTGTGTGTGTGTGTGTGTGTGTGTGTGTGTGTGTGTGTGTGTGTGTGTGTGTGTGTGTGTGTGTGTGTGTGTGTGTGCGTGTGCGTGTGCGTGTGCGTGTGCGTGTGCGTGTCTCTCTGTGTCTCTCTGTGTCTGTCTGCCTGTCTCTCTGTCTCCCTCTCTCTCTCCCTCACTGTCTGTCTGTCTGTCTGTCTCTCTCTCTGTGTCTGTCTGCTTGTCTCTCTGTCTCCCTCTCTCTCTCTCCCTGTTTGTCTGTCTGTCTCTCTGTCTCCCTGTCTGTCTGTCTCCCTCCCTCCCTGTCCCTCTGTCTGTCTCCCTGTCTCTCTCCCTCTCTGTCTGTCTGTCTCCCTCTCTCTCTCCCTCTCCCTCTCTCTCTCCCTCTCTCTCTGTCTCCCTCTCTCCCTCCCTCCTTCCCTCCCTCTCTCCCTGTCTCCCTGCCTGTCTCCCTCCCTCTCTCCCTGTCTCCCTCCCTGTCTCCCTGTCTCCCTGCCTGTCTCCCTCCCTCTCTCCCTGTCTCCCTCCCTGTCTCCCTGTCTCCCTGTCTCCCTGCCTGTCGCTCTCTCTGCCTGTCTGTCTGTCTCTCTGTCTCCCTGTCTCCTTCCCTCCCTGTCTCCCTGCCTGTCTCCCTCCCTCCCTCCCTGTCTCCCTCCCTCCCTGCCTGTCTGTCTGCAGGTGCTGAAGCTGCAGTTGAAGGAGATCAGAGAACAGCAGGATTTATTGTTTCGCTTCATGAACTTTCTGAAACAAGAAGGAGCCGTGCACGTGCTGCAGTTCTGCCTGGTGGTCGGTAAGAACACACACTTTTTATTACATGTTTTAATATATATTTTTTGGGGCATTTTCTCTTTATTAGACAGTTTGTAGATGTTAAAGGGACACTGTGTAACATTTAAAGTAATGTATTAGCTCAAATCAATATCCTCATTCATAAATATGTCCTCATTGGTGTAAAATCACCTCTGCCAATAATCTGAATTATCCTCCTGAGCGGAGAATTGCAAATATTAATATTACATTTTGTACATTGAGCAGGTAAGTCTTATAGAGGAATCCATGTTGGTTGGAATGTCATCAGGTGCATTGTTTAAAATTCAGAATTGTTCTTGTCCTTGAAGGCCACTGTAGCTTCTGTTATTATTCAGAAGGGGTGGGGTTACCCAGGGAGCGTTGCATTCTAGAACTTTGTAGATGATGTCATATTACACACTGCACCTTTAAGTTTATTTTTTGTATACATTTTTTACCTCTTTATTTTTATATTTAATTAAAAATTTGTATTAATTTTTTTATATTATATTTTATTTTATTTTGTTTTATTTTATTTTATTTTATTTTATTTTATTTTTAATATTCATTTTATTTTAATGAATCACTGTCTTTGTCTCATCGTTGTCCCAGAGGAGTTTAATGATAAGATCCTGTCTCCTGAGTTGAGTGACAGCGAGCTGCAGCGTCTCCATGGAGAAGTGTCTCAGATCTACCAGACCTACTGCCTGGACGAGAGCATCGACAAGATACGCTTTGACCCCTTCATAGTGACGGAGATAAGGAATAGTAAGTCTGTCTGTCTGTCTGTCTGTCTGTCTGTCTGTCTCTCTCACGCTCTGTCTCTCTCTCTCTCTGTCTCTCTGTCTCTCTCTCTCTCTCTCTCTCTCTGTATATTATTATATTAATTTTTTTTGTCTCTCCCTCTCTCTCCCTCCCTCCCTCTCTCTCTCCCTCCCTCCCTCCCTCCCTCCCTCCCTCCCTTCCTCCCTCCCTCCCTCTCTCCCTCCCTCCCTCCCTAGTTGCCCTGGGTCCGTACCCTGAGGTGGTGAAGTTACAGACGATGCATTGTCTGTTTGAAGCTTATGAACATGTTCTCTCTCTACTGGAGAAAGTCTTCACTCCAATGTTCTGCCGGAGTGACGAGGTAACAGCTGTGTGTGTGTGTGGGGGGGGGGGGAAGGGGTGTGTGTGTGGGGGGGGGGGGGAGTGAGTGAGTGAGTAAGGGAGGGAGGGAGTGAGTGAGTGAAAAAACTCACTATATACTCATGGTAGAAAGATTCTCTCTCTCTTTGAGTGAGTGAGTGAGTGAGTGAGTGAGTGAGTGAGTGAGTGAGTGAGTGAGTGAGTGAGTGAGTGAGTGTGTGTGAATAGGTAAGTGTATACTCATGCTGGAAAGATTTTCAAAATAAAATAAAAACACATTTATCTGTCTTTAAAACAGTGACTGGGAGTAGAAAGTACACTCACTTTTACATATACAGCTCTGCAAAAAAAGAGACCACTCCAAATGTTCAGTGTCTCTCGTTTTAGTCTTTATAGGCATATGTTTGAGTAGAATGAACATTTTGGTTTTATTCTACAAACTACTGACAACATTTCTACCAAATTCACAATAAATTGTTTTTCATTAAAGAGCATTTTCAATAACTAATGTAGAGATGAAGATTTAAGAAAAATCCAGACTGGTCTCTTCATCTTTTCCGCAGCTTTATATAATTTTGATTGATATATCCACTTAGTTTTAACACTTCTGATCGAGCGAAAGATCTGAACTTGATCTACATTTGATACAATTCAAAGAAAGTTACTA
>CM049414.1:26785000-26792500 GCA_026929865.2 Hyperoplus lanceolatus | reverse complement strand
GTGTGCAGAATTTTGGGTTTTATTTCCTAGCAGATTTTGTAGAAAATAATTATAATATCCATAAGTACATTTAATTTAGTGCATAATTGCTGAATTGTTTTTTTAGAATTATTTTTTTTTCCTTAGAAAGGGTCTCATATATGTCCATATTTCTCCATACTTTGGACCAAGGCCTTGTCACCGCCATTTTGGAAGTGTCATAGTTGGAATGCCATCAGGTGCATTGTTTAAAATTTAGAATAGTTCTTGTCCTTGAAGGCCACTGTAGCTTCTGTTATTATTCTAAAGGGTTGGGGTTACCCAGGGAGCGTTGCATTCTAGAACTTTGCAGAACTTTCTCGATGATGTCATATTACGCACTGCACCTTTTAATGTTAACGTGACTTCTTCAGGCACGTTTGCAGACACTCAGCTTCCATCCAAACGAATCATCGGACCAAAGAATCTAGAATTCCTCACGTCCAAAAGGGAAGAGTTTGAGGAATATCTACAGGTAATTTATTCAAGTTTTACTAGAAGGAAATTAATTGAATGTATTCCATGTTTAATATAATCAAAGCTATATTTCTATTGATTTGAATTGAAAATGTTTTTATTTCGAACAAGTAAATAATAAAAAATAAAAAAGCAATAATAAACAATAAAATAAATAAAACGAGTGGACAGTTACAGTAAAGTAATATTTACACACAATGAAAACCACAAATGAAAATAAACTGTCTTGCACTTGCACACACTCACACGCACACACACAACACACACACACACACACACACACACACACACGCACTGTCTTCTTCTGCTTTACCTGTTCGAAAAGGGCTGAGAAGAAGAAAACCTAAATGTCTATGTCTATGCAACCAAGATTTATTTTCATTTTTTACGTTTTTATAGTTTTAGTCGATATATGAATCTAGAATTCCTCACGTCCAAAAGGGAAGAGTTTGAGGAATATTTACAGGTAATTTATTCAAGTTTTACTAGAAGGAAATTAATTGAATGTATTCCATGTTTAGTATCAAGTTGTATATTTGTATGTATCAAATATAGTATAACGAATTGTATAGATTTGTAGAAAAAGATTATGAGGAACACAGGAAGCTAATATAACAAATATGAGTTATTGAGCGGTGGAAAAGGGGTAGGATTAAATAGGTTTATACTTCTTCCTACTCCTTCTCAGGCAGATCAATTCAACATGTTGTTAACTTTTTGTTTATTTTTATTTATTTGTGAAATCATATGAACATAAATATATATATATATATATATATATATATATATATATATATAAATATATATATATATATATATATATATATATATATATATATATATTTTTTTTTTTGTATTTTAATGCTTTTATTTTTTTTTGTTTTGATATGTCTGAAATAAATTTAATCAACAAATTGAATCAATCATTCAATTTTTAATTTAATCAAAGCTACATTTCTATGTCTATGCAACCAAGATCTATTATTATTTTTTACGTTTTATAGTTTTAGTCGATATAAATTGTATTTTATTTATTAAAGAAAGCAATCAAGGGAGGCGTTCAGTGGTTTGTTATTTCTCAACTATCTCTAACAGTTTTGTGTGTGTGTGTGTGTGTGTGTGTGTGTGTGTGTGTGTGTGTGTGTGTGTGTGTGTGTGTGTGTGTGTGTGTGTGTGTGTGTGTGTGTGTGTGTGTGTGTGTGTGTGTGTGTGTGTGTGTGTGTGTGTGTGTGTGTGTGTGTGTGTGTGCGTGCGTGTGTGTGCAGCGTTTAGTGCAGCATCTAGAGCTCAGTAACAGTCAGCTGTTGGCAGACTTCCTCTCCCCTCACAGTATGGAGAGTCAGTTCCTGGACAAGATGCTGCCGGATGTAAACCTGGGTAAGTGTGTGTGTGTGTCTGTCTGTTGGTGTGTGTGTGTGTGTGTCTGTCTGTCTGTCTGTTGGTGTGTGTATGTGTCTGTCTGTCTGTCTGTTTGTGTGTGTCTGTCTGTCTGTCTGTCTGTTGGTGTGTGTGTGTGTCTGTCTGTCTGTCTGTTGGTGTGTGTATGTGTCTGTCTGTCTGTCTGTCTGTTGGTGTGTGTGTGTGTCTGTCTGTCTGTCTGTTGGTGTGTGTGTGTGTGTGTGTGTGTGTGTCTGTGTCTGTCCCTGCATTCCAAATCACATTCTCTTTCTTTTTTCTATTCTACATACTACATCCGACGATAAAAAGAATCTAGTTAGGATGCAGTAGGCATACTATTGGGACATACTTTACTCTCTTATTTCATCATAACATTGCGCCTTGATCTTGCCTCTTGCTTTTATATCCGTCTCATCTCCGTTTGTTTTCATATGGAGGCTTCGTCGATGTTACGTCACTTCACGTGCGCACTGGATTGTGGGTCAGAATCGCCCAAATAGGATGCAGTTTTCAACACTAACAATCTTGGCCGCATGAAGTAGGACATCCGGGTACTTCTAACCATCCTAAATCTGGCCACAAGAATCGGGACATCCTAAATCTTTTTTCGAACTAACTAAATAGTAGAAAGTATGCGATTTGGAACTTTGTGTGTGTGTGTGTGTGTGTGTGTGTGTGTGTGTGTGTGTGTGTGTGTGTGTGTGTGTGTGTGTGTGTGTGTGTGTGTGTGTGTGTGTGTGTGTGTGTGTGTGTGTGTGTGTGTGTGTGTGTGTGTGTGTGTGTGTGTGTGTGTGTGTGTGTGTGTGTGTGTGTGTGCGTGCGTGCGTGTGTGTGTGTGCTAGCTAGGGTGGGCTCCCTTTGTTTACATTCCAGTTTAGACAATAAGATATTTAATCTATTTATTTCTGTCTTTTCTTACAGGAAAGATTTTCAAGTCAGTGCCGGGGAAACTGATCAAAGAGGTGAGTGACTCCAGATGCTTCTAGTTATCCTCCCTTCTGCTGCACTGCACTCCCTCTGTGTTCATATGGGCCAAAAACTACTGGTAATAATGAATAATGTCTTCCTTTTAAATGTATTTATTAATTTTTTTAAACTTTTTTTTAATATATTTTTTTCAATAAAGAAAACAATCTTTATATATACTGTATTTATTAAATCTTTTTTAACTTTTTCTTATTTTAAAGGGACACTGTGTAACATTTTAAGTAATTTATTAGCTAAAATCAATATCCTCATTCATAAATGTGTCCTCATTGGTGTAAAATCACCTCTGGCAATAATCTGAATTATCCTCCTGAGCGGAGAATTACAAATATTGAATATTACATTTTGTACATTGAGCAGGCAAGTCGTATGGAGGAATCCATGTTTTTGGAATGTCATCAGGTGCATTGTTTAAAACTTAGAATTGTTCTTGTCCTTGAAGGCCACTGTAGCTTCTGTTATTATTCTAAAGGGTTGGGGTTACCCAGGGAGCGTTGCATTCTAGAACTTTGTAGAACTTTCTTGATGATGTCATATTACACACTGCACCTTTAATTAAAAAATAATTTAAAACCTTTGTCTTTTTCTATAAAAAAAAGACAAAAAAAAAATATATTAATTTTTGTATTTTTTTTTTATACAAAAAAAACATCTAATAAAAAGCTAAAAGTCTCTCTGTCTCATCTTACATTTTTTTTTTTTTTTACCTTTTTTTGTCCCACAGAAAGGGCAGAACCTGGACCCTTTCCTTCAGTCGTTCTTTAACTCCTGTGAGTCTCCTAAACCCAAACCCAGCCGCCCCGAGCTCACCATACTCAGCCCCACACAGGACAACGACAAGAAGGTAACTGTCTGTCTGTCTGCCTGTCTGTCTGTCTGTCTGTCTGTCTGTCTGTCTGTCCGTCTGTCTGTCTGTCTGTCTGTCTGTCTGCCTGTGTCTGTCTGTGAGTCTGTCTGAAGGTGTATTGAACTCTGAGATCCTATGTAGTATAAATGTGCAAAACATTTTAGAAATCGGTTCATCCTAGCCGGAGAAAAGGCAGAAAGAGTGTTTTATGGTCTCACTGTCTAACCCTACATTTTCCCATGTGTGACATCACACATGGTAAAATGTAGGGTTAGGATTAACAGGACAGCTGGGCCAAGGGAAGACTGAGGGAAGACTGAGGGAAGAAAAACCTCATTCATTATATTATAATAGTGATTTTATAATGATAGAACGCTGGTTCCATATGGGTGAAGTATTCCTTTAACAGAAGTTTAATCTTAAAGAGGACCTATTATACTACTTTTCTGGTCTTAATGTCTTGTTTTACACTGCTATAGAGCAACCTGACACGAATCACATCACAAAAAACTATGTAGATTTTCGGGAAGCTCTTTCTCTTATTTTGGCGATCCAGCACGTCCTGTCAACACTTGAGTGCGTGTGCTTCGGCAATCTCCGCTCCCTCCGCCTGTGCTTCGGCCATCTCCCCTCCCCCCGCCCCCCTCCTGCAAACCCCACTCCGTTGTGATTGGTTACCTTCCTTCCGGAACACTTTCAGTGGCGGGAAGTGCGAGCATGGACCTATAAGGGCGCGAGGCAGACGCGAACAGGGAAGTGACAGCATTACCATACATGGAAACATCCGCGTGGTGACGACACCAAGTTACATGCGACGTCACGAAGTTACAAAGCCTCAAACCGCTTTGAAGACGTGACTTCTCGACTGGCTAGAATAGTGTCTAGTGCTCTGCACAGACACCCCAGACGGTCAGCAGGGAATACGTCAAAATGCATGTAAGTCATTATTTGATGCTCTAGTATGGTTAAGCATGACTATGAATCATCATAACAACGTTTATAGGTCATAAAAGTCAAAAAGCATCATAGGTCCTCTTTCATCAACAGCTACTCAGGAAGTTTCCCTCACGAACATGAACCTCAAAGGCCTTTTAATTTCCTGAGTTTGAAAATCAAACCAACTTCCTCTTCCTATTAAAACCATTTGTGATGTCACACATGGGAAACTGTAGGGTTAGACAGAGAGACCATAAAACACTCTTTCTGCCTTTTCTCAGGCTAGGATGAACCGATTTCTAAAATGTTTGCACATTTATACTACATAGGATCTCAGGGTTCAATACACCTTCATATTCCTACCGGTGAAGTAGGTCTTTAAGAGTTATCACCATGGAGACAGTTTGGATAAATGAAAAAGGCTAATTTGGGGTCAGCACACATTGAAAACAACAACGTAATGTTATTATGGGTGTGGCATGGAAACTGTTTTAATGGTGCATTGTTCATTGTTCATTTATTGTGTTCTTTATCTAGGGATGTGGAGTGTGAATTTCCGCCTCAATTTGAAGCAAAATAAACTCAGCTTCCAAAGACCTCATGTCACCTCTTAACAGTTAAAGATATAGTGCGTAACTTTTTCATATAAATTAATGTTTGTTACATTCAAGCTATTGCCAAAAGGAGTTGACTCAAAGTTGATTAAGCCTATTATCAGCTCCACAAAACTCTCTGTATTTCTCAGTATGGCAGCGTTTACAAACTGGTGTCCCCCCCCCCGACTCTGGTGCAGGAGCTCAGAAAAATCCCAAGAAGAGCCCAAGAAATGTTTCAGTTGTTGATTCTACTGCTAAGAAAAAAACTGGATCCATCTATCGATCCATCTATCTATCTATCTATCTATCTATCTATCTATCTATCTATCTATCTATCTATCTATCCATCCATCCATCCATCCATCCATCCATCCATCCATCCATCCATCCATCCATCCATCCATCCATCCATCCATCCATCCATCCATCCATCCATCCATCCATCTATCTATCTATGCACCCATCTATCTATCTATCTATCTATCTATCTATCTATCTATCTATCTATCTATCTATCTATCCACCTACAGCAGAAGGTATGAAATAATTTGTAATATTAATGTTTCTCTCTTTTTTCCTCCAGTTGTTCACAGAGCTTTTCAAGAACAATGCAAACGTGTGTGAGAGTTTGGAGCGTAGACACAACCCTAACTGCTTCATGGACATTATGACTGTTAACGGCATGTACGACTACATGATGTATGTCGGTAAGTAACGCTCGCTAAATTATATTTGCATTTATTGTAGAAGTAAGTATTGTGACTTTTAATTAGACTTTTATTTTGAAGTAAATACCAGTAGTCAGGGTCAAATATAAGGAGAAATACAGAACTGGAAAGTGCATTTTAAACTTAAGAAATATGCAAGTTGGAGACTAATAGGAAAAATACACAGACACAGGAAGACAGGCACAAACACGCACACTAGGGCTGTGTCAAAAAATCGAAATATCGATATATCGCGATAATTAGTTTCGCGATATCAGTATTGATTTTTATATCTAAAAATCGATATTTTTTTAATAAATTTTTTTATATATTTTTTTTTTATTATTTATTTTTTTTATTTTTTTGCTTTTCAAGGCTTTATTGACAGTGCAGAGACACATATATGAAATGGGGCAGAGAGGGAAAGAAATGCAGAGAACAACCACGGGTCAGATTATTGTGATGTTAAGTGATGTTTGATCATTTTCCAAAACCAGAAAAAAAGGAAGAAAATAGTAAAGGAAGTTGTGAATGAAATAGTTTAGACTTCATTTGTCTGTGCAATTATCACTATATTGTGCTGTTATGTTTGACAAGGCAACTTGTTTATGGAATATCGTGATATATCGTGATATATCGTATTGTGACCAGTGTATCGTGATACGTATCGTATTGCAAAGTCCTTGACGATACCCAGCCCTAACACACACACACACACACACACACACACACACACGTTTGACTCTTGATATATCTCCCCCGTTAGGTCGCGTGGTGTTTCGTATGCCTGACTGGCTGCATCACGTTTTGGCCTCTGGACGAATCATGATGAAAAACTCGTTTGAAGCTTATATGGACCAATACATGCAGAGCAGACTGGACACTGTGCTAATGGAACACCACATGGTCTCACTCATCACTCAGCTGAGAGGTGAGACAGACAGACAGACAGACAGGCGGGCAGACAGACAGGCGGGCAGACACACAGACAGACAGGTGGACAGACACATAGACAGACAGAGAGACAGACACATGCACGCACGCTCACTCACTCACTCACTCACTCACTCACTCACTCACTCCCACACACACACACACACACACACACTCACACTCACTCACTCACTCACTCACTCACTCACTCACTCACTCACTCACTCACTCACTCACTCACTCACTCACTCACTCACAGACAGACTTCAGACCTGTGTAAAGTTTGGTGTGTGCAGTATAAAATGCAGAGAGGTATTTTGCCCAAAAGATGGCGCTATAATCAAGGGGGAGCCCCATAGACCAGTACTGTACATAAGTATAATTTCATGTTTTTTAAGATGATTTTTTGGAGCATTTCCCCCCCCCCCCCCCCTTTAAATTCATGTCCTGTATTGTTGTTTTCCTTCGTAGACGCGGTTTTCTGTGAGAGCAGCGAGGAGCGAACGACTGAAGACAAGCAGATCAGAGCTAAGCAGGCCTTTGAGGAGATGATGAAGTATTTACCAGGTCAGTGTGTGTGTGTGTGTGTGTGTGTGTGTGT
>CM049414.1:26772500-26777500 GCA_026929865.2 Hyperoplus lanceolatus | reverse complement strand
TCCAGGAGAGGCTGACATATCTGTTTAAACTTCTCTGCTTTCCCTGAAATCTCAGTAATATTCTAATATTTTGAGACACTGGGGTTGCGTTCCGAATCGCATACTTTCTACTATATAGTATGTAGAAAAAAGATTTAGGATGTCCCGATTCTTGTGGCCAGATTTAGGATGGTTAGAAGTACCCGGATGTTCTACTTCATGCGGCCAAGATTGTTAGTGTTGAAAACTGCATCCTATTTGGGGCGATTCTGACCCACAATCCAGTGCGCACGTGAAGTGACGTCACATCGACGAAGCCTCCGTATGAAAACAAACGGGGATGAGACGGATATAAAAGCAAGAGGCAAGATCAAGGAGCAATGTTAGGATGAAATAAGAGAGTAAAGTATGTCCCAATAGTATGCCTACTGCATCCTAACTAGATTCTTTTTATGGTCGGATGTAGTATGTAGAATAGAAAAAAGAAAGAGGAGGAGAGTATAGTTCAAGTGTTGTGTTCAGATCTCAAGCACATTTTAAACCTTGAAAATGAAATATTTTATTTAAAGAAGTTTCCGAACTTTCCACGAACCCTGACTTCTGCTTCCTCCTGTCCTACTTCATGCGGCCAAGATTGTTAGTGTTATCCAAATACAATAATTGTCCTTCCCTGTGTGAGAGTGTTGTTGATGTGTGTGTGTGTGTGTGTGTGTGTGTGTGTACAGTGGCTTGCAAAAGTATTCATACCCCTTGAAATATTCTACATTTTGTCACATTACAACCACATACGAAGGGGAGAACGGGGGAATCTGAGGCATCGGGTAATGTGAGCCGCCCCCTGTATCTAGGCAACGGAAAACATTTGTGGTCATGTGTGTTAGAATGGCCCAGTCAAAGTCCAGACCTCAATACAATTGAGAATGTCTGGAAAGAAAATTGCTTCCTGCATCCAATCTGATGCTGAATCTGAAGCTTGAGCTATTTTGCAAAGAAGAATGGGCAAAAATGTCAGTCTGTAGATGTGCAGAGCTGGTAGAGAAATACTCCAATAGACTTGAAGCTGTAAT
This sequence comes from Hyperoplus lanceolatus, assembly GCA_026929865.2. Classification (NCBI taxonomy): domain Eukaryota; kingdom Metazoa; phylum Chordata; class Actinopteri; order Uranoscopiformes; family Ammodytidae; genus Hyperoplus; species Hyperoplus lanceolatus. The sequence continues at coordinate 26,776,454 of CM049414.1, read as the reverse complement.
AGCAGTGATAGGTGGCTCTACAAAGCATTGACTCAGGGGGATGAATACTTCTGCACGCCACACTGTTCAGTTTTTTATTCATAAAAAAAAAATTAAAACCACGTTTCATTTTCATTCCACTTCACAATGAGGCTGATAGTAGAATTATTTCAACAAACAACCCCAGTGTTTGAATAATAAGAGAATTTGAGTCAAGGCTTCAGAGCAGGTGAAGTGTTACTTGCAGACAGCAGCAAGGGACTCAACAATGTCTCTGGTTTGGTTCATGGTTGAATACCAAGACTGAACAGTTGTACATGAGATTATATGCAGTGAGATGGTGTGTGCGCAAACACACCAAGTTCGTTCACTCACTCCCCATTAACTCTCAACCGCTGTGCCCATGAAATGCGTCATACCTCTGTATGTGCCAAACTCTTATTAGGCTCCAAGGCTAAACAACAAGTTGTAGCAAAAACACTTTGGAGTTCTTTAAGTTTACTGGGACAAAGTTCAACAGGCAGAAAGCATATATTGCATTGCATTAAAATATTATACAATCATAAGGCAAATTAAATTCCAGTAACAGATGCGCCACTGTGTGTTGGTCTATCACTGTGTGTTGGTCTCTCACTGTGTGTTGGTCTCTCACTGTGTGTTGGTCTCTCACTGTGTGTTGGTCTATCACTGTGTGTTGGTCTCTCACTGTGTGTTGGTCTCTCACTGTGTGTTGGTGTATCACTGTGTGTTGGTGTATCACTGTGTGTTGGTCTCTCACTGTGTGTTGGTCTCTCACTGTGTGTTGGTCTCTCACTGTGTGTTGATGTATCACTGTGTGTTGATGTATCACTGTGTGTTGGTGTATCACTGTGTGTTGGTCTATCACTGTGTGTTGGTGTATCACTGTGTGTTGGTCTATCACTGTGTGTTGGTGTATCACTGTGTGTTGGTCTCTCACTGTGTGTTGGTGTATCACTGTGTGTTGGTCTCTCACTGTGTGTTGGTCTCTCACTGTGTGTTGGTGTATCACTGTGTGTTGGTGTATCACTGTGTGTTGGTGTATCACTGTGTGTTGGTCTCTCACTGTGTGTTGGTCTATCACTGTGTGTTGGTCTCTCACTGTGTGTTGGTCTCTCACTGTGTGTTGATGTATCACTGTGTGTTGGTCTATCACTGTGTGTTGGTGTATCACTGTGTGTTGGTCTATCACTGTGTGTTGGTGTATCACTGTGTGTTGGTGTATCACTGTGTGTTGGTCTATCACTGTGTGTTGGTGTATCACTGTGTGTTGGTCTATCACTGTGTGTTGGTCTCTCACTGTGTGTTGGTCTATCACTGTGTGTTGGTCACTGTGTGTTGGTGTATCACATGAAATCCCAGTAAAATAAATGTACGTGTGTGGTTGTAACGTGACAAAATGTGGAAAATCTCAAGGGATATGAATACTTCTTCAAGCCACTGTATGTGAATACTGTAAGAGTTTATTCTGGGCTGCATGAATAATCTGCTCCAGACTGTTATGTTGTTAAAGTGGTTCTGCTGCCACAACCGAGACCACAGTGTGTTTCCATGATGACGTGTGTGTGTGTGTGTGTGTGTGTGTGTGTGTGTGTGTGTGTGTGTGTGTGTGTGTGTGTTTGCGTGCGTGCGTGCGTGCGTGCGAGTGTGTGCGTGAGTGTGTGTGTGTGTGACATTTTTGGAACGTCAGGACACTTAATCCTGTTCTCACTTTTGGACAGTCCTATCAATGAGTGTTCTTAGAAGTATTGCCATACAACCTGTGTGTGCGTGTGTGCGTGTGTGTGTGTGTGTGTGTGTGTGTGTGTGTGTGTGTGTGTGTGTGTGTGTGTGTGTGTGTGTGTGTGTGTGTGTGTGTGTGTGTGTGTGTGTGTGTGTGTGTGTGTGTGTGTGTGTGTGTGTGTGTGTGTGTGTGTGTGTGTGTGTGTGTGTGTGTGTGTGTGTGTGTGTGTGTGTGTGTGTGTGTGTGTGTGTGTGTGTGTGTGAGTGTGTGTGTGTGTGTGTGTGTGTGTGTGTGTGTGTGTGTGTGTGTGTGTGTGTGTGTGCGCGTGTGTGTGTGTGTGTGTGTGTGTGTGTGTGTGTGTGTGTGTGTGTGTGTGTGTGTGTGTGTGAGTGTGTGTGTACAGACAGCAGCTGGGTTAGAGCCCAAATGGAGTTTGTGGTTTTGTCTTTTGAGTGAGAAAAAGTTGAATGATTCAAAAGAAGCTATTTAAAGCTGCTCCGAGGAACTTTTAAATTGGTGTGTGTGTGTGTGTGTGCGTGTGTGTGTGTGTGTGTGTGTCAGCCTAAGCCAACTTAAAGGTGCTATGAGGAACTTTTAAATATTTCTGAAACAGTCTCATTTTTCCTCTGATGATCATAAATTACATGTAACAGCAAACCAGACCATCAGTGCAAAGAATGCTATTTTTATATAGTTTTTCTTAATGCCTTTGTCATGGGTATACGCTCACCCAGGAACAACAGCTGGCGTGGTAAAAACACTACCGCTTTTGTCCAAAGGGGGGCGCTACTGCTTTTGAGGTGTGAAGAGTAAACAATGGGTCAATACATTGGCTACACTATACATCTGACTCAATGCTAATGTGGGCGTGGTCAGGAGTATGCAAATTAAATTATGTGTTAACTTTGAACCCCTTCTGGAAGTGTAGGGCCCTAAAACAACAATGTGTGTGTGTGTGTGTGTGTGTGTGTGTGTGTGTGTGTGTGTGTGTGTGTGTGTGTGTGTGTGTGTGTGTGTGTGTTTTAAAGATTTGTAAAATAGCAGCGCTGATTGATTATAAAAACAATGTTCTGACCAAGTGAATAAAGGTGTAATAAAGTCAGTGATTCTGGAGAAACGCTTTTTGTCAAAATCACTTTTCGTTAAAATCAGTGAATATCTCCTCACGATCCGCTACCTGTCTGTACTGAGTGTGTTTGGGGCAAAACAGAATTGTTGTACTACACACTGAAACAGGCTAGGCTCTCTTTAACAGGCATGTAAACGAAGGGGCCCACCGTAGCTAGCAACATGTCTGCACACGTAGCTGGGTAATAATAACACCTGTTTTGTTTTTGCAGCTCAAAGAAACACACTCAGAGTTACGCAATCTACCACAGTGTCATCCTGAAATCAGACTACATTTGAATGGCGGTTAAACATGTGTCATCAACATGTATCAGTGGCGTATGTGTGCCCCAGTATTTGCAAAATGTCGCCTTGTTGTGTCAGAGAAGTGAAACATTTTCTAAGGTATATTCTCTTTATAACTGAATAAACAAACTTTCCTCACAGGGAAAATGTAGATCCCTGGAACACTGTTTGAAGTTAGAAAGCTTCCTGGGGCCTATTTCAGGTAGCTGGTTTTACATACTCTGAGTTTAATCCTGCGCTCTGAGTTGGTCAACTCAGAGCGCAGGGTTGATGAGTAACTCTGGGTTTTGGGTTTCAGAACAGTGGATCAGCGTTGGGTCAATCAACTCTGAGCGTGTTCACTCTGGGTGGAGCGTGTGCATAAAAGCCATCGTCAATGGATCGCTGATAACATGATTCACCATGGAAACAGAAGAAACAAATGCGTGATCCTCCCACTTCTCCACTTCTCAAAAAAAAAAAACTTCTCCGCTACTCCCACTGGAGTTAGAAATATTAACCAATGAGTTTATGGTAGCCTATGGAGAATAATTAACGGGGATATTGTCACATAACTCTGATCTAATCTCTTCGGCAATTCAGAAAAAAACAAAGCAATCATTTCGCTTCCTTATGAGAAGCCATAGTCTATTTTAAAAAGTTACGCATAGGCCTATCAGCAGTAAAGTAATAAAGCTGGCGCGGCACAGCATTTCTGACAGTGTTTTATATTCGCTGTATAATATGTTGGGAAGCTATTGCCTAATAGCCCACTGTGCAGTAAACAGACTGTCGCTTCTTTTAAATGGGGAGTGAAAGACATTAACGTCTGACACATAAGG
>CM049414.1:26750000-26757500 GCA_026929865.2 Hyperoplus lanceolatus | reverse complement strand
TTTAATGGATGGATGGATGGATGGATGGATGGATGGATGGATGGATAGATAGATAGATAGATGTCTGTCTGTCTGTCAGTCCTCTTCACAGCAGAGCCCGTGGTGTAGAATCCAGCTAGAAGGTCGTTCTCTAGATAGCATGTCATTCTCCCTCTCTATCTGTCTGTCTGTCTGTCTGTCTGTCTGTCTGTCTGTCTGTCTGTCTGTCTGTCTGTCTGTCTGTCAGTCCTCTTCACAGCAGACCCGGGTTAGAATCCAGCCCGGGTCGTTCTCTGCATGTCATTCCCCTCTCTATCTGTCTGTCTGTCTGTCTGTCTGTCTGTCTGTCTGTCTGTCTGTCTGTCCTCTTCACAGCAGACCCGGGTTAGAATCCAGCCCGGGTCGTTCTCTGTATGTCATTCCCCTCTCTGTCTGTCTGTCTGTCTGTCTGTCTGTCTGTCCTCTTCACAGCAGACCCGGGTTAGAATCCAGCCCGGGTCGTTCTCTGCATGTCATTCCCCTCTCTATCTGTCTGTCTGTCTGTCTGTCTGTCTGTCTGTCTGTCTGTCTGTCTGTCTGTCTGTCTGTCCTCTTCACAGCAGACCCGGGTTAGAATCCAGCCCGGGTCGTTCTCTTTATGTCATTCCCCCCCTTCTCTGTCTGTCTGTCTGTCTGTCTGTCCTCTCGGGGTCCGGGGGGGGCGCGTCGCAGCCTCTTCACAGCAGACCCGGGTTAGAATCCAGCCCGGGTCGTTCTCTGCATGTCATTCCCCTCTCTATCTGTCTGTCTGTCTGTCTGTCTGTCTGTCTGTCTGTCTGTCTGTCCTCTTCACAGCAGACCCGGGTTAGAATCCAGCCCGGGTCGTTCTCTGCATGTCATTCGCCTCTCTGACCCATTTCATAATAAAACCAAAACTTAATAACTTGCTGACATGTTCATATTATTTAAAATTATAATCAAAAAATGTAAATCGGGTTTCTCCGGTGGCGTAGTGGATAGAGCGCGTACCATATCGGCTCCGGCCTTCGTTGCAGTGGTCGCAGGTTCAAATCTGACCTGTGGACCTTTACTGCTGGTCATCCCCTCTCTCTCTCTCTCTCTCTCTCTCTCTCTCTCTGTGTCTGTCTCCCCATTTCAACTATGTACTGTCTAATAAAGCTTGAAAATGCAAAAAAATGCAAAAAAATAAATTGGACTTAAAATGATCAAGTATCTTTCAAATAAAATAATAGAAATTAAAGCCATGTGTGACTGACATCTGTTCTGTATCTGTAGCTGGACACACGCACACACACACACACACACACACACACACACACACACACACACACACACACACACACACACACACACACACACACACACACACACACACACACAGAACTCATTATATTCTTTTCTCTGTATCTGTAGCTGGACAACAACATCCGGTTCCAACATGGCGACGCATGGAACCATGTGAGCGCCTGTCTGCTGAACGGAGGAGGAGTACGCACCTCCATAGACGAAACCACTAGGAACGGTGGGTAGCAGACAGACAGACAAACAGACGCGCACACACACACACACACACACACACACACACACACACACACACACACACACACACACACATTTCAAATGAAACCAGAGCAGTGAAACCACAAATGAAAATGAAACCACAAGGAACGGTGGGTAGCAGACAGACAGACAGACAGACAGACGCACACACACGCAAACACACACACACACACACACACACACACACACACACACACACACACACACACACACACACACACACACACACACACACACACACACACACATTTCAAATGAAACCAGAGCAGTTTTGTAAATGATTTGCAATTGATGTACATTTGTAATTTGCCTGATGAAGGTCGTTCACCGAATCAATTCATTGTTTTGCAAGTGAGTAAGACAGTGTGGAAGACAGGAACCTTTCTTCTTTGCATTTGCGTTACCCTCTCCTGCACACAAAAAAACTAATACTTTTTTTTTATAGTATTTCTTTTGTCTATGTGTGTTCCGTTATGAACCGTCCTGAGCCCTTAGGTCGTCTGGGACAGGTCTACTTACAGTCCCTCGAGTTAGGACTAAACAAGGAGACAGACAGACAGACAGACAGACAGACAGACAGACAGACAGACAGACAGACAGACAGACAGACAGGTCTACTTACAGTCCCTAGAGTTAGGACTAAACAAGGAGAAGCAGCTTTTAGTTATTATGCACCAAAAATCTGCAACTCTCAGTTCTTTTAAATCGAGTCTGAAGACTTTTTTGTTTCCATTTTAACCTGCAATTTTTATTTTATTTGCTTCTTTTATTCGCTTTTAAATGTTTTATAATGTGTTTTATGTATTCTTATCTTGCCCCTGTAAAGCACTTTGAATGGCCTTGTGTCTGAATTGTGCTATAGAGATAAACTTGCCTTGCCTCGCCTTCCTCAGGCTCTATCACCATGGAGGACCTGCTGTCGGTTCTCCCGTTTGGAGGAACCTTTGACTTGGTTCTGCTCAAAGGTTCCACGCTGAGGAAAGCCTTCGAACATTCAGTCAGACGCCACGGAGAGAGCACCGGCGAGTTCCTACAAGTCTCTGGTATGGTCTTTATAATATCTGTCTGTCTATCTATCTATCTATCTATCTATCTATCTATCCATCTATCCATATATCTATCCATCCATCCATCCATCCATCCATCCATCCATCCATCCATCCATCCATCCATCCTTCTCCTACAAGTCTCTGGTAGATGATTATTATTATTTTTTTAAGATTAGTTTTTGCCGATGTCGTAGTAAAAACACTACCGCTTTTGTCCAGAGGGGGCTCACAAATTCACAAAAACTGAAAGTTTCTCTGTGCACCTTTTAATTAATATGAGTATAAATATATAAGTTTTTCTTATAATATGGGTTCCCACGGTCAAGAAATTCTTAGAAAAGTTGGATCATTTTAAATACATTTCTCCATATCTGGAAATCAGGCAAAATGTCACGGAAAACTGTTATTGTTCTATTGATAAAAATCAGTAGGATTATACCCTGTTTGATATTTCCTTGTGTTTTTTTAACAGGTTTTCGGGTTGTTTACGACCTCTCCGGGCGCCCGGGACATCGGGTGAAAAGCCTGAATATTCTTTGCACTAAGTGTCGCGTCCCACAGTACGAGCCGGTGGAAGACGAGAGCGTTTACAAAGTGGTTCTGCCGTCATTCATGGTCACGGGCGGAGACGGATTCTCCATGATAAAAAATGAAACGCTCAAATACGACAGTGGTGAGTAGGGGTGTAACGGTACACAATTCAATTCAATTAAAATCACTTTATCCGTCCCCGAGGGGCGACTGTGGCTCAGGTGGTAGAGCGGGTCGGCCGATGATCAAAGGGTTGGAGGTTCGATCCCTGCCCTGCCACCTGTGTCATGGTTGTTGTGTCCTGGGGCAAGACACTTCACCCACCTTGCCTCGTGTGAATGTCGATAGTTAGCCTGCTGCTATCGGTGTATGAATGTGTGTGTGAATGGTAACGTGTAAATGGGAACAGGTCTCCCTTGCAAAATAGTCTTCGGTCTCAATGGGATTTACCTGTAGAGATAAAGGTTAAAAAAAAATATATAATAATAATAATAATATCTGACGTGACTTTTCATTTCCTTGCAGGTGACTTGGACATCTCCGTGGTGGCGGCCTACATCGCACAGCGCAAGAGGGTTTATCCAGCTGTCGAGGGACGGATTACGTTCAACAACTCGCCGCGTGTATCGCGTGGACAAACCGCTACTATAGTTTTAATGGCGCTGCTTTGGACTCTAAGTTGGAGCCTGTGAACACATTTTCAACTAAATTTGACTTTCAAATTTATTATATATTTTTTTTAAAGGTGTAGTCAGTGATTCTGGAGAACGCTTGTTGTTAAAATCACTTTTTTGTCAACATATGGAATATCTACTCATGATCCGCTATCTGTCCATACTGTGTCCATACTGTGTGTGTGTGTGTGTGTGTGTGTGCGTGCGTGCGTGTGTGTGTGTGTGTGCGTGCGTGCGTGCGTGTGTGTGTGTGTGCGTGCGTGTGTGTGTGTGCGTGCTGAAAAAAATATGTTATGGAAATTTCCCTGTGAGAACAAATATTCTTAGTGGGTTGTCTGTGCCGATCATTTTTCAAGTTGATGCGAAAGTTTGGTTTTCATTTAAAAATGAAGATTTTTGCCTAATCTTCCAAAATGGCCGCTATTGAAATCATGAAGAAGGTCTTAATTCTCACACCAAGAAAATTGGTCTGGTTTCTAGACACTCAAAACCAAAATTGTTCAACAGACCCTTCAATTAAGAAGTGAAAACGAAACACACACACACACACACACACACACACACACACACACACACACACACACACACACACACACACACACACACACACACACACACACACACACACACACACACACACACACACACACACACACACACACACACACGCAGAGTACTTTATACATGAGCTAGCTCTCTCTGGAAGCAAAGATAAGGACCACTTCCAAAATGGTGTCTCGAAAAAATAGCTGAAAATATGTAAATTTGTTACACGTCATCACGATTTTGGGCCCCATGAAAATACAGCTCTGGAAAAAATTAAGAGTCCACTCCAAATGTTCAGTGTCTCTTGTTTTACTTTTAAAGGCATATGTTTGAGTAGAATGAACATTTTGGTTTTATAATATAAACTACTGACAACATTTCTACCAAATTCACAATAAAAATATTGTCATTAAAGAGCATTTTCACTAAGTAATGTAGAGATGAAGATTGAAGAACAATCCAGACTGGTCTCTTAATTTTTTCCGTAATCATGAGCAGTGATATCTCTCTCTCTCTCCCTCTTTCTCTCTATCTCCCTCTCTCTTTCTCTCTGTCCCTCTCTCTCTCTCTCTCTTTCTCTCTCCCTCTCTCTCTCTTTCCCTCTCTCTCTTTTTCTCTCTCTCCCTCTCTCTTTCTCTCTGACCCTCTCTCTCTCTCTCTCTCTCTCCGTCTCTCTCTCTTTTCCGGGGCTGTATATTGGGCAAAAGACTAATATTTTTGATAGGAATAGGTATGTAGAACTCATACCTGAGGTTTGTATACATATGAAAGATTCTTGTGTATTACATCTGAATGTTAAAGGTGCAGTGTGTAATATGACATCATCAAGAAAGTTCTACAAAGTTCTAGAATGCAACGCTCCCTGGGTAACCCCACCCCTTTAGAATAATAACAGAAGCTACAGTGGCCTTCAAGGACAAGAACAATTCTAAATTTTAAACAATGATGACATTCCAACTATAACACTTTCAAGATGGCGGCACTAGGCCTTGGTCCAAAATATGCAGAAATATGGACATATATGAGACCCTTTCTAAGGGAAAAAATAATAATTCTAAAAAAAAAAATTCAGTTATTATGCACTAAATTAAATGTACTTTTGGATATTATAATTACTTTCTACAAAATCTGCTAGGAAATAAAACCCAAAATTCTACACACTGCAGCTTTAATATGTGTATTTGTAAATGTGTTTTGTGTTAATAATATACTTGCTAGGGATGTTTTCATTTGCCTTTTAGACTGTTAATTTGTATTCCAATAAATACCAATTTCACAAAAAAAATGTTTTGGTTAGCTCAAAATTTGGCAGTTTTCCTTCAAACCTGGTGGAATGTTTGAATCCCAGAGGTTGTGTGTTCAAATCCTTATCTGGGCATTTGGACATTTTCAAGTCAAATACCTGAGGCAAAGAGATGTAAGCGCGGGGGGGGGTGGGGGGGGGGGGGGGGGGTGTGTGGGTGTGTGTGTGTGTGTGTGTGTGTGTGTGTGTGTGTGTGTGTGTGTGTGTGTGTGTGTGTGTTGGAGTCGGACCAGGTAATCATGAGCAGTGATATCTCTCTTTCTCTCTCTCCCTCTCTGTCCCTCTCTCTTTCTCTCCCTCTCTGTCCCTCTTTCTCCCTCTCTCTTTCTCTTTCTCCCTCTCTTTCTCTCTGTCCCTCTCTTTCTTTCTCTCCCCCTCTCTCTCTCTCTTTCTCTCTCTCTCTGTCCATCTCTTTCTCTCCCTCTCTCTCTCTCTCTCCCTCTCACTTTCTCTCTCTCTCTTTCCCTCTCTCTCTCTGTCCCTCTCTCTCTCTCCCTCTGTCCCTCTCGCTCTCTCCCTCTGTCCCTCTCTTTCTTTCTCTCCCTCTCTCCCTCCCTCTCTGTCCCTCTCTCTCTCTATCAGACAACTCATCCGTTAGTCTGTTATTTATTTATCTGTGACCCTAAAATTTTAGAGACCCCGGCCCCACAAAGAGTTTTAGTTTTAACTTAAAAATCCAGATGAATCCAAATGAAAATTTGAGTTTTTCCTAAATGTCTCACCTATCTTTACCAGTGTAGAAGTTGTGTACATAGGCCTTTAAAGGTGCAGTGTGTAATATGACTTCATCAAGTAAGTTCTACAAAGTTCTAGAATGCAACGCTCCCTGGGTAACCCCACCCCTTTAGAATAATAACAGAAGCTACAGTGGCCTTCAAGGACAAGAACAATTCAAAATTTTAAACAATGCACCTGATGACATTCCAACTATGACACTTCCAAAATGGCGGTGACAAGGCCTTGGTCCAAAGTATGCAGAAATATGGACATATGTGAGACCCTTTCTAAGGGAAAGAATAATAATTTAAAAAAAAAAATTCAGCTATTATGCACTAAATTAAACGTACTTATGGATATTATAATTATTTTCTACAAAATCTGCTAGGAATTAAAACCCAAAATTCTACACACTGCAGGTTTAAATCAGCAGCAAAGCGAGCACACTGTCCCACTATCTCTGCCATCCATTCTGTTCTTAACCGGCGAACAAGGGTGTCTCTGTGCTCGCTGCCTGCTAGAGAGTATTGGTCAGTATTTTAAAACAGCTGGCATCAGTCTGTACACACACGCTCACACACACTGACATACACACAGACACACACACGCTCTCACACACGCTCTCACACACACACACACACACACACACACACACACGTTTGTACGACTATACTTGTGAGGACATTCATTGACATAATGCATTCCCTAGCCCCTTACCCTAACCCTAACCATCCAAACTAAATGCCTAACCCCAACCCTTACACTAACCCTAACATAAACCTAATTCATACCTGAACCTTAAAACCTAGTGTTAACCCTCAAACAGCCCTTTAAAGGCCTGTCCTTAAAACCTAGTGTTAACCCTCAAACAGTCCTTTAAAGGCCTGTCCCAAAGGGAGAACCGGACAAAACGTCCTCACTCATAAGGTCTAAAACTCAAATTGGTCCTCACAAAAATTGTTATACAAGTACACACACACACACACACACACACACACACACACACACACACACACACACACACACACACACACACACACTGCCAAACGCTCTGGAACAAACATTCACAATCAGTGGAAACACAAGAGTGATTCACCAGCGATTTGGCAGCTGTTACATTTGGACACAGAAACATTTGGAG
>CM049414.1:26680000-26745000 GCA_026929865.2 Hyperoplus lanceolatus | reverse complement strand
TTCAAGCATTTGCTTCCTTTATTTTGTAGAGTGGAGAGAGATTCTGTGGAGAGTGTGACGCCCGTGTTTTTTGTCTCCTCTTAAAAGGTATGCGTGTTAGGTGTTTTGACATTTCTTATAGTGTAAAACGGAAAAAATGATTTGATATGTAGGAAAAACGACAATTGATGCACTGTAAAAAAAAACCTTTGTTATTAGATGTTTAATACTGTATTAGTGTATATATTTTTATACACTGTGTTTTATTTAATGAATGTCTTTTAGACCGTTTTATACTTTGTTTACATTTTATTTGTCTTCCACATGTAATAACTAAAGAATTTATGAAGCTTGTTTCAGTGAGCACTGATGCTCGGAGCTGAGTGGAGAGAGATTCTTGTGTGCCTCACTCACTAGACACAACGCAGAACAAGATCTGTTACATATGTATTCATTTCGTACAGTAAAACCAACTCAACCATTTGAGGTTTTTAATTTCATGAAAAAAAGTCTTAAATTGAACTTTCCCTACGCTTTTTTTTTTATATCTGTCAGTGTGTAACTGCGAGACATTTATCTGTTTGTTCTGCTCTTTATGTAGAAATGGACCCGACCGGCCGTGAGAGGCGCCCGTCACCACCTGCTCAGCCCCCGAAAAGGAAGAGAAAGTCGGCCGCCGTGTCCAGTAGGTTTCCACCAGGCCCCCAGGATGCTGCCTTCTCCGAGCAGCCAGCATGGACATGTGGCCAACCCATTGGTATTGCATGGTAAGGGGTGGAGCTTATTTTCATGCGGCCCGTAGGCAGATGTCCCTGTCCACACAATACAAGCGGCGAACAAGATTGTGTCTCTGCACATTTTTTTCTGGATATCAATCATAGGCTCATACTTATCTTTAGACCATATACTATTAAAATGGAAGTTTTCTCATTTCAAAACGCCACCTCAAGCGTTTTATTAGCCCAACGGCTTTTAACGGCTTTCAGTTTGTTTTCGCCAGGCTAGATGCTACAGAACGAGACACCCGCCTCCAGTCCGCTACGCTTGCCGGCCTCTTTCTTGATAGGTCCATAATGCCGCTACGTCCATGCTACGTCATGCTTTGGGCCGTATGGAATTTCCGGATTATGCTTCCTTGTTGCTTCTCTGCGCCTATGAGCAGCTTTCATAGGAATGAATGGGCGCCATGTTTCAATACGGTTTCCATTTCTTTATATGTCCATGGTTTCCACCCGTCTCCGCCATCATTCCAGTGTTTCCCCTCCGTTCAAGTTTGTGCCCCGCTGTTAGGCTGACTGATGAGGCAGATGATAAATAAAAAAAAAAAAAAATATTTCTATGGCACATTTAAAGGTGCAGTGAGTAATATGACGTCATCAAGAAAGTTCTACAAAGTTCTAGAATGCAACGCTCCCTGGGTAACCCCAACCCTTTAGAATAATAACAGAAGATACAGTGGCCTTCAAGGACAAGAACAATTCTAAATTTTAAACAATGCACCTGATGACATTCCAACTATGACACTTTCAAGATGGCGGCACAAGACATATATGAGACCCTTTCTAAGGGAAACAATTATAATTCAAAACATTTCTTTCAGCTATTATGCACTAAATTAAATGTACTTATGGATATTATAATTACTTTCTACAAAATCTGCTAGGAAATATAACCCAAAATTCTACACACTGCAGGTTTAAAAACAACATCAATTACAAGATACAATACAAAATGACATATAAGATACATGGGGGGGAAAAAAACTTAGGAGTGTCAAATACTCAACCCATGTCAAAGGCCAATGAGGAGCAGTTGAGGTAAATTAAATGAATATTGAAGGAAACTAGGTGACGGGACAGGTTGCTAGTTATCTAACATCAATGTTGGGCGACTGTGGCTCAGGTGGTAGAGCGGGTCGTCTGATGATCAAAGGGTTGGAGGTTCGATCCCCGCCCTGCTACCTGTGTCATGGTTGTTGTGTCCTTGGGCAAGACACTTCACCCACCTTGCCTCGTGTGAATGTCGATAGTTAGCCTGCTATCGGTGTATGAATGTGTGTGTGAATGGTAACGTGGGAAAGGAAAACAGGTCTCCCTTGAAAAAGAGTCTTCGGTCTCAATGGGATTTACCTGTAGAAATAAAGGTTAAAAAAAAAAAAAAATGTGTTGGAATGATGTCAAATGAAGACATGTTTTACTGGTTTATAGGCAAGGCAAGTTTATTTCTATAGCACAATTCAGACACAAGGCCACTCAAAGTGCTTTACAGGGGCAAGATTAAAATACATAAAACACATTAGAAAAGCGAATTAATAGAAATAAAACTCTTAAAAGCTAATTAATAAAAATGGAACATTTAAATACAATAACATTGCAGGTTAAAGTGGAAACAGAAAAGTCTTCAGACTTGATTTAAAAGAGCTGAGAGTTGCAGCAGACCTCAAGTTTTCTGGGAGTTTGTTCCAGATATGTGGAGAATAGAAACTGAAGGCTGCTTCTTGCAAGGTGTTCTTGCAGTTGCAAAGGTCATCCTAAATTAGGGTTGTGTCAAAAAATCGAAATATCGATATATCGTGATACTTAGTTTCCCGATATCAGTATCGATTTTTATATCAAAATATCGATTTTTTTTAAATTAATTTTTTTTGTAATTTTTTTTTTTATTTTTTTTATTTTTTTGCTTTTCAAGGCTTTATTGACAGTGCAGAGATACAGATATGAAGTGGGGCAGAGAGGGAATGAAACAACCATGGGTCAGATTCAAACCCATGTCTGCTGTCAGGCCTGAGCCTCTAGGATACTGACTATTGAAGTTAGATCAGTTTTGTTTATAAAAATACTTAAGATTCACTGTGTCACAAAAGCACACTGATGTGTTTTCATTTTCATTGTGTCCTGTACAGTTAGTACAAAAGTGAATTGGATTTGTTATTTTGATGTTATGGCAGCTGCAGCAGTGTTTGATCATTTGCCAAAACCAAAAAAAAGGAAGAAAAACAGTAAAGTTGTGAAGGAAATAGTTTTGACTTAATTTGTCTGTGCAACTATCAATATATTGTGCTGTTATGTTTGACAAGGCAACTTGTTTATGGAATATCGCAATATATCGTGATATCAAGATACGCAATATATCGTGATATATCGTGATATATCGTATCGTGACCAGTGTATCGTGATACGTATCGTATCGCGAAGTCCTTGACGATACCCAGCCCTATCCTAAATATGTTTTTTAAGGTCGCATAGATTACACCTTAGCCTGAGCTGCCTTACCATAGATGTTCAGTGACTGTTCAAGAAATCATAATATGAAGAAAAGTGTTCATACTGATAAGAAACCTGTGAAATAATGTAATTTATTTATAATTGATCAAAAAAAAGATGATCAAAATCCTTCGTGATTTTTCTCTACCAATGACATCTATTGCAGCATGTCCGTCCTGGGAGAGGGATCCCTTACTCTGTCAACTCTCCCTGAGATTTCTTCTATTTTTTTTTAATCCCGGTAAAGGGTTTTTTACTGGGAGTTTTTTCTCAGCCGAGCTAAGGGTGTAAGGGCAGGGTGTCATATTGTTTCATATTTTATCATGTTGTGTCATATTGTACCATACTGTATCATATTGTATGGACTGTAAAGCCCATTGAGACGAATGCTATTTGTGATTCTGGGCTATACAAATAAAACTTTGATTTGATTTGATTTGAACTAGAAACACAGAGAGAAGGTTTAAATTGCTATTTTTTAGTCTACATTTTTAAAATCTTTTTAGCACTGTTTATTTTCCTTTGGATCTGGATTAAACCTCTTTGGTGGGGGGGGGGGCACCAAGATGTCTCTATCTATATGTCCATATCACATACTCTTTCTTTTTACTACACTACATACTAAAGTATAGAAGAGTTAAGGGGCCACAGGAGAGAGAAAAAATCAGGAAGATTTTTCTTCATTATGTTGAGAAATGTCAAGACTGAAGACGAATACTCCAAAATGCTATTGACGAATACTCCAAAATACTATTGGAGTTAGTGGGGCATTTATGTATTTTCAGCATACTACAATTGACGTTTATGTATTGGGACGTCCTAAATCTTTTTTTTTGCATACTAAATAGTAGGGAAGTATGGGGATTGGAACGCAGGGTGTCTCTATGCAGAAAAACCTTCTAAAATAATGAGTATGTTCCTGTGTGTTTTCAGCGTCCCCTCCCCCGCTTGCTGCTCCTATGGCCAGACTCTCTCCCCCTCGGCTAATATTAAATAAATCTGTCCAAAAATTTTAAATGGCTAAGACAATGGGAGAAAGTTTAAATTAATTATTATGATATATCCTGACGTTGCTAACACCTCAACATAATTGGTAAGATCTTTTTTGTTTTGTTTACAATTTGCTCTTAGTTTCAAGTGAAACATCATTATTATTACTAAACTGGCATTTTAGTTTTTGTATTTGGAATGACCTGAATTAAAATAATAACATACCAAGTTTAAAAAAACTAAAAATGTATCTCATCACCAAGTTGATCATGAATCTTTCCCGTTGGGGCTGCTCCGGTGGCGTAGTGGATAGAGCGCGTACAATATCGGCTCATTCCTTCATTGCACTGGTTGCGGGTTCAAATCCGACCTGTGGACCTTTACTGCAGGTCATCCCCCGTCTCTCTCTCTGTCTCACCATTTCAACTCTGGACTATCTAATAAAGCATGAAAATGCCAAAAAATAATCTTTCAAAAAAATCAACGGACACAAATCAACTGACAATGAATCAACTGGCAAAAATCAACTGACACCATCTACCACACCATTACTAAAAAATAAAAAAAAAATAAAAATTTCCTGTTCCCCTCTGGCTGTAGGCTCCATCAGAGACCATTTCTTCCAGCTGTTCCTTTTTGGAGGTTTTGACTCGCTGGAACGAGGCCCGTGAGGCGACGGGACGGTCCCGTTCAGATACGAGGGTCTACAGCAGCCGAGACCAGCAGACACTCAACCAGCTCACTGAGCACTGGTGGAGCCATTCATCAAGCCTCTGGACTACACAGGTAATAAATGCAAACAAGTTATGTTACAGGAAAAACCATCTACAAGTGTGAAAAGTAGTGGTAGACAGATATTTAAATTAGATCGTTTGTTTTAATGTTTTTGCCTACTGCCTGCACTAGTGATGTCCATGGTTAACTGGTTAACCGTTAAGAAGATCTTTAACCGGTTAATACTAAAGGTTAAACGGTTAAAAAAAAAAAATAATAATTTCTCTGAAATCCGGACTCTTATTCTGATATCGCTAAACCGGATATAAGAATGCCAACTGTCGGTAGAATGAAACGAGTAGTGTAGGCTACGCTCAACTTTATAATAGGTCCATGGTACGCTCCCAGAAAGATAGCCAGTCACAACACTCCCCTGCCATGTGTTTGTATAATTTAATTAACAGCGTGAGCTCCCGCTAGCTTAACATAGCGCTAGCATTAGCCTTCTTGAGGTGGATGCTGTCCTGCATCTGTCACCGTCTCAGTGAGTGTGAGAGAGTGACAGACAGGCAGTGAGTGCCCCTGCACAGACACGGAGAGGTCTGCCATGCTTGTGTGCCAGGATCAATAGCGAAAATCCGTCTTAAACAAAAGCGTTAAGTATCGTTATGCAGTACTGATAACATCGGAGCTTATCAATATTAAATGTTGCCCCGTGCTCAGCACTACTTAGCATCGGGTTTCGGTAGGCTACCCATCCACTAAGCCTGTGTGTGTGTAAATGTCCCTTTTCAGTCACTTATTGCTCTTTCTGCTCCTACATTCGCATACTAGACCTCTTCTCACAACAGACAAAGGTGCCGTGTGAATGTCAAAATGTAGGCATTTAAATTGGCTTCTGGTCCTTGAATCGTTTTTAAATTAATATGCCGGTCCTTGGAACAAAAAAAGGTCAGGAGCCCTGCTATAATGCTTCATGTATTTCACTATAAATACGCTACATTAAATCTTAACGGTTAACCGGTTAATAACCGTTAATTCTGGTGGTTAACCGGTTAAAGAAAAAATTCTAAATGGCCATCCCTAGCCTGCACACATGTTGCAGACTTTGGCCCACTGTGTCAAAACTTAACACACAGGCAGAATAAGACAAAAGCACATGGAGATAAACTTCTAACTTATACGGCAAAATTAAACTCTTCAATCAAAACCTAACAAGCCAAAGTTTTCACAGTGAGCCAAACATGTGTCTTATGCCTCGTTTCCACCGAGTAGAGCGGGTCGGGTCGGAGCGGCTCAGAGCGGGACAGCTCACTTTTAAGAATCTCTGTGGTGTGGTCTCTCGGTTTAGGCTGGACTGCGATAGCCGCCGCCAGAATGTGGGTCAAACTATCGGACTGTGGAACAACTGTGGTCAAGCCAGCGGTCTCCCGTTTTTGCTTGGTCAAACCAGCCGCTTCTTTATTTATTCCCCCCGTGTTGTTGTGAGCACAGAGACGGCTCGGTGCAACTGATAGAGACAGTGAGCGAACAGCGCTGGCTTGCGGCAGCTACGTGACATCGTAGCAATGGGACACAGTGTAGCCAACTGATTCATTTAATGACGAGGAAAAACACCACACAATAGACAGTGCCGCGCTCACATTTTCGCCAAAACACAAGACTCTCTTCCCTCTAGCCGAGGTGACTACACACGGCGGAAATGATTCTTTCGAACAACTGTGGTCAAGCCAGCGGTCTCTAGTTTTTGCTTGGTCAAACCAGCCGCTTCTTTATTTATTCCCCCCGTGTTGTTGTGAGCGTGTAGGCTATTTACTACTATCTATGGCGTAAACACACAGAGACGGCTCGGTGCAACTCATAGAGACAGTGAGCGAACAGCGCTGGCTGCGGCTGCTATGACTATGGGACACAGTGTAGCCAATTGATTAATTTATTGACGAGGAAAAACACCACACAATAAACAGTGCTGTGCTCACATTTTCGCCAAAACACAAGACTCTTCACTCTTGCCGAGATGACTACACATGGCGGAAATGATTCTTTTGACCAATCAAATGACGGCAGTGTGTAGCTCCGCCTTTTCGGCACCCTTTCAGGCGGCTAGTACCCCTCCGGAGGAGTACTGAGATTAGGAGCGGCTCAGAGCGGTTAGGTGCGCTTAAACCGTACCCTACCCAACTTTTGGCAAATGAAAAGGCAAACTACCCGGACCGCACCGCTCCGATCCGACCCGCTCTACTCGGTGGAAATGAGGCATAAGCATTCGGCAAAAACTCTAAGTGTCATGTAAAAGTTTTGAAAAATCATTGATAAAAATTTCTGGGATGGGAACCCTGTTTATTACAATCGTGTAACATTTTATCAATGGTTGTTGTTGTGTTCTGTAGGTGAGCTGATTGGAATCGCCTGCCCTACCTCCACGGCCAGACTATCCCAGGACCGCTAGCAACCAGGACCCTGCCCCTAGCGACCATGACTCCACCCCTAGCAATCATGACTCCACCCCTATGGCGCAAAATGTGCTAGTTGGAACAGGCCAATCAGAGGGCAGAAAGGTTGGAACACGGTTGGAACAGGCCAATGGGAGGCGTCCATCCTCCCGTCCGCATGAACTGGGAGGCGGAACTTAAGTTGGAACAGAGGCAGAGACTATCCCCATGCACCAGGCGCAAAAAATCCCACGCGATGTTATACACTACTTATTTACAGCATTAGACTATTTTATTCTCACCTGTATACTCCAGTGGCTTGACGTAGCTCTGAACCAGCGACATCCCGTACGCCTCCTCTGTCAGCTGGTTCAGAGTGTGGATGTCCTGGCCACTGTAGCACTTCAGACCAGACTTCTCTCCTCCCGCTGCCTCTAAGGCCGTCTGTGCCCGGTCGTCCTTCCACCGTGTAAGCCCCTCCAACAGGTACACCTGGAAGTTGCATCCGTTAGCAGATGAACCTGTGAGACAAAAGGAGGGAAACAGGATGATGAATACAATGAAAAAGGAGTCCAATGAGGGATATTATATTGAATAGTTTGTGTGTGTGTGTGTGTGTATATAATATGAACTCACCAGGGATGAACCTGTGGAGGTGCAGGTGGAACGACTCCAGCGATGTTGACCCTCGGGCACAGCGGTAAACAGGCAGCGTTACCCCCGCCTTCGTCACCGATCCGACCCTCGTGTACAGCGGTACATTGGGAGGGTCCTGACGAGGAGAAAAAGGATTGATTATTATCTCCACGGACAAGAAAAACGCTGATAAAGAGTATACAATATACACATTTGGTGATGTACCTGGATGCAGGTGACGTGTTGCCGCTGTGTGCGCCAGATCTCCTCCGTTCTGACGCGGTGCAGTATGGGGACGTTCATGGTGTCTGTGGCATCCATGAACGTCTGGAGTGTTTCATCAAGAAGACGCTCCGTCTGCTGCGCCTGCGCGTGCGGCGGCGACGACAGTGCTTCGCCATCTCCCTGATGGTCAACTCCAGGTTTCCCTTCCTCCGCAGGCAGTCTGCCAGCGCTGCGCTCCTCAGAAGGGACAGGTCCTCCGGGTCCCACTCGTAGATGCAGGCCGACAGCCGCCTCATCAGGCTCGGGTACTGTAGATGGCTCTCAGAGGTCACACCCGCCGCCAGCCGACGTATAAAATGCCAGATGTCCAGCCGGACGGCCTGGTGCGGCCACTGGGAGAAGAGAGCCTCCGCTGCGCACACTCCATCATCTCCTCGGCAGCAGTCCCTGTCCACGTACAGGATCAGGGGAGGTGCCATCCCAGCCTGATAGTACCGCTCCTGCAGGCCTGACGTCATATCCCTCAGTCCGTAGCCCTCGGCCGAGGTCAGGACGGACATCAGAACCTGGCCCAGTTCGTTCCCCACGCTGCTCATCCACAAAGCGGTGCTGGCAGCCGCTCCCGCCAGTTTTTTGGTGATCTGCAGATCTGCTCTTTTATACGAGTTACACCAGGCAAAGTCTAATCTTCTCACCTTTTTTTGTGGAGTCCAACTTCAGGACGGAGCCGAAGGTCGAGGTCACCTTGGCCTTCAGCTCGTCTATCCTCGAGAAGGACTCCGACATATGTGGAGAGCAGCCACGTAGTCGTCGGCACAGGCTCCATCTTCGGCAGAGCGGGCAGGTCGGGCAGCTCCACACCTACACGCCTAAACGGCCTGCAGGTGTGCAGGAAGAGCGTGCACCGTCTTACCCACTCCGCGGTGTGCTGCTCGACCAGGAAGGCGCGGAGCCGGCTTACGCTGTTGCCCAATGTCCTCCCCTTCATCTGGGCAACAACCTTCCTGTCGCACGCGAGCCTGTACGTCATTACGGCGGGGAACATCTGCTGTAGGGCCAGCGGAAGCTGTCTCCGCACACACTCGTCCCAGCCGCTCACCTTCTTCGTGCAGTAACTGAGAAAAATAAATATATTTTTTTTAGTGAAGAAATTAGGTTTATACCTTTTCATATTTATCAATATCGTCAGTATGTCACAAAAATAGACATGTATGCACAAAGGTCTCTACCTGCACTCCAAGTACTCCGTCCCCATGAAGTACCAGCCATCACTGTCCAAGACTCTCCTTATGGTCTTGTACAGGCCACAGCCAGTGAGTTTGTGGCTGCAGCTTGGACAGGACAGCTGGCACTTCAGGAGCTTGTATGGGAGCCAGAGGAAGAAGGGGCGCTGGAAAAACGCGTGGTGGGAGGAGGGACACTGGCTGTTGACAGCCCGTGGACCAGGTGGATGGTTCCACATGGTGATGTCGCCAGTCAGGACAGCGTGTCCTGTCTTGTCCCTCACAAACAGCTTCTTGCTGACCCACTCCTGCTGCTCTCGGGGCATGCTGACCTGCCAGGCCTCCGGAAGGATGACCTGCAATTACAATGAAACCCTTTACTGAGCAGCAGCTTTACACCGCTTCAACACATGCACATTTATAGATTGATGTATTAAAGCTAACTAAATGCAGCACAAACCTGGGGAGCGCACAGCCTGACTGGAGCGAGCAGGGGCACAGCAGCACTGGGCTGAGCGGCAGCAGCAGCAGCAGCAGCAGAGGCACGGGGAGGAGCGGCGGCAGGGTTAACCGCCGCTCTCTTCCCTGGTGGGGCTGAAATAACAAGAGAGAAATGCAGCAATCGCGGTGTATGACTTTTCAATGCGTTGGGTGTGTTTACAGTAAGAAAGACACTTACCAGAGAAAGAAACCTCAGCAGCAGCTTCCACCATCTGCCTGTCGTCCACCTCATCCTCAGAGGAAACTGGAAACACATTTAATGATGTATTAAACTCCACATTACAGTGTTAATACAGAACAGCAAAGGCTAACATGATGAGAATTATTGCTAAACATACCTAAGAGGACAGAGACTTGTCTCTTCCTCTGGGGAGTGGGTGGAGGGCAGGCAGTGGGGGAAACGTTGGTGGTCCGTGGTGGAGTGGGGGCACGCGTGGCTTCCTGGCGGCTGCCACCCGTTTGGCAGGGGACGGCGTAGGGGGTGGGGTCTGTGCCACCCGTTTGGCAGGGGACGGCGTAGGGGGTGGGGTCTGTGCCACCCGTTTGGCAGGGGACGGCGTAGCGGGTGGGGTCTGTGCCACCCGTGGCTTCCTGCTGGGGGTGTGGTGGGTGGTGGAGTCATGATGGAGGGGATCCTGCTGGCGGCCTGGGATGCGGAGGAGGAGGAAGCAGCAAACGGCTGGAATGAGGTCGCTGAGGCAGCTGTGTGAAGCTTGTCCCTCTTCAACACATACTGCTTCAGCTTGGCCAGAGTGGAGTTGGGATGGTCTGGCCTCTGGCCCCTCACCCAGCTCCTGTAGCTGAAGTTAGGAGAAAAGAGTTCAGAATATTAACCATAAAGACACAATCGTTTCACCCTCCTCATGTCATTTCGTTAACGGTAAAGTCTTACCCGCTGATCTCCGCATCCTTGGAGTCATACAGCTCCCTGTAGGTGAGGGAGCCGTGTTTCCCAAAGCCCACCAGCTGATCTCCCTCCTGGCCTGTCCTCCTCTTCCCCGCTATGGCCGGCCTCATAGCAGGGAACAGGCCCGCGTACTCCAGCAGGGCGTCTTTGTTGGCCATGAGGGGGGTGCAGCTGGTATCCCCCCCCTCGCGCTCAGCCAGGTGTAGTGCTAGCAGGTTGGCAGAGTAACCGACGTCGTGGGTCAGCAGCCACTGGAAGGTCTGCCCCTTGTACTGGCCGAGCTGGACCTCCATTTTGCTCAGGACCAGTCGTCGGTTCTCGGGGTTTCCTCCCAGCGCTGTGACCCGGGCGCGAGCGTCGGCCTCTGCCTCCTCTGGCGGCTTGAGAGGGGCCTGCTGGCTGGCCTCCGCAGAGCCCTGCTGTTTCCGCTGCTGGACGTGCCGAGCCGCGACGGAGCTGGCACGGAGCTGCAGCTCGGCACCCCTAAATGCGAATTTCGGTTTGAATTCCATCTATAGTAAGACAAAAGAAAACCAATTACAATGCAGACATTTAAAGCTTTGTAATCAAAAGTACTGAATAACACAATTATAATGCAGCAATTCTAATACACATACATTACATTACTAGTACATTTACATTGCATTTAATGCCTTATAATGCCATTGGTAACACTTTACAATAAGGGTACATTAATTAATTTGTAGTTCATTTTATTTACAGAGATTTAGAATGGCTGGAATGTAAATGAAATTGGTAAAGTCCTTACTTGAATAATGCTTAGTAGTTAATGTACCGTTATTACGTAATTACACCAATACATTTTAAGGAAAAGGGCATTTCACACCGACGAAAAATAGCCAAACCCCGTCAAACACACTACTCACATATGTAGGGATAATTCGGCTATGTTTTTTTATTCTTTTAAAGAGGACATAGCAGTTCAAATTGGCTGCTAAAGACACACAGCCCTGCCGCCGCATACAAACGCTTGGTCGCATCGGCGGCTTGGTCATTTCTCCTCGACGTTTACTAGTCAAAACCCGTGCGGACAGAAATTAAATTTAGTCTATTACAGAAAACACATATGTAGGGATAATTCGGCTATGTTTTTTTGTTTTTTTAAAAGGACATACCAGTTCAAATTGGCTGCTAAAGACACTCTGTGCGGCCACCGCTGCCGCCTCCTCAGAGCATACACTCTGTCGCGTAGGCGGCAAGGGCATTTCACCACGACGAAAACTGGTCAAAACCCGTGTGTACAGTCAAATATTCAGTCAAATACACCACTCATACATCTAGGGCTAAGGTTTTTAAGCATTTTAAGAAGTGCAGTTCAACTTGGCCGCTTGTGACAGAGCCGAGCCCTCAACCCCCCCCCCACCCCCCGTCGGACAGATAACGAGAGCGTCTAGCTAGCAGTAGCCACCGTGTATCAACGTCTTGTAACATGTCAATAACCCAAGAAACGCCAAAGTGGTCACTTTTAACTTACTGAATGCAATTACTATCGCTATTAAACATTTTACCATTCACAATGAAACAATAAGCTTTTGTACAAGCAACTCACCATTCGGTTGTTTATTCGGCTGTTTCGCTAAGCGGCAAGATGGTTCTCCGGAGAAGCAGTGGAGTGTAGGAGGGACAAAGGTTGGAACAGGCCAATGGCGCAAAAATGTGCCAGTTGGAACAGGCCAATCAGAGGGCAGGAAGGTTGGAACACGGTTGGAACAGGCCAATGGGAGGCGTCCAGCCTCCCGTCCGCATGAACTGGGAGGCGGAACTTAAGTTGGAACAGAGGCAGAGACTATAGAGCTGTTAAGCGGAAGTCCCTTACTTCCGGGGCATGGGACCTATCGGCTCTAAAAATTACTTACGGTAGTCGATGGAAAGAAATTTATTTTTTTCTGGTCCCAGTCATGAAATGCCTTCGATTACACATGTTTTTTTAGATGGTATTTTTTCGTGCAAAGAATGGAACCATTTAGCAAGTAGAAGCTGGATACGGTCAGGTTTTGTGCAGAGCGCTTTTCTGGACTGCAGCTCTTCGCTGCTCTTGACACTTATGATATACGTCACCACCACTGGCACCCACTTAACTCAGAAACATGGCTGTGTCTTTAATGCACTTTACCGCCTTCTTTCAATGACAAGACAAAAGTCTTCAGCGTGGCGAAAACCACTACACAAGTGGACATGTGGAGAGTTTCAATTTCTCGAGTGGGGAGATTGTTGGCGTTGTCCACGCCAGCCATTAGCATTAGCACTGTCAGTCGAGAAGTGGAGGCAATGGCCCTCATTTATCAATCTTGAGCTGCTGGGGGGACACTGAGGCACGGGGGCTGCATTCATTCAAAATGTTAGCCACAGTATTACATATGTAGTAGGCCTACACTGCTCTTTATGATAAAAAATACACGGCACAACATTCAGCTTAACATTTTATTTATTTGACGCACTTTTTAGATGTTAGTTCCTCTTTTAATGTGTTATTGATCGCTTAAGCGAGCGATTTATTTCCATCGTTAACCGGCACGTTTGTCCGACCTGCTGGTGGAGCAGGACTGTGGGCGCTCTCACAGCTGATCGTTGCCGGGTCGGCTTGTGCAGCTGACCGCCGGGCTGACCTCTCCTGCTGTCATAGTTAAACTGCAAAATGTGTTACTTTTAGTTTTTACAACCCTTTTGAGTAGTGCTATATAAAAGGGCCAATACATTCTAATCATTCAAATCTCTGCAGACCTGTATTTATTTCATGGGGACCATTACCGGACAGTTGGTGCATCTGTTTCTCCTCTACCACTTAGGCTATATTATGCCCGCACCCTCAGTTGGTTGCATTTCAGAACAGCAACACGCGATATTTGAGTCAGACCACTTTTTCTTCATCTATGTAAAGAAATGGCGACATATAATTGTATATGCTGTTTTATAGCATTTGAGCGATAGTAGCCTACTGATGTAAACCTAAAATGCAAAATCCTCAGCTGGAGATCGTTTTGTCAACACCAACGCTGTTGACTGCAGCAGTTATTTCCTTCCTAACTACTGCCTTCTGTTGTTCTTTGATGCCGCTTGTAATGCTCCGAAATGAAACTCTTTTTTTTCTACTTTCGCTGTTATTCTGTCAATTTCTACTTCAGATAAATTCCTCTTCTGTGCCGTAATTCGCATATCCATGTCGTAAAACCTCTGGGCGAGGCCTCTAAACTGAGAAAATATAGGGGCGTGGTACGATCGTTTTCAGCCGCCGCATTTATCAATAATGGCATGGCGTACGCTGAGATTGGCGAGATACGACTGTTTGATAAGTACCACGCGACACCTGGCGTAGGGAGGTATTTGCGCCAGAATCTGCACCAGTTTCCACGCAAAATTGATAAATGAGGGCCAATGTGTTGAGGTGACGTCACAGAGGCGAGAAGACTTGTAGTTGTTCTCGTAACATTTTTTCAAAAGCCGTTCGACGAATAATCATACAACATACCGTCAAACTCTTCACATGAAAAATGATCATTTAGACCCATACAAAACATATATGTAATCCAAGGCATTTAATGACTGGGACCAGAAAATAGTAGATTACTTTCCATAGACTCCCATTCATTTTTTTTTCAGCCGATAGGTCCCATGCCCCGTAATTCCGCCACTTCCGCTTAACAGCTCTATCCCCATGCACCTGGCGGCCATGACTCCACCCCTAGCAACCAGGACCCTGCCCCTAGCGACCATGACTCCACCCCTAGCGACCATGACTCCACCCCTAGCAACCAGGACCCTGCCCCTAGCGGCCATGACATCACCCCTAGCGACCAGGACCCTTCCCCTAGCGACCATGACTCCACCCCTAGCAACCAGGACCCTGCCCCTAGCGACCATGACTCCACCCCTAGCTACCATGACACCAACCCTAGCAACCAGGGCCCTGCCCCTAGCGACCATGACTCCACCCCTAGCGACCAGGACTCCACCCCTAGCAACCAGGACTGGACATTGGAAGAAGAAGAAGAGGAAGAAGAGGATAAAGAGGAAGAGTTCTATGAAGACATGCTGCCGCTGGAGGGAGAGGAGGAGCCACATGCTGGAGGGGTTCGTACAGCTGTTAACAAGATGCATTCAAGCTCTTTTCTTATAGTTTGTTAACGGCCCCTAAGTCTCTAATGTGGAGAGAAATCCAGTATTTTGTCAGTTCCAGACTTTGAAAAAACACAAGATTTAAAATCGAGCTTTTTCCAATCTTATCTTTCCAGAGTCAGTACCAACCGTGATGCTGCGGTTACATCCACCTGTGTCCCTGCTCCATCCCCCTGGATCCCTGCTCCATCCACCTGGGTCCCTGCTCCATCCCCCTGGGACCCTGCTCCATCCACCTGGGTCCCTGCTCCATCCATCCACCTGGGTCCCTGCTCCATCCATCCACCTGGGTCCCTGCTCCATCCACCTGGGACCCTGCTCCATCCACCTGGGTCCCTGCTCCATCCACCTGGGTCCCTGCTCCATCCACCTGGGTCCCTGCTCCATCCACATGGGTCCCTGCTCCATCCACCTGGGTCCCTGCTCCATCCACATGGGTCCCTGCTCCACCCACCTGGGTCCCTGCTCCATCCACCTGGTCCCTGGGTCCTCCACCTGGGTCCCTGCTTCATCCATCCCCCTGGGTCCCTGCTCCATCCATCCACCTGGGTCCCTGCTCCATCCACCTGGGTCCCTGCTCCCTCCACCTGGGTCCCTGCTCCATCCCCCTGGGTCCCTGCTCCATCCCCCTGGGTCCCTGCTCTATCCCCCTGGGTCCCTGCTCCATCCACCTGGGCCCCTGCTGCTTCCACCTGAGTCCCTGCTTCATCCACCTGGGTCCCTGCTCCATCCACCTTGGTCCCTGCTTCATCCATCCACCTGGGTCCCTGCTCCATCCACCTGGGTCCATGCTCCATCCACATGGGTCCCTGCTCCACCCACCTGGGTCCCTGCTCCATCCACCTGGGTCCCTGCTCCATCCACCTGGGTCCCTGCTTCATCTGGGTCCCTGCTCCATCCACCTGGGTCCCTGCTCCATCCATCCACCTGGGTCCCTGCTCCATCCCCCTGGGTCCCTGCTCTATCCCCCTGGGTCCCTGCTCCATCCACCTGGGCCCCTGCTGCTTCCACCTGAGTCCCTGCTTCATCCACCTGGGTCCCTGCTCCATCCACCTTGGTCCCTGCTTCATCCATCCACCTGGGTCCCTGCTCCATCCACCTGGGTCCATGCTCCATCCACATGGGTCCCTGCTCCACCCACCTGGGTCCCTGCTCCATCCACCTGGGTCCCTGCTCCATCCATCCCCCTGGGTCCCTGCTCCATCCCCCTGGGTCCCTGCTCCATCCACCTGGGTCCCTGGGTCCTCCACCTGGGTCCCTGCTTCATCCATCCCCCTGGGTCCCTGCTCCATCCACCTGGGTCCCTGCTCCATCCACCTGGGTCCCTGGGTCCTCCACCTGGGTCCCTGCTTCATCCATCCCCCTGGGTCCCTGCTCCATCTGGGTCCCTGCTCCATCCACCTGGGTCCCTGCTCCATCCCCCTGGGTCCCTGCTCCATCCCCCTGGGTCCCTGCTCCATCTGGGTCACTGCTCCATCCACCTGGGACCCTGCTCCATCCACCTGGGACCCTGCTCCATCCATCCACCTGGGACCCTGCTCCATCCATCCACCTGGGTCCCTGCTCCATCCACCTGGGTCCCTGCTCCATCCACCTGGGTCCCTGCTCCATCCCCCTGGGTCCCTGCTTCATCTGGGTCCCTGCTCCATCCACCTGGGACCCTGCTTCATCCACCTGGGTCCCTGCTCCATCCACCTGGGTCCCTGCTTCCTCCACCTGGGACCCTGCTTCATCCACCTGGGACCCTGCTCCATCCACCTGGGACCCTGCTCCATCCACCTGGGACCCTGCTTCCTCCACCTGGGTCCCTGCTCCATCCACCTGGGTCCCTGCTCCACCCACCTGGGTCCCTGCTCCATCCACCTGGGTCCCTGCTCCATCCCCCTGGGTCCCTGCTCCATCCACCTGGGTCCCTGCTCCATCCCCCTGGGTCCCTGCTCCATCCACCTGGGTCCCTGCTCCCTCCACCTGGGTCCCTGCTCCATCCACCTGGGTCCCTGCTCCATCCACCTGGGTCCCTGCTCCATCCCCCTGGGTCCCTGCTTCATCTGGGTCCCTGCTCCATCCACCTGGGACCCTGCTTCATCCACCTGGGTCCCTGCTCCATCCACCTGGGTCCCTGCTTCCTCCACCTGGGACCCTGCTTCATCCACCTGGGACCCTGCTCCATCCACCTGGGACCCTGCTCCATCCACCTGGGACCCTGCTTCCTCCACCTGGGTCCCTGCTCCATCCACCTGGGTCCCTGCTCCACCCACCTGGGTCCCTGCTCCATCCACCTGGGTCCCTGCTCCATCCCCCTGGGTCCCTGCTCCATCCACCTGGGTCCCTGCTCCATCCCCCTGGGTCCCTGCTCCATCCACCTGGGTCCCTGCTCCATCCACCTGGGTCCCTGCTCCCGGTCCCTCCATCCACCTGGGTCCCTGCTCCATCCACCTGGGTCCCTGCTCCATCCCCCTGGGTCCCTGCTCCATCCCCCTGGGTCCCTGCTCCATCCACCTGGGACCCTGCTTCATCCACCTGGGTCCCTGCTCCATCCACCTGGGTCCCTGCTTCCTCCACCTGGGACCCTGCTTCATCCACCTGGGACCCTGCTCCATCCACCTGGGACCCTGCTCCATCCACCTGGGACCCTGCTTCCTCCACCTGGGTCCCTGCTCCATCCACCTGGGTCCCTGCTTCATCCACCTGGGTCCCTGCTCCATCCACCTGGGTCCCTGCTCCATCCACCTGGGTCCCTGCTCCATCCACCTGGGTCCCTGCTCCATCCACCTGGGACCCTGCTCCATCCCCCTGGGTCCCTGCTACATCCATCCCCCTGGGTCCCTGCTCCATCCATCCACCTGGGTCCCTGCTGCTCCATCCACCTGGGTCCCTGCTTCATCCCCCTGGGTCCCTGCTCCATCCCCCTGGGTCCCTGCTCCATCCACCTGGGTCCCTGCTCCATCCACCTGGGTCCCTGCTCCATCCACCTCAGCCACCCACAGCTGCAAACGCACTCAGCCGAGAACAGTGGCTCAACCGCTCCTCCACAGGACAGGGACGGTTTATGTAAACAGTTTGTGTGAACAGATTTTGTAAATTTTAGTTTTTCTGTAAATATGTAAATAGTTTGTATTTTTATATTCTTATTATCTTTATTTAACCTTTTATTTATAATTTTATATATTTTTCAAGAGAGACCTGTGTAGCCAAGATGGACAGCAGTACACAGATTCAGGTACAACATAAACAAAGGACAAAATACAAGTTCAAAATACACCCTCGCTGTAAATGGGAAAATACATTGAAAGTATTGATTGTCGCTGTAAATGGGTAAAATTATTTGTCTATTTAGAGTAACTGTATTATGATTATGACTACGATCTACATCTGACCTGCAGCTGTTTTTCTACACTACATCATAGAAACTTTAAATGTCCCACTTACTGTACGAGCCTCATGTTATCCCTTAATCATGACAGACCATTCGAATGTTCATTTTACTGCAAATTCGTTGCACTTTATTAGTATTAGTATTATCATGCCTTGAGGTTTTAAGTAACATTTTATTTAAAGGTGCTCTGAGGAATTTTCAGTTTGTGTTAAGTCTTGAACCCCCTTTGCACTAAAGCGGTAAGAGTTTTTACTATGCCAGCTGTTGTTCCTGGGTGAGCGTAACCATGACAAAGAGATTAAGAAAAATTATATAAAAAAATAATAGACCATCAGTGCATTCTTTTCACTGATGGTCTTGTTTACTGTTACATGTCATTTATGATCATCAGAGGAAAAAATTTGACTGTTTCATAAATATTTAAAAGTTCCTCATAGCAACTTTTAAAATGGCCACAGATAGCTGCCTTTTCTTCAGCTTGAATTGTTTTGGTGCGGTTTACTGTGTGTTTTTTTTTGTCTTTCATTTGCTTTTCAAATGTTAAAAAATAATGTTCTTTTACAGTTTTAACCACAAACTATTCCCTAAAACCTTTGTTTATTTGACAGAGATATTGAGAAACTGTTCATCTCTTCAATAGTTTTGGTGGATATTTATTTTTAATTTGTGTGTTGTGTGACATTATTTCTGATCTGATTGTGTGTGTGTCATTATTGTGTCATTATTGTGTGAATTCTTAGTGAAGCAGTTTCTGAACATGTTTTTTTACTTTGTGGTTTGATGCAAACAAAGTTCACAGCTCTTAAAGGTGCAGGCAGCGATTCTGGCGAACTCTTGTCAAAATATAGTCTTTATCGAAATAAATGAGTATCTCTTCACAATACACTAACCTGTCTATTCTGCGTGTGCGTAAAAAAGAAAAATGTTAATACACAGCCTATGCTCTGTAAACTGGTGGAACCTCTTTTTTTTAACATACCAATTTTCCTGGCTGTGTATTAGCACCATTTTTTGTTTAAGCACATGTAGCTGATAATTTTAGATATACAATGACTTGACAAAAAGTGATTTTGACTACAACCGTTCCCTAGAATCGATGACCCAACCTTTAATTATCTAAAAATATAATTTATCGTCAAGATACAGGTGAAACTCGAAAAATTAGAATATGGTGGAAAAGTTCATTTATTTCAGTAATTCAACTTAAAAGGTGAAACTAATATATTAAATAGACTCATGACATGCAAAGTGAGAAATGTCAAGCCTTTATTTGTTATAATTTTTAATTCTTATTGCTTACAGCTTATGAAAACCCCAAATCTCAGAAAATTTGAATATTACATGAAATTAATAAAAAAAAGGGATTTTAAATACAGAAATGTCGGCCCTCTATAAAGTATAATCATCCATACGTACTCAGTACTTGGTTTGAGCCCCTTTTGCATGAATTCTTGCCTCAATTCCAATTCATTTTCCATGATATTCTAATAATACGAGCATCACCTGTATAATTAGCGTTTTATATTTTTATGATGACTTGCTAAAACAACTTAATTATTAATGGTTGACACCGCCCTCAACGACACCTGCCACATAACGGGACGCACAAAGACAACGCCAGGCAAACGGCACCCCCACCCCGACTGAAACCCAGAGCCAGCTTCCTGTAGACAGTCCCACCTCAACATGTGGAAAGAAGAATGGAGAGAAGAATCAGCCACAACCTCCCATGGCAAACCTGGAAGACTCGGCAGACTACGAGTGGAACAGGGGAGATGCAAATCACTTATCAAAGCATGGAGCTACCAGCCAGAAGACACATGCAGCCCCCTAAAAGCTTGACTGAACCCGCCCCATCATGACCTGCGCCAGATAGAGATACTGGCAGAACGAGATTGCAACGGACTCAAAGAAGAAGTACATTTGAATCCTACGGTCGGTGAGACGGACTAAAGGGCGACAGCTGGTGGAGACTTGTCGCAACAACCAAAACCCACTGACCAGTAACCCTAGCTGACAGCAGACAGGCCTACTGACCAGTAACCCTAGCTCTACCTAATTTTCCCATCTTATATTTTAAGTAAAAACGTACAGACATGGCACAATTTACTCAACAAACACTTTTCTTTGTCAAGGGAGAATGTGCCTCATTTAGGGTTACAGCTCTCTTACTTTTGTCCACCTAGGGCAGGGGTCACCAACCTGTTTGAACCTTAGGGCTATTTCATGGGTACAACATTTGCTCACCTAGGGTTACAGTTAGACTTACTTTGTCCACCTAGGGTTATGGCTGTCTGGCTTTGATTAAACTAGGGTTAGGTCATTAAGAAGTAGTTGCAGAGCTAGGGTTATGGTAACCACATTTTAACTGAGCTAGGGTTAGTGACTTTTGTCCACCTTCAGTTATGGCTGTCTCAATTGTGGCCAAGCTAGGGTTAGGGTTAGCTCCTAAATGAGGCTAATTGTAACCCTAGGTGGTCAGAATGAGCTAACCCTAGTTTGGCTAAAGGTGAGTGCTAACCCTAGCTCTTAACTCTAACCCTAGTTTGGCAAAGAGTGAAAATGCTAACCCTAACCCTAGCTCTTAACCCTAACCCTAGTTTGGCTAAGAGTGAAAACGCTAACCCTAACCTTAGCTCTTAACCCTAACCCTAGGGTTAACAAAAATGAGGAACGCTTCACGAATTTGCGTGTCATCCTTGCGCAGGGGCCATGCTAATCTTCTCTGTATCGTTCCAATTTTAGTATATGTGATAGAGAACTATCACAAATAAACCGAGAAGATTGGGTCCTATTTGTACCCTCTGACGATTGGCCGATCTCTGTACATGGTTTGCTGCTTAAATTTTCTTTTTTTCTGTCGTTTTGGAACAAAACAGCAGCAGGAAGTTACTCTGCTGTGTGTTTGGTGTGTAATAAACTAATTTGTGAAGAATTTGTGACCGATTAAAGGTACATTACGTGTGTTTTAAGGACCCACGCATTGCATTATGGGAATTATATGCAAATGAGCCGTGACGTCACGCGGCCGTGATTGGTTGGCGCTAGAACGGGGGCGTCGTTCTAATTCATATTCCAGAATTTAAAACATGTTAGAGACAAAAAGAGGGCGATTTCTCTTCAAAATACTAAACTGTGCTCTGTTTTGAATGTTTATTCAGTGTTCTTCGCTCCCGGTTTATGGTTTTATGGGCTGTGGGACAATCTTCTCTGTTCCACTGTTCCAACTTGTTCCAACTAGCACCCCACGTGTTAAATCTAAGCCTTCTCATTGGCCCTTTCCAACTACGCTCGTCTCGCGTAATTGGCCTGTTCCAACCTGCCTGTGGCCGGGACTTTTTTTTTACAAACATTTCACTGTGTTAGATTTTATGCCATTGAAACTACTCGGCGAACAACTGAACGGTGAGTCGATAATAGTAGAAAATAATATGAATCCTCCTTCCACCCGCTCATGCAAAATTAAATCGGATTAGTTTGTTAGAAAGTAAGAAATTAACCAAAGAAAAAGACGAGGAGACAGAAATCACATGGACAGAAAGTGCAGTGTCGTGTTTCTATCACTTGATGGCGCCAACTGACCGTCCAACTGCTGTAACTGAAGGATTAGTGAGGTGTCTGCTTATCACACTGTTCCAACTAGCGCCCCACGTGCTAAATCTAAGTCTTCTCATTGGCCGGTTGTTACGCTCGTCTCGCGTGATTGGTCTGTTCCAACCTGCCTGTGGCCGGGACTACTTTTTTACAAACATTTCACTGCGAACAACTGAACGGTGAGTCGATAATAGTAGAAAATAATATGAATCCTCCTTCCACCCGCTCATGCGAAATTAAATCGGATTAGTTTGCTAGAAAGTAAGAAATGAACCAAAGAAAAAGACGAGGAGACAGAAATCACATGGACAGAAAGTGCAGTGTCGTGTTTCTATCACTTGATGGCGCCAACGGACCATACATCTACTTTTACAGAAGGGTTATTGAGGTCAACTGTTCAAGATTTAAAAGTGTTTATTGTCATAGTGCACAATTTCAAACATGTTCTCAGTCATACAATGGAATTCTTCCTTTGTTTTCCACAGACTGAAGGCCGAGAAATAAATAAAATAAATATGCAATATACGAGTAAAATAGATAAAGCAGCAATGATATAGAATATACAACTGTATCCCTGCTAATCTGCACGAAGAAACATGGGTTGCGTTCCGAATCGCATACTTTCTACTATATAGTATGTAGAAAAAAGATTTAGGATGTAGCGATTCTTGTGGCCAGATTTAGAATGGTTAGAAGTACCCGGATGTCCTACTTCATGCGGCCAAGATTGTTAGTGTTGAAAAGTGCATCCTATTTGGGGCGATTCTGACCCACAATCCAGTGCGCACGTGAAGTGACGTCACATCGACGAAGCCTCCATATGAAAACAAACGGGGATGAGACGGATATAAAAGCAAGAGGCAAGATCAAGGCGCAATGTTATGATGAAATAAGAGAGAAAAGTATGTCCCAATAGTATGCCTACTGCATCCTAACGAGATTCTTTTTATCGTCGGATGTAGTATGTAGAATAGAAAAAAGAAAGAGTATGCGATTTGGAACGCAACCACAGTCTTATTTCTGAATAAAAAATGAGTAGATTTCCCAGTTGCTAATATCATCTAGAGCCGTTGTTTAAGAACGATTTGATTCAGAAAAATCTCTAGAGTCGAGAATAAAGGCGACTGTGGCTCAGGTGGTAGAGCGGGTCGGCCGATGATCAAAGGGTTGGAGGTTCGATCCCCGCCCTGCCACCTGTGTCATGGTTGTTGTGTCCTTTGGGCAAGACACTTCACCCACCTTGCCTCGTATGAATGTCGATAGTTAGCCTGCTATCGGTGTATGAATGTGTGTGTGAATGGTAACGTGGGAAAGGAAAACAGGTCTCCCTTGATAAAGAGTCTTCGGTCTCAATGGGATTTACCTGTAGAAATAAAGGTTAAAAAAAAACAAACATAAAAAATCCGTCTTCCAGTTCCCTCTTTAACCTATCCCACCCCAGACTATCCTGTGCGGAGCTTCGAGGGCAGACATGTCTCGGAGGTTTTTTCTTGTGAACAGACACCTGAAAAAAGATCATAAATATTGAAAAGTGCATCATAACATGGGTGAAAAAAATCTGCATGAACTGTACAACTTTAATTAAATTTACTACTACGAAAAAACGTACACACAAGTATGTTTATAGGTTGACTTGTCTGAAATAGTTTACAAGTAATGTTTGAAGACAGAGAAGTTTCGCATGATTTAAGAAGAAAAGTTAAATTCACTGAGAAAAATATACGGACCACACTTAGATCCTTTTCGATTTCTATAAAGGGTATTAAGCTGTGGAATGGACTTGATGAAGTTGTCACAGGGAGTTGCAGTTTGCGCAATTTCAAAGCAAATTATGTTTAAAAAATTATTGAAAATTACAGACTAATAACTTGAGCACAATGTCAATGTCACTTACATAACAATATTGTAAAGAATAATACAGGCCAGCAGACAGACTTGTTTTGAATACTTTTGCAGAAGTGTTTAGACTACCAGTTAAGAAATGGAACAGGCCAAATACAAGGCCACTTCACACTTTATACACTTGGCATTGTCACAGAAAAACTGAACTGTGCTGAACTGATCTTAAAAGCTGAAGCAATTAGATTAAATTGACTGTGTATTGGACTGCAGATTCTTTAAAAAAAAAAAATAAAAAATGTATGGGTATATGTATATATAGTATATATATATATATATATATATATATATATATATATATATATATATATATATATATATATATATATATATATATATATATATATATATATAAAAATGTTTTTTGTTTTAGTTTTATTTTCTGTAACAGTAACTGTGTATCTGAATCCGAATTCGATGAAAATGGGGGCGGGACCTGATAAGCCTTTGGCTTCTTCCGTCTCCCTTTGGACAACACAAAGTATGATGTATGAATATTTGCAAGAGAAAATTGTGTATTGTGTGGAATTGTCCGAAAGAATAATAAATAAATAAATAAATACTTAGATGAAATACCTTGGAATTATGACGAAACAACACAGGAAGTCCACATTCATCAGCAAATGAACTAAAGTAATGTTTGTCTTCATGCAATTGACACTTTACAACTGCTGCTGTAACAGTTATTAACCTACAGCAGTTTCACCCTCGAAGGCTATGTCGCCTGCATGATACACCTCACAAAGGACATTTTTTGTATATAATATGTGTGTGTGTGTATATAGCCTAACTTACACACTAATAAACTGAGTATATACGTTACTTTGTGGCCTTAAGAAATTGTACATATAGTGGCTTTAGAGTCCAATAACTAGGGGAGTTCATTCCTACCGTTCCTCTATTTTGACAGTATATCAACAGCAACTGGAGAATCGTAGTGAGAAAGTGAAGCTGGAAGCAGAAATGGGCGACTGTGGCTCAGTTGGTAGAGCGGGTCGGCTGATGATCAAAGGGTTGGAGGTTCGATCCCCGCCCTGCCACCTGTGTCATGGTTGTTGTGTCCTTGGGCAAGACACTTCACCCACCTTGCCTCGTGTGAATGTCGATAGTTAGCCTGCTGCTATCGGTGTGTGAATGTGTGTGTGAATGGTAACGTGGGAAAGGAAAACAGGTCTCCCTTGCAAAAGAGTCTTCGGTCTCAATGGGGTTTACCCATAGATAGTATAATTTACCTGTAGAAATAAAGGTTAGAATCTGAGCCACGAAAAGGCAGCTGGTTTAAAGCTATTTTTCTTTTAACTTTTATTTATCCCCGAGAGACCAATTGAGGGGTGACCCTCATTTACAATGACGTCGAGTTCAAACAAATTCAAAGGCAAAACAACAATACATAAACAATATTCAACGCAAATACATCAAATACACAACAACAGGTGAAGAGAAAAAAAACAATTGAAACATTTACACAGTGGTGAAGAGTGGCAGCAATTAAAATTAAATGAAATGGGTGAAAGTACAATATAGCCTAATTAAAACAGCTACAGGTAGAGTTTGGCAGATTTAAGATAGTTTGTTTAAATTGATTAAAGGATATGAAGGTATTTAGTTTAATTTGTTGCTGTAAGTTGTTCCAGGAGTCGGGGGCACTGAAGCTTACATAGGTGCGGTTCCTCTCTAGTGTGTGTGTGGAAATCTCTCTGTGCCAGTCACATTCCTTGCACGCCTCTCATTCCACAATGCCACTGACTTCATGTGCTCTTTGGCTTTGCTGGACTCGCTCGTACCTTCAGCCGTCAGTCCATTAGAGGCTATTTAAACCGTCTCCGCAGGGGGGCAGCAGAGCGCGCGGCATAAATAAAGTCTACCGTAATACACGCGTAGAAGAAGAACCGCGTACGTGCAGCTGAAAGCGGAAGTTGACTTTTCCGGTTGTCCTTGTGTCGAGACGAAATGAACAGATCCATATTTGTAAGCTTATTTTTCCTTATTTATCGGTCGCTTTTCCCTTGTAGAACTAGTATGTAGCTAGATAACAGAGCTGTGCACATATTGAGAGTGTAAAACGGCGTATAAAAAGAGGAAATTTCGTAATTTTTGTAGCTTAAAACTGTTCGCTCGAGGTCAACGCTATCATGCCAGTAGAGTTAGCATTAGCTTAGCTTCTGTGCTACTTGTCTTTAACGCGGGTGTTTTGTTTTGCTTAAAATCGGGTTTCATTTCCGGTATTAATGTGATTTTAATGTCATATATTGTTGTAGAAAGGTTAATTATTACTTCCTAATGGTTGTTCCTTGATGGTTGTTGTTTGCAGGCGCTCCAGAAGGTGGCGCGGCGGAGCATTTGCAGCTCTGCGCGCCGGCAAGTCGACAACAAAGTCCCGCATAACCAGAAGCATTTCCAGGTAAAAAAAAAAAACTACCCCTGTGTTCCAAATCACATACTTTTTTCTTTTTACCACACTACATACTAAAGTACAGAAGAGTTTTAGTCTTTTTACTACACTAGATACTAAAGTACAGAAGAGTTTTAGTCTTTTTACTACACTACATACTAAAGTACAGAAGAGTTTTAGTCTTTTTACTACACTACATACTAAAGTACAGAAGAGTTTTAGTCTTTTTACTACACTACATACTAAAGTACAGCAGAGTTTTAGTCTTTTTACTACACTACATACTAAAGTACAGAAGAGTTTTAGTCTTTTTACTACACTACATACTAAAGTACAGAAGAGTTTTAGGGCCACAGACATTAGAGAGAGAAAACATCAGATAAGGAAGATTTTTTTTTCATTATGTCGAGGAATGTCAAGAATATAGTAGAATACTCCAAAATGCTATTGGAGTTAGTGGGGCATTTATGTTTATTTTCAGCATACTACAATTGACCTGCATGTATTGGGACATCATAATATTTTTCTGGCCTACTAAATAGTAGGGAAGTATGGGGATTGGAATAAACAGGGTACTATCTAGCAGAAATAACCATTCCACAACCATCTTCAAATAACTATTCCACCATTTAAAGGTGCTCCGAGGAACTTTCAGTGTGTGTTAATTCTAGCGCCCCCCTTTGGACAAAAGCGATAGTGTTTTTACCACGCCAGCTGTTGTTCCTGGGTGAGCCTATATACCCATGACAAAGGCATTAAGAAAAACTATATAAAAAAAAAAGCATTCTTTGCACTGATGGTCTGGTTTGCTGTTACATGTAATTTATGATCATCAGAGGAAACATTAGACTGTTTCAGAAATATGTCAAAGTTCCTCGTAGCACCTTTTAAAATAAAATAAAAACCTGAAATATACATTTATTCATTAACAGTTTAATTGTAACACTTGGTATAAACGTTGCTCAAATTAAATTTCTGTCATTCAAAAACATGAATATTTATTTTTTATTTTAGAAATATATATATATATACATATAGTTTTTTTTTTTTTTTTTTTGTAGAGATGAGAGCATAATAAAGCTGCAAGCCCTTATAATAGAACCATTGTGAATAATTAGTAATTTAAATAATTAATAAATTGTGAATTGTACTTGTTTGAATTTCCTTCAGCTGTGTTTCGCCTCGTGAAATCCAGAGATAAGTAGCAAGTACGTGAACGCAGATTACCTGAGTGGAAAACTAATGTTGCATGTCATGGTTTAGTTTTTGACCTGCAGTGACTAAAATGACTTAATAGCAGATTTTTTATTAGGCTTTGCGGTGCATTATTACATTCGTGGGAAGTTACTGTGTGCTAGTGGCTCATAGATTTGTGCTGCTGCTGCAAAATGTCATCACTGCTTTAAAGCTGGGGTGGAGGATTTGGGGAGAAAATAGCAGTTGGGATAGAGATTTGAATCCAAATGCCTCAACCGCTCCACTTGTTCTCTTTGGTCCCTCCCCTATGGTCCCTCCCTGACACGCTCTACACCAACAAAGTCGTGCCAAAGTGAATGGACAGTCCCAACAGCCAATAAGAACAGAGAATCGAAACGCCTCGCTCTGATTGGTCAAAGTGTACAGCTCATGTTAACTTTGACCAATCAGAAATCATATACCCCAGCTTTAACAAGCTACTGAAGATTCTTGTAGATTAAACAAAACTAGTTTTATGGCTGCTTGTCCTCTATTGCTATTGCTAGGGGCCTGACACTAGAATATGCTTTCTACTGTATGACCCAGTCTGCATTGATCAACTGGTGTAACTTAAAGGTGCAGTGTGTAATATGACATCATCAAGAAAGTTCTAGAATGCAACGCTCCCTGGGTAACCCCACCCCTTCAGAATAATAACAGAAGCTACAGTGGCCTTCAAGGACAAGAACAATTCTAAATTCTAAACAATGCACCCGATGACATTCTAAAAACATGGATGCCTTCATAAGACTTGCCTGCTCAATGGACAAAATGTAATATTAATATTTGTAATTCTCCGCTCAGGAGGATAATTCAGATTATTGGCAGAGGTGATTTTACACCAATGAGGACATATTTATGAATGAGGATATTGATTTTAGCTAATAAATTCCTTAAAATGTTACACACTGTCCCTTTTAAAGGTGCAGTCAGTGATTCTGGAGATCGCTTGTTATGTTGTCAAAATCAGCGAATATCTCCTCACGATCAGCTACCCTGCAAACTATTAAATAAATGGTGATATATTTAAGTTTTGATTTTAAAGAAAAATAGTAGCGGTGTCTTAATTTTCTTATTAAATTGACAGAAGTTGGGGCGCCCTTAGTTCAGTTGGTAGGGCGTCCCCCCTCCCCCATGGGCCTCGGCCAGCAGCAGACCCGGGTTGGATTCCAGCCCGCGGTCGTTCTCTGCATGTCACTCCCCTCTCTGCCCCATTTCACCTCTGTCTCCACACTATCAATAAAGCATGAAAATGCCAAAAGAAAATATCTTAAACATTTTTTTTTTTTTTTTTACAAAAGTAACACTTAAATTCTTTCTCACTTCTTTTGGGTTTTTTTCAGTTTTGCACGTAAACACAGTTTGAACGTGATATTTTGGGGAGAGGAAAAAAAATCTGACCAGAGTAGGAAAAAATACCTTAGTGATTTTAGGATTTGGGTCGACTGTGTCTCAGGTGGTAGAGCGGGTCGGCCGATGATCAAAGGGTTGGAGGTTCGATCCCCGCCCTGCCACTTGTGTCATGGTTGTTGTGTCCTTGGGCAAGACACTTCACCCACCTTGCCTCGTGTGAATGTCGATAATTAGCCTGCTGCTATCGGTGTATGAATGTGTGTGTGAATGGTAACGTGGGAAAGGAAAACAGGTCTCCCTTGAAAAAGAGTCTTCGGTCTCAATGGGATTTACCTGTAGAAATAAAGGTTAAAAAAAAAATATATATATCTTCGTAGTGTGTGATTGTAACCAGTTTTTCGTGGTGTTTTTTCTAGGAGGACAATGGAATGCCGATTCACTTGAAAGGAGGGACCTTCGACGCTCTGCTCTACAGATCAACCATGACTCTCACCATCCTGGGTGAGACAGTCATACTCGGCTAACTTTTTATTTATTTTTATTAGGGCTGTCAAAATTAATGCGTTAAGGCAGGGTGATTTAATTTCTGGAGTTAACGCGTTCATTTTTCTATCGCAATTCATACAACAATATACAGAGAGAATTCAAATTTTTCGGGCACATTTCGAATGGTAAAATTAATCGTGATTAATCCACAGAATCCTGTGATTAATCTGATTTAAAAATAAAAATTTAATCATTTGACAGCCCTAATATTTATATATATATTATTTATTTTTCTTTTATTTATCCTCAAAAGACCAATTTAAGGACTGACACTCATTTATTTACTGATGTTAAGTAATAATATAAATACAAAATACTTATGAGATGTGGTTTCGAGCTTCACTATCCTGGGTGAGACAATCTTACTCAGCTTTTTTACAAACAAACAAAGTCGTGCCAAAGTGAATGGACAGTCCCAACAGCCAATAAGAACAGAGAATCGGAGCCTCACCCTGATTGGTCAAAAGTGTACAGCTCATGTTAACTTTCGACCAATCAGAAATCATATACCCAATGGGATTTACCTGTATAGATAAAGGCTAAAAAAAAACTAACTCTCTCTCTCTCTCTCTCTCTCTCTCTCTCTCTCTCTCTCTCTCTCTCTCTCTCTCTCTCTCTCTCTCTCTCTCTCTCTCTCTCTCACCCTCTCTCTCTCTCTCCCTCTCTCTCTCAGGAACTGGTTACGTGGTGTATGAACTGGTGTCAGCTGCATTCCCCAAGAAATAACTCAACCACTCCACTGTTACTCATGTTTAGCTGCGTTACAATAGCTCCATAACACACACTTTACATTGTATAGAGAGATGAGAACCCTCCGTGCGTCTATCTGGCCCTCGTGGTGGGAGGGGGGGAGGATAACCGTTTAAATGTTCATGGGATCAATATTTATTTCTTGTAACTTTCTCTCTGATGACTTGAGGATCAATAAAAAAAAAGAATGCCTCTCATGACCAAGAAGTGTGTCAATTGTTTGGTTTTTATAAAATACTTTGCCTGCCTGCGTTCTGAATCGCATACTTTCTACTATATAGTTTGGTAGAAAAAAGATTTAGGATGTCCCGATTCTTGTGGCCAGATTTAGGATGGTTAGAAGTACCCAGATGTTCTACTTCATCCGGCCAAGATTGTTAGTGTTGAAAACTGCATCCTATTTGGGGCGATTCTGACCCACAATCCAGTGCGCACGTGAAGTGACGTCACATCGACGAAGCCTCCATATGAAAACAAACGGGGATGAGACGGATATAAAAGCGAGAGGCAAGATCAAGGCGCAATGTTACGATGAAATAAAAGAGTAAAAGTATGTCCCAATAGTATGCCTACTGCATCCTAACTAGATTATTTTTATCGTCGGATGTAG
Organism: Hyperoplus lanceolatus; assembly: GCA_026929865.2. Classification (NCBI taxonomy): domain Eukaryota; kingdom Metazoa; phylum Chordata; class Actinopteri; order Uranoscopiformes; family Ammodytidae; genus Hyperoplus; species Hyperoplus lanceolatus. Next base: position 26,714,240 of record CM049414.1, on the reverse strand, counting down.
TATGTAGAATAGAGAAAAGAAAGAGGAGGAGATTCGGAGCGCAGGGCATATTTCTATTTTATTTCTTTCCAAAGAACACACACCTAAAAAAAGTGAACACAATAACAAGACAAAATGAATACGTTTAGTTTTTTAATATTATTTTTTGACATTTTTTCAATGCACGAATAATAACATGCGAAGTGTAAATGTATTTTACTTTACTAGTGCCTTGCCTGTAGGAAGCAGGTCTGCTGTGTGTGTCCCGCTTGTCACTCATTTCAAGCTTTTGGTCGCAGCAGCCAATCAAACCAGAGGGAGGCGGGGTTTAGCCGGAGACTGCTTCATGCCCGTCGTTACTGTGGCCTTCAGTGTGCGCATGTATTCGCCGCCAGCATGATATAAACATGATAACTTCTACATATTTCATTCATCTCTGATAAATCAAAGTGAGGAAACAGACATGTGAGTCAGATTTAAAAACTGCTTCAATTTAATTAAAATGACTAAATCCATAATTGTTATAAGTATGTTAAAAATGACTTGAATATGTGTTAAGGGAGGTGTTAAACTATTTGTGGACATTGCTCCCGATGGTTCAGAGAGCACCTTATATGGAAACAACTTCCATTAGTGTATGACATCTATTGCAGTATGTCCGTCCTGGGAGAGGGATCCCTTACTCTGTCCACTCTCCCTGAGATTTCTTCAATTTTTTTTTAATCCCGCTAAAGGGTTTTTTACTGGGAGTTTTTTCTCAGCCGAGCTAAGGGTGTAAGGGCAGGGTGTCATATTGTATCATACTGTATGGAATGTAAAGACCACTGAGACATGTGAGTCAGATAAAAACTGCTTCAATTTAATTAAAATTACACATTTTATTCTTTTTTAAGCAACAACACAACACAACACAGATGGAATATCAAAATAAATCTAGAGCATTTTAACAATCGCAAAATGCATTAAAAGCAAAAATAAATACCTTTTTTTTTTTTTTCAACCCACTCAGCACATTTCAACATGAAAGCGTATATTTTATTAAAGGCCTTCTTCACCGGTGGAAATATGAAGGTGTATTGAACTCTGAGATCCTATGTAGTATAAATGTGCAAACATTTTAGAAATCGGTTCATCCTAGCCTGAGAAAAGGCAGAAAGAGTGTTTTATGGTCTCACTGTCTAACCCTACATTTTACTAGTGTGACATCGATTTCTATAATGTTTGCACATTTATACTACATAGGATCTCAGAGTTCAATACACCTTCATATTCCCACTGGTGAAGTAGGTCTTTAATGGCACAATTTAGGTGAAAAATGTACTGGTGTGTGTATTGATTATATTATATTAACTCAGCAGTGACAACGTTAAGTGGCAGAACAATTAACATATAAAGGTGTAGTCAGTGATTCTGGAGAACGCTTGTTGTCAAAATCAATTTTAATCAGTGAATATCTCCTCATGATCTGCTACCTGTGTGTGCTGAACAAACAAAACGCCAGTGTTAACACACAGCCTAGGCTCTGTAGACTGGTATATACACAAAGGGGCCCACCGAGTCTAAGCTGTGTATTGACACTGGATATATTTTTCAGCGAACAAACAGTACAGACAGGTAGCAGATCATGAGGAGATATTCACTGATTTTGACAAAGTGATTTTGACAACAAGCGTTCTCCAGAATCACTGACTGCACCTTTTATCACATGCATTGAGTCACACTACTCTATCATGCTGTAATTCTTTTGATAATCTCTTGTATTGTTATTGCATGAAACAGACAACACAGAGTCAATGTGGGTTATTTTCACACACTCGTAACTTAAAGGTGCAGTCAGTGATTCTGGAGAACGCTTGTTGTCAAAATCAGTGAAAATCTCCTCATGATCCACTACCTGTCTGTACTGTGTGTGCTTGAAAAAATAATCTATACACAGCCTAGGCTCTGTAAATGGGTAATCAGCACAAACAGTACGTAAAGGTGGCAGATCATAAAGGAGATATTCACTGATTTTGACCAAAAGTGATTTTGACAACAAGCGTTCTCCAGAATCACTGACTGCACCTTTAACACAGGTTAAGACTTAAAGACCTCAAAGTCTATCGTGCAAATACTGGCTTTACATTTTATACAAACACTAGAATAAATACAAAAAAAAAAAAATACATTTAATTCTCTTCAGCTCCCAAACAACCCACAATTTATTTTTATTTTTTTAATAGGAACTTGCACAGAATTTTCTTTTTTAATAATTATTATTTTACAAGGCCGTTAAAAGCAGGATGGTTTAGCTTAACGTTTAGTTTGAAAGCGGAGTTGTGTTACAAACGGGACGAGGCACAAAAAACACAAGCGGTTTCGATAATCACAAGAAAGTTTTTGCTTATCTAGCATGCAACAGTCCAGCTCACCTTTCATCAAGGCCTTTGCACACCGGCGCGTTTTATTCAAGCGATTCATTTGCGAGTTAATAATAATTACCGACCTTTTTTTTTCTTTTTTTTTTTCAAGATATTTTTTGGGCATTTTTCATGTTTTATTTGACAGAGTGAAGAGACAGAGGTGAAATGGGGCAGAGAGGGGAATGACATGCAGAGAACGACCGCGGGTGGGAATCGAACACGGGTCTGTTGCTGGGCCCGGCCCGGGAGGGGGGACGCCTTACCAACTGAGCTAAAGGCGTCCCCCATAATTACCGAACTTTTACAGAGTCAATACAAGCTTTCTTATCAGCTTTTATATATTTCAAACGGGCTTCGATTTTGCTAGGACGTTCACATTCCGAAATATTCGCGCCAGGTGTGCAACTGCCTTCGCTGTCACCAGATAATCCCTTGGACAAATTCGATTTTTAATTTATTGTTTAAAAATCTTACCAGGATTTTTCTTTAATTTGATGTAGCAACAATATGGTTGTCCTTTGAATTTAATGCCGGGAAAAGGCCTGTAGCCAGAAATACATTAATTCCTGCACAGTTACATATTAAATGCCAGTTCAATGTCTATATGAATCCAGTGGAGAAATATTTTAATACTATTTTTTTGATTTTACTGTGGGCAAAAAAAAAAATCTTAATTATTATTTTTTTCTCCCATACATGATAAAAAAAAAATGTATTAAACAAACAAATAAATAAAAAATTAATAAATGTTCATCACCAAAATCAAGTCACAAAAAATAATTAATTCTAATATATATATATATATTTAAAATAATCATATTTGGGGTATTTTTTAAACTTTAAAAAATATTTTTTGTACATAACAAGGAGGACTTAAGCCCCTATATTTTAACTGTTTTGAAGGCAGAAACACAGCCACGATGCAGAAGCAGGAATTATTCAAGAGAGCAATAAACATTTGGCATTAGAGTTGTTTTAGGACTTCCCTGTGTCATTTCTATGTAACAGTCGGACATAAAATCAATCTAGGCTTGTCAGAAAAATCTTAATTTTCTAGGCACAACATACTTAGAAAATGGCTTCAGTGCTCTCTACCCTTGGACATATACCCTGTGTTCCAATCACCAATACTATCTACTATATAGTATGGTAGAAAAAAGATTTAGGATGTCCCGATTCTTGTGGCCAGATTTAGGATGGTTAGAAAAAACCCGGATGTCCCACTATACATCCGACGAGATTTTTTCAATTCAAACTCGGCATCCTATTTGGGCGATTCTGACCCACAATCCAGTGCGCACCGGGAGTGACGTCACATATGTAGAATACAAAAAAGAATTATAATATCCATAAGTACATTTAATTTAGTGCATAATAGCTGAATTTTTTTTTTAGAATTATTATTTTTTTCCTTAGAAAGGGTCTCATATATGTCCATATTTCTCCATACTTTGGACCAAGGCCTTGTCACCGCCATTTTGGAAGTGTCATAGCTGGAATGTCATCAGATGCATTGTTTAAAATTTAGAATTGTTCTTGTCCTTGATCTAGTTCTTGCCACTGTAGCTTCTGTTATTATTCTAAAGGGTTGGGGTTACCCAGGGAGCGCTGCATTCTAGAACTTTGTAGAACTTTCTTGATGATGTCATATTACACACTGCACCTTTAAGAGGGAACTAACATTTTTGACATTAAAGGCAGTTCAACATATGACATCAGTTTGACACCTTTGGCAACTTATTTATATTTTTGGAAGCAATTGAGTTTCGAGCAATAAAAAAAAAAAAATTGCAGATTGCTTAATTGTGCAATCATGTTAAAACTGATAGTCTTTTAGTTTGTCTGTCTGATAACATATTTTTGTCTAGTGTGTGGGTGTTTTTCTTTAAAGTGGTGCGTACCCATTGGCTAATGCGTTTTCGAATGACAGCTCAGTGGCCAGGGAAATGGTTCAGTGCACAACATGGGAGTTATGCAACGGACACAAAGACCACTAGTAAAACCAACCAATATAGTACACCATAGCAACTTATTGTGACTTTAAAAAGCATTGATCGTATATGTTGAACAATACGTTTTTTTTTCTCTTTGCAATAATTAAATTCTCGTCTCAAATTCCTTATTTTCTTGATACTTTCAGCACAACAAAGGGCGATTTTTAACTCTTAAAAATTAGTGTATTATATTTCTGAACGCGTTAACACCAGCCTTGTCATAGTTTTTTCACTGAAGCAGACGAGAGCTGGAGAGAGACACAGCAGCATTACATACGTGACAGGGTGTGTGTGTGTGTGTGTGTGTGTGTGTGCGTGTGTGTGTGTGTGTGTGCGTGTGTGTGTGTGTGTGTGTGTGTGTGTGTGTGTGTGTGTGTGTGTGTGTGCGTGCGTGTGTGCGTGTGTGTGTGTGTGTCATCTTCAGTTTGAAATGTCTTGGCTGTTGTTCTGGTTTCCACACCTGTAGTGAATGAGCAGCAGCACCACTCCCAAGAAGAAGCACACGGAGCCCACGCTGATGTAGGCCAAACCCAGGAACGGATTCTTACCGCCCATCCACGAGATGGTGCTCAGAATCATTCGCTTTCTGCCCTCGAAGCTCCGCACAGGATAGTCTGGGGGCGGGATAGGTTAAAGAGGGAACTGGAAGAGGGCTTTTTTTTTTTTTTTTTTTTTTTTTTTAACCTTTATTTCTACAGGTAAATCCCATTGAGTCCGAAGACTCTTTTGCAAGGGAGACCTGTTTTCCTTTCCCACGTTACCATTCACACACACATTCATACACCGATAGCAGCAGGCTAACTATCGACATTCACACGAGGCAAGGTGGGTGAAGTGTCTTGCCCAAGGGACACAACAACTATGACACAGGTGGCAGGGCGGGGATCGAACCTCCAACCCTTTGATCATCGGCCGACCCACTCTACCAACTGAGCCACAGTCGCCCCAAATGTATGCAACGTATATTTCAGTGACAGAAGAGTTGAGATAAGATCTACGATACGATCTAATATCTGTTATTATGTGGTGACGACATGGCTGAATTTAACTGATCGAATATCTGACTGAAACATTTGGTTTTGTCTGCGACGGCGTATTGGAAGAAAAGAAAACTGTTATGATCAGTTCAATTGAATTCTGAGATCCTATGTAGTATAAATGTGCAAAACAAAAAATGAAATCGGTTCATCCTAGCCTGAGAAAAGGCAGAAAGAGTGTTTAAAAAAAAAAAAAAAAAAAAACCTACTTTGTAAATATTACTGTGACATCACAGTAATATTTACAAAGTACGTTTTTTTTTAACCCTATATTTCTCTTTCTGTGATGTCACGAGAAAGAGAAATATAGGGTTAAAAAAAACACTCTTTCTGCCTTTTCTCAGGCTAGGATGAACCGATTTAATTTTTTATTTGCACATTTATACTACATAGGATCTCAGAATTCAATACACCTTCATATTCAAACCGGTGAAGTAGGCCTTTAAGTATTTTGTGCAGTGCGATGTGTATTTCCACATGAAAGGATACTGTAGACGACCTCCAGTGTGTAGTTTCCTTGGGGCAGCGTTGGGATCATGTTGTTGTTCTTGTTGATGATGCGATAGAGTTTTCTGAAGGTCGGCAGCGCGGCCGTTCTCATCCACACGATGAAATCCTCGTTGATAAATCCGTTGTTTTCTGGATCCGCGTCCAGCTCGTACACCGGCCGACGCCAGTTCACAGGCTTAGTGGTTCCTGGAATTGATTTGAAAAGATTTATGATTTATTTAAGAGCAAATAAGAGTGAGCACTAATCTTACTAGGGGTCCAACTATGCAAATAAATACAGAAAGACAATTATTATGATTAAGCTTTGAGATTTTTTATTTTTATTTTTTTAACCTTTATTTATACAGGTAAATCCCATTGAGTCCGAAGACTCTTTTGCAAGGGAGACCTGTTCCCATTTACACGTTACCATTCACACACCGATAGCAGCAGGCTTACTATCGACATTCACACGAGGCAAGGTGGGTGAAGAGTCTTGCCCAAGGACACAACAACTATGACAAAGGTGGCAGGGCGGGGGGGGAGAGGGGGGGGAGGGCAGATTTTATAGTAAGACAAACAATATGGTCATGATTATATGATAAAAAAATTATGTTAGAAAAAAAAAAATTACATAATTTACTCTTTTTCTTTTAAACATATATTAGTAAAACATTTTTTTTAAAATAACCAATAAAAATGGTAAACTCAATGCATCCATATCTAGTGATTAAAGCTGCAGTGTGTAGAATTTTGGGTTTTATTTCCTAGCTGATTTTGTAGAAAGTAATTATAATATCCATAAGTACGTTTAATTTAGTGCATAATAGCTGAAAAACATGTTTAGAATTATTATTTTCTCCCTTAGAAAGGGTCTCAAATATGTCCATATTTCTGCATATTTTGGACCAAGGCCTAGTGCCGCCATCTTGAAAGTGTCATAGTTGGAACGTCATCAGGTGCATTGTTTGAAATTTAGAATTGTTCTTGTCCTTGAAGGCCACTGTAGCTTCTGTTATTATTCGAAAGGGTTGGGGTTACCCAGGGAGCGTTGCATTCTAGAACTTTCTTGATGATGTCATATTACACACTGCACCTTTAAATCCATAATTGTTATAAGTATGTTAACAATGACTTGAATATGTGTTAAGGGAGGTGTTACACTATTTGTGGACATTGCTCCCGATGGTTCAGAGAGCACCTTATATGGCAACAACTTCCATTAGTGTATGAGACATCTATTGCAGTATGTCCGTCCTGGGAGAGGGATCCCTTACTCTGTCGACTCTCCCTGAGATTTCTTCAATTTTTTTTTTAAATCCCGGTAAAGGGTTTTTTACTGGGAGTTTTTTCTCAGCCGAGCTAAGGGTGTAAGGGCAGGGTGTCATATTGTATCATACTGTATGGAATGTAAACACCACTGAGACAAATGTATTTGTGATTTTGGGCTATACAAATAAAACTGATCTGATTTGATTTGTATGAAAGTGGTAAGAAATGTAAAGCTGAGACATTGGGGCTGAGAAAGTCTTCTACAAAAAAAAAGCGCTATATACTGTAAGTCGAGTCCATTTACCATTTACCAATGACAAACACATAGAATATCCCCAGGGTTGTGCTATGAAAAGGGCAGCTAGAGTATAAATACCTTGGAAGGCCACAGTGAGGTTGGATCCAGCAGGGTTTCTGAACTTGACGTGTTTGTCGGTCCACCATGCAATGCCCGTGGTGGACAGAGGGATCTGGATCAATGTGCCGTTCGGATCGCTGTAGAAAAGCTCCAACGTGTCTGAGGGGAAGAGAGAGAAAAAATGTCTAATTGATTCAAATTGGGGCGCTCCGGTGGCGTAGTGGATAGAGCGTGTACCATATTGGCTCTGGCCTTCGTTGCAATGGTCGCGGGTTCAAATCTGACCCGTGGACCTTTACTGCAGGTCATCCCCCCGCTCTCTCTCTCTCTCTCTCTCTCTCTCTCTCCCCATTTCAACTCTGTACTGTCTAATAAAGCTTGAAAATGCCAAAAAATAATCTTAAAAAATAGTTTTTATTAGAAATGACTATTATATATAAAGCAAACATTAAAGGTGCAGTCTGCAATTATGGAGATCGCTTGTTGTCAAAATCACTGTCAAAATCTGTGAATATTTCCTCACAACCCGTTACCTGTCTGTACTCTGTGCGTGCCGATTAATGTGTCACTAGGATCTGTAAACAGGTATGTTGCTAACTACAGTGGCAACTTTGTTTACAGTAAATACTAGTTTACAGAGCCTAGGCTGAGTATTAAGACACAGCGTGCAGACACAGTACAGACAGGTAGCGGATCGCAAGGAGATATTCACTGATTTTGACAAAAAGTGATTTTGACAACAAGCGTTCTCCAGAATCACTGACTGCCCCTTTAATAACCTGTGTGTTCTGTCTGTGTCTCACCATTGAACATGCTGTTGGCGATGGCTCCACATGGTGCGATGGGCTTGTTCTCATTGGTTGCATACGGCTCACACTCCTTACTGGGTTTCTGTCAATTAATAGTAACCACAGCGTTCACAGATTGTTCTTAAATCTTCATCTCTACATTACTTATTGAAAATGCTCTTTAATGACAAAAAAATGTATTGTGAATTTGGTAGAAATGTTGTCAGTAGTTTATATTATAAAACCAAAATGTTCATTCTACTCAAACATATGCCCTATAAATAGTAAAACAAGAGACACTGAACATTTGGAGTGGTCTCTTCATTTTTTCCAAAGCTGTATGTTAGAAATAGCATTTTTTTGCACTGATGGTCTAGTTTGCTGTTACATGTCATTTATGATCATCAGAGGAAAAGTGTCAGTCGTACCGTGAGTGAAACCAAGTCTCCGTTGAGCTGGCTGTCATCTCTGGATTTGACGTATCGACGATGGTTTTGGTAGAAGTTGGAAAGGCCGTAATACATGAAGACGTCACTCTGTTGATGTAGTAAAAAGAGTTTACGATAAAAATATGTCATATGAAAGTATTGTTAAGTTTTATTAAAGCTACAGTGCGTAACTTCTGGCGCGCCCATGAGGAATTCTGAGTAATTACAACAACACTGTCGGTGCATCTACATGAGGTAAAGCCTTCAGTGATGGCACATGGATTTTATACCTTCTGCTGTACGTACGTTTTCGTAGCAGTAGAATCAACAACTGAAACATTTCTTGGGCTCTTCTTGGGATTTTTCTGAGCTCCTGCACCAGTGTCAGGGGGGGGGGGGGGGGGACACCAGTTTGTATACGCTGCCATACTGAGAAATACAGAGAGAGTTTTGTGGAGCTGATTCAAACTTTGTCTCAACTCGTTTGGTGTTGGCTGCCTTGAATGTAACCAACATTCATTTATATGAAAAAGTTACACAATATAGCTTTAAAACCTCACCTGAAAGTAAAGCTGTCCCTCAACCTGCCCTAAATAACTAACTGTAGGACACTAAGATAGCCATCCCTCCTTCCCCCCCTACCTTTAAGCCAATAAAAAGCTAACCAAATGAAAAAATAAAATTGGCAACATTTTAGAGACAGTTCTGTTCACCCGAAAATATTGGCAGGGACATAAACCCTACCGTCCAAATGCAGACCTACGCCCTAGGATCTAACACATCTTGTCAGTAGCATGTTTGTCTCACTTCGTAGGGCTGCAAAGTTACGCACTATAGCTTTAAAAGGTGCAGTGTGTAATATGACATCATCAAGAAAGTTCTACAAAGTTCTAGAATGCAACGCTCCCTGGGTAACCCCAACCCTTTAGAATAATAACAGAAGCTACAGTGGCCTTCAAGGACAAGAACAATTCTAAATTTTAAACAATGCACCTGATGACATTCCAACTATGACACTTCCAAAATGGCGGCACTAGGCCTTGGTCCAAAATATGCAGAAATATGGACATATATGAGACCCTTTCTAATGAAAAAAAATAAAAATAAAATTTCAGCTATTATGCACTAAATTAAATGTACTTATGGATATTAGAATGACTTTCTACAAAATCTGCTAGGAAATAAAACCCAAAATTCTACACACGGCAGGTTTAAGTGAGCATGTTTGTCTCACTTCGTAGGGCTGCAAAGTTACGCACTATAGCTTTAAGTGCCGTGTTTGTCTCACTTCGTAGGGCTGCTCCAGGTAGAATGGGATGGAGCAGGTGCAGGGTCGGCTGCTGTTCCACATGTAGTTCTGAGAGCAGTTGAAACACGGGCTGGACATGTCCACGCCCGTGTAATCCACCTGTTCAAAAATACAAATAATGAAATACTATATATATATATACAGTACAATAAACTGCTATGAAAAATAGAGTATGTAAGCATTATCCAAGTCAGAATATCAAAGTAAAAGGGTTATTCACTGACTCCACCTTTAAAGGGATGCAGTGTGTAATATGACATCATCAAGAAAGTTCTAGAAAGTTCTAGAATGCAACGCTCCCTGGGTAACCCCAACCCTTTCGAATAATAACAGAAGCTACAGTGGCCTTCAAGGACAAGAACAATTCTACATTCTAAACAATGCATCTGATGACATTCCAACTATGACACATGGATGCCTCCATAAGACTTGCCTGCTCAATGTACAAAATGTAATATCAATATTTGTAATTCTCCGCTCAGGAGGATAATTCAGATTATTGGCAGAGGTGATTTTACACCAATGAGGACATATTTATGAATGAGGGTATTGATTCTAGCTAATAACTTACTTAAAATGTTACACAGTGTCCCTTTAATGAATAAACCTTGGGATATGTAGCCTACAAAACGTTAAATATATCTATGAAAAGTTATTTAAAAGAAATAAAGCAAAGCAAGTACACTTTAAAACACAGGCTACAATGTTTTATTTTTATTTTTTTATTTCAGACATATCAACAACAATACAAAACTAAATGAAAAGCATAAAAATACAATAAACAAAATGTACATTTAAATGGCTTCACAAAAGGAAAAAAAAAGAAAACAAATTATCTGTATTGATGTGATATGCCTGAAAAGGAGCAGGAAGAAGTATACACTTATTTAATCCTACCCCTTTTCCATAGTAAAAAAAATAAAAATATTTATTATATCTGCTTATATATTTACACTAACGTGATTGGACACAATGAAGTATGAGAATTGAGAACAGAGTAACTAGCTGGATAATCGCCAAATTCGCATATTTATTCAAACATTTCTATAAAAAGATATCGTACAAAAAATGTATTGTTTTAATGTTAATGATCAACGGGCAAAGTGTTATGATGACATCTGTAACTTAAGAAATGTGCCCTGTTCACCTGCAGTGTCTTGTATTCACATTAAAGAATCCAATGTAGTTTAAGACGTGTTTAGCATCTGCAGTAGCCGTGTAATGACATAGCAAACTGACAACCCAATGCAATTTAAATGTTGATTTTATGAGTTAAATCAACGCTTATTTCTGGTCATATATATGCCGAATTTACCGTTAGAACAGCAGCTATAACATGTCATAAAATGTGTTACATGATATAAGTAAATTAAGTAAATATTTAAGGTTAGAAATACATCTTTCAGGATGTGTATGTGTTTATGTGTGAGTGAGATTTGTCCCCCTATATCCTGTTGTTGGATGACGTTACGTATTTGGTCATAAACATAAGCCGAATTTAACATTATAACAGCAATTATCTTATGGCATAAGTTACATTACTTGGGCTGTGTAACATTTTCAGTTATTTCGGCTAATACTAAAATCGCTCTGTATTTTGAACGTGCTTTGGTGTGTGAGTTACTTAGCTCTCACCTCAAACTCCTTAATGTTGTTGGACGTAACGTAAAGGCCTATGCCGATGGGTATGAATATGAGTCCGATGATGAAGAAGGCTGGTAGGACCGTCCATGCGGTAAGGATAGGCTGCCACGCCGGTAAACGCTGCTGCTTAAAGGCTGTGTTTTCGGGCTTCTTGCTTCGCATAGTCCCGGGGCCCGAGACGGTAATATGCCCATCCTCGTCTTTGGCGTTGTAACTAGTCGCCATCATGGTCGCTGATGTTAAAAACTACACAGTTGTTAAGGTTTCTATACGATTATAGACTGAATATACCCCAAAATATTTTATTTTTTCGGTTATTTTGGCGATTTTAATCCATTACTTTTTATCAACAAACGGCTACCAACCGTCCACTCCTCCCGGAAGTTTACCAAACGGTTAACGCAGTGGTGGTTGATGCTGCCTTCAGGTGCTCTCTTTGTATGTCGGAAAGTACTATTTGAACAATTTCGTGTTTATATTTTCAGTCTGCGTTGAAACCATAGATAGTATAATAATAACCAAAACACATCTTTCTGTTTTGAAAAATTCCATTAATTCATTATTTAATTTTCTGCTTGTTGCTACCGACAATTGACACGTGTTATGTATATGTAACACAACAAAAAAAATACATTCGCGATCTTGAATTTTAGATTTTACGTGAAACACTTGAAGGCATCTAAACTTTTATTTTTATATATCATAAATATTGTTCATGAAACTTCATAAATATTCTTGTTTTTTATATAATGTTTCACACTTGCCTTTTTTTTTATTCTGTCCTTTTTCAGATCAGGTAAAAACGTTTCCAAAATATGTAATTTAAATTGATGATATATTATGTGGCCTATATTTTATATATATATGATTTTATACGATATGATTTTATTCAGGACACATGAAGATCCATAGCACAATGTATAAAAAATAGACTCAATACATATATAACAACAAAAAGCACACCAATGCACAAATAAAATAAGAGATCACTTGCAGTATACAAAGATGTCCTCCAATGTCTCCAGAGTGTGGATCAGAACCTGACAGAGCTGAGCCCAGGCTTGGCCAATGCCTGAATAATACTGTTTTCAGATGCTGTCAACCTACACATAAAACGATACGTCAAATTCCTAATTAAAGCATGAGAGGAAGGCACACCAACATTTACAAACATTTGACTGGCACTAGACCATCTCGGTATTCTGAGAAGCATCTGCATTCCGTCATTATACGCCACAGTTAGTTTTTTCACATTGCTTTTTCTGTAAGCACACCACAAATGGGCAGTATATAGCGGGGTACAGAATGCTCTAAATAGCGCGACCTTTACAGCAGTAGAACACACGTCACACTATACTATGCATTACTTACTGCAATGTCTTACCGATGATGAGCTGAGCCGACTCTTGTCCAATTCAAAATGTGTGTTTGAAATTAATATTTTTATGAAGAAGACAATACAACTGAAAACTCCAAATAATACAAACAAATCATGTCTTCTTACGTTTATTAATATACCATCAAATACACTTCAAAGCAACAGCATGCCATTGATTTACCTTTACTACTTTCCATATACTTTTTACATTCAGCGTCATTTCCAATGTTTGACAAAATGTCAGTGCAAGACCAGACAAGACCAGACAAGACAAGACACTTTCCAGATACCTTTTGAATTCAGCGTCATAACCAGCGCAGGACCACACAAACCAAACGCTCATCTGTTCTGTTTTTTTATTAATTTTATTCCGAGACTTATTTTTTACAATGCTTTTGTTTTCTATGCACATTGTAAAACTTTGTGACCCTGTCCGTGAAAAGCGCTATATAACACATTTTACTTACTTACTTACTTACATACTTACTTATTTACTTACTTACTTACTTACTTACTTATTTACTTACTTATTTACTTACTTACTTACATACTTACTTATTTACTTACTCTACTTACTTACTTACACTCTTACGCTCAAAATGTTCATTTTATCTGTTCTGTTTTTGTGACCCTGTCCTTATTTAAAGCTTATATACATACATTTTACTTACTTACTTACTTATTTACTTATTTACTTATTTACTTACTTACTTACTTACTTACTTACTTACTTACTTACTTTCTAACTTAATTACTTACTTACTTACTTACTTTCTAAATTACTTACTAACTTACTTACCTACCTACTTACCTACCTACCTACCTACTTACCTACCTACCTACCTACCTACCTACTTACCTACCTACCTACCTACTTACCTACTTACTTACTAACTTACTTACTTACTTACTTACCTACCTACCTACCTACCTACCTACCTACCTACCTACCTAACCTACCTACCTACCTACCTACCTACTTACTTACTTACTAACTTACTTACTTACTTACTTACTTACTTACTTACTTACTTACTTACTTACTTACTTACTTACTTACTTACTTACTTACTTACTTACTTACTTTTCTGTCATGTTCACACTGCCACTAACAGTGGTGCCAACACATTCTCTGTCATGCAGATAACAAACAAAACCAGTCGGTCAAAATGTTGAATAGTTTTAAAACTTTCTGGAAAACTTTCTGTACAAAAAAATTATAACTTGGCACAACTTAAACTTTCTGGAAATCTAAGGCTGCGTTCCGAATCGCATACTTTCTACTATATAGTTTGGTAGAAAAAAGATTTAGGATGTCCCGATTCTTGTGGCCAGATTTAGGATGGTTAGAAGTACCCGGATGTCCTACTTCATGCGGCCAAGATTGTTAGTGTTGAAAACTGCATCCTATTTGGGTGATTCTGACCCACAATCCAGTGCGCACGTGAAGTGACGTAACATCGACGAAGCCTCCATATGAAAACAAACGGGGATGCAACGGATATAAAAGCAAGGGTGACGCCCTACCAACTGAGCTAAGGGCGCCCCCCAACATGTTCATTTTTACACTGAAATCTTATCATTTCTGTAAGAGGGAAAACGTTGCTTCAGGAACATCTGCCCAAAGACGCCTTCAGGTTCCTTCTCCTGACGTGGGAAATCTCAGCGTCGGTTGTTTACAGAGTGTCAGTCCATCAGCTGACCTGTGATGGGAAAAAAATCACAAAACCAACCAGCAACCCCTTATCAATAATAATGAGGTTAGCAAGGAGTATGTTGCTATAGCTACGGTGGGCCCCATTTATTCACCAGATTACAGAGCCTAGGCTGTGTATACTATTTACACCAGTTTTTTTTTTCAGCTTACACACAGTACAGACAGGTAGTGAATTGTGAGGAGATATTCACTGATCTTGACAAAAAGTGATTTTGACAACAAGCGTTCTCTAGAATCACTGACTACACCTTTAATATGTTACGGTTAAGTTCTGGACCCAAGAGCAGACAGAGGCAGTTGTGGATATAATAAAAAAAGGTTTATTTCAACAAGGTGGGGAAGCAGGTGGTGAAAAAACAACGTTAGGGTGGTGATCACAAAAACACGAGAACACGAGATAAGGACGAGGTAGAACACTAGTAGCCAGGCGTGTATAGTTACCACTGTAGTGCATGGTACGAACTGGCAACGACAGCAGGGAAGCCAGAGGTGAAGTAGTTGATGATGATTGCTGATGCAGACCAGGTGTGCCCCAGAACAGAGGGAGTGGGAGTGGCAAAAGGAGGAGGAGCGCACAGCAGACAGCTGTGATCACCACATAAGAAGGCTCGTTCGACCTAACTTTCAGCTCGTCTGGAAAGTAGACGAGAGTAGCCGAGTGCAGTCGGGGGAGTGACGAAAATGCCTGACTGAAGCCGGACAGCTCCGAGTCGGAAGTAGCGTCCTTGTTGCGGATGCAGTTCGTTTTCTAGTTTTATTTTGAAGGCCTATTAGAAACATATTCGCAGGAGAGTCACACATGCTACAACCGATTAGAAGCAGAACACAACACAAAGACGAGTAAACACTTTAAAAGCGAGGGGCATTTTCAAAACAAGAAACGAGATATAAGCTAATATCCCCATTCCCCACACATCTTTATCTTTCTTGTTACTTTACTAGAACACCTACTTTTAAGTGATAAAGAATAATTTACAAGAATAATTTACAAATCCAAATAAAGGAGGTTTAGTATTTCTCCCTTCACATAACGAATATGATCGGCCTAAATAAAGAAGGTCTAAGAAAAGATCCCTTATTATTATTGTAGAGATGGATATGATGAACTGTATTATGATGTGTAACAAACAAACTACTTGTTGTAGTTTTGGTCTGGCTTTGCGACACTACATGTAAAATACAATTCCCAGACCATTTAGATCACTGGAAATAAGCCTACGATTTAATCTTAATGGTATAAAGATATCACTTCACCAAGATCTTATGTGACTCAAGTTTGTGTTCACTTTTAAATATATCTATACAGGAGAGTTACACATCCAAATTATTTCTATGTCAAGGGTTCAGAGGTTTATCTCTGATTAAGTACATTTCTGCTTAAATGCATATTGTGGCGGCCTAATGATTAAACATAAATTAAAATCAAAAAGAATGGATCGTAATTTAATTTTGAGCGGTGATGTCAGACTTTTGCCTAACCAATTGGGGGAAACGCATCAAAGGCACGAGGTTTAAACTCCCAATTAGCGCTCAGCTCCGCCTGTCAGCAAGACGTTTCCCATCAGACATTTCGCTCCCGCAGCCCGTGGGGAGCAACTGCAGCGACTTGCTCCAGTGTCTGTGTCCGTCTTGATACCGCGGGACTTCAAAGTCTCAAGCAGCCGAGCCGCAGCCAGCCACGGGTGCAAGTGGGACAAAAAGTCTAACCATAATGCAGTGCGCTCAGCAAGACGAGCGTCATAATTGCGCAGGTCTTAGCAAGACGGCGACAGGTCGAACGAGCCTATAGGCGGAGACAGGCGGAGCTGAGCGCTAATTGGGAGTTTAAACCTCGTGCCTTTGATGCGTTTCCCCAATTGGTTAGGCAAAAGTCTGACATCACCGCTCAAAATTAAATTACGATCCATTCTTTTTGATTTTAATTTATGTTTAATCATTAGGCCGCCACAATATGCATTTAAGCAGAAATGTACTTAATCAGAGTTAAACCTCTGAACCCTTGACATAGAAATAATTTGGATGTGTAACTCTCCTGTATAGATATATTTAAAAGTGAACACAAACTTGAGTCACATAAGATCTTGGTGAAGTGATATCTTTATACCATTAAGATTAAATCGTAGGCTTATTTCCAGTGATCTAAATGGTCTGGGAATTGTATTTTACATGTAGTGTCGCAAAGCCAGACCAAAACTACAACAAGTAGTTTGTTTGTTACACATCATAATACAGTTCATCATATCCATCTCTACAATAATAATGAGGGTCTTTTTAGACCTTCTTTATTTAGGCCGATCATATTCGCTATGTGAGGGAGAAATACTAATGGGCCCCATTTATTCACCAGATTACAGAGCCTAAAAGGCTGTGTAGAAGGGGATATTTACACCATTTTTTTTTCAGCTCGTCTTGTTGAAAACACAGTACAGACAGGTAGTGAATTGTGAGGAGATATTCAATCTGATCTTGACAAAAAGTGATTTTGACAACAAGCGTTCTCTAGAATCACTGACTACACCTTTAATACAAGCATACAACCCATATGACCCATGTAACCTCATATGCAGCTCCGGAAAAAATTAAGAGACCAGTCCAATTTTTCTAAAATCTTTATCTCTACATTACGTATTTAAAAATGCTCTAAAAGACAAAAAAATTAATTGGAATTTGGTAGAAATGTTGTCAGGAGTTACTTTTAGAAAACCAAAATGTTCATTCTACTCAAACATATGCCTATAGATAGTAAAACGAGTGACACTGAACATTTGGAGTGGTCTCTTAATTTTTTCTACAGCTGTATATCACAGAAAGTATTTCGTAATTAAAAGTTCCTTTCTTGTCTCTTCCTTGGATATATAAACTTGACATAAAAAAAAAAATCTTTCTGGGAGTTCCAATTAAAAGAGAATTCTGAATGACAACTGAGTTATTATCCGCCGATGATAATTGTAAGCTCCATAAAAAATACATTTAAGTAGACCTTTGATCTACCCATCGAAAATTATTTCAATTGAAAACATTCCCAAGTTCTGAAATTGTAAAAGTATAATATTTCAAAAGGAAAATGAAATCAAACATAATTTAGTTTTTCGCTTGGGGAAATCATCTCCCGATTCTCTGTAGGAACGTCAACCGCTAATTGAAATAATTTGACGAGCAATTGCCAAACGTTCTCTGGTTTCGTTTGCTGTAATGCCACCCATGTTGTGTATCAACTGGAATGCATGTGTGGCTGTTTCTATGTAGACCTCACACATAGGAGATTTAGAGACAGTCCCTGCGTTCCAAATCACATACTCTTTCTTTTTACTACACTACATACTAAAGTACAGAAGAGTTTTAGGGCCACGGGAGAGAGAAAAAATCAGATAAGGAAGATTTTTCTTTCATTATGTCGTGAAATGTCAAGAATAAAGTAGAATACTCCAAAATAGCAAGATACTGCAATCAAAAGCACTGTACAATTTTGCAATTTGTCTATTTATCTTCCATGACATGTCTTATTTCATACTAGTATAAATCAAAAGGTCCAACATGTACATTCAGGTGTTTATTTGACTAAACCTTGTCTGTTTGCGTCTGTATATTTCTCCTATACGACCATCTTTAATGGACATTATCTCAACATTATTTTTTTTAATACACATTCTTCTACATCAACCACATATTATCACTTACATTAATATGAGAATTGGTTCCATTGCTGTTTGGCTTAGCAGCATTGGTTAATATGATGGAGGTTTTCTGGATTATTCTCAATACACACACACACACACACACACACACACACACACACACACACACACACACACACACACACACACACGCGTGTACAGCTATACTTGTGAGGACATAATGCATTCCCTAGCCTAGCCCCTTACCCTAAATGTCAAAAATGTCCTCATTCCTAAGGCCTAAACACACACACACACACACACACACACACACACACACACACACACACACACACACACACACACACACACACACACACACACACACACACACACACACACACACACACACACAATAAACAAATGAATCCTACAAAGCAATGCCACATTGGTTTAAGAGATAAATACTTTTTTTATTTTGGTGCCTGTCACAGATAAAGTCAATTCATACAGTCACAAACGATTCACAAACCTCCAAGAGCATTTGGTGAACTACACACATGCTATGAACAAAATAGCATACAGCTCTGGAAAAAAAAATGAAGAGACCACTCCAAATGTTCAGTCAGTGTCTCTTGTTTTACTCTTTAGAGGCATATGTTTTGAGTAGAATGAACATTTTGGTTTAATTCTACAAACTACTGACAACATTTCTACCAAATTCCAATACATTTTGTCATTAAAGAGCATTTTCAACAAGTTATGTAGAGATGAAGATTTAAGAAAAAATCCAGACTGGTCTCTTAATTTTTTATAGAGCTGTAAATGTTGAGATCAAGTCTAAAGCGACTATACTGCCAAATACCACCAAGATTAAGTTGATCAGAATGCACTCAAATGCACAAGAAGAGACCCTTGCAAAGAGATGCTTCGTGAGAAATCAACACGGTGAAATTAAAAATAACATGAAATCTAACAGACAACGCCTTTTTTGAAATACATATATAAATCTTTCCTGAAAACAGTGTATGTACAGTTTCAAAACGGAAGATCTGAATTAAATAAAATGGTGATTGAAAGCTCAGCGACATCACACAGAGTCAAATTAGCCTCCTTTCCAAAGAGCGGTTCAGTATGGTACACATCTATTTGCGTTCCGCACTGTCAAAAGTTGAAAGGGTCCCAAAATAAGCAAACCATGGTTGTGTTCCGAATCTCATACTCTTTCTTTTTTCTATTCTACATACTACATCCGACGATTAAAAAGAATCTAGTCAGGATGCAGTAGGCATACTATTGGGACATACTTTACTCTCTTGCTTTTATATCCGTCGCATCCCTGTTTGTTTTCATATGGAGGCTTCGTCGATGTTACGTCACTTCACGTGCGCACTGGATTGTGGGTCAGAATCGCCCAAATAGGATGCACTTTTCAACACTAACAATCTTGGCCGGATGAAGTAGGACATCCGGGTACTTCTAACCATCCTAAATCTGGCCATAAGAATCGGGACATCCTAAATTTTTTTTCTACCATACTATATAGTAGAAAGTATGCGATTCGGAACGCAACCCATGCCTCACCTATTTCTGTCACCCTTCCGTCGGGCTACCAAGCCCTCTCAAAGGGTGGAGCTACAAACTTTGACAGTCTGGCATAAACCCCCGTCTAGCAAGGGTGCTGTCCGCAGTGGAAAAGCAAGCCAGAACTAGTGTTACCTCCCCTTACCACACCGTGCCATACCGAACTGAACTCAGCGGAACAAGGCAATTGTGTTTTCATACTGATTTGGCTTGTAGCTCGTATTTAGCAGCAGGTTTTGCGACAAACTTAATGATTTGAAGATTAAAGCTGGGGTGGGTCAGTTTTTCACTGTAATATTTGGCAAACATGTCATATTAGCCATTCAGCTATATGTAGGTGAAGTGGCCTGAGAATATCTACTCATCACTTTGCTCTCCCTGCCTCTGTGTGCCGGCCCCAAAAATTGCCACCGCTCATGTACAGTACACTTTGACCAATCAGAGCGAGGCTCCGATTCTCTGTTCTTATTGGCTGTTGGGACTGTCCATTCACTTTGGCACCGACGTTGTTGGTGTACAGCGTGTCAGGGAGGGACCATAGGGGAGGGACCAAAGAGAACAAGTGGAGCGGTTGAGGTATTTGGATTCGAATATCTATCCCGACTGCCATTTTCTCCCCAAATCCTCCACCCCAGCTTTAATTATTTAAAGTTTTTTCTCAGCTCTTGCTTACTCAAACTTAATAATTTGACGATTAAGTTCTCAGCAACAGATTTTGCCACAAATTCAATAATTCCAAGTTTTTTTCTCAGCTCTGCTCTTTCCTCCCGTTGAAGAGGCCCGAGCCGCAGAAAGTTGACTTCCTCATATACAGCTGTGGAAAAAATGAAGAGACCAGTCTGGATTTTTCTTAAATCTTCATCTCTACATAACTTATTAAAAATGCTCTTAATGACAAAAAAATGTATTGTGAATTTGGTAGAAATGTTGTCAGTAGTTTATTTTATAAAACCAAAATGTTCATTCTACTCAAACATTATGCCTATAAAAAGTAGAACGAGAGACACTGATTAGTACGAGTGGTCTCTTCATTTTTTCCCACAGCTGCATATCGCCAAAATGATTTCATGATTAAAAGTTCCTTTCTTCTCTCTTCCTTGGAAATATTAACTCGGCAAAAAAAAATCTCTGTGGGTGTTCCACTTACAGGATTATTCTGAATGACAACTGAGCAATTATCCGCTGATTTAGACATTTAAGAGGGCCTTGATCATCAGATTTTGCCTCAAATTCAATAATTCCACATTTCTGCTCAGCTCTTTCCTCCCGTCGAAGAGGCAGATCCGCAGAATGTCGACTTCCTCACTTCTATTTTCATGGCTCGGCCGTCCGCCCGCGACTCTAACCGCGTCACCGTGGACACGCCCAGAAGCGGCTTGCTGCTCGGCTTCGTACCTTTGGACACGGGGATCCTGGTCGCCGCCCCTCGAGCTGACTGCACGTCCGCTCCGGGCTGGAGATCAGACAGAGAAAAAATGACATAAGACAGGAATAGTAGCTGGAGAATAAATTAAAAAAAAGCAAAAATCGCATAATAAGACATAGGAAAAGTATACGGATCATAGAAAAACAAGAAAATACAGCTGTTTTTGTGTTTAGCCTGGTGAAACCACCCTGATCTTTTGCGAGCTTTACTTTCGTTTCTCTCCAGCAGATAATTCATGACTTTCTCGTGTCTCCATGGGGAGGAGCATGGCTCTGTCTGTTAGTGGAAGGCAGCCCCTGATTGTTTTGATACATATTTCTTCAATCCTCTGAACCAATATGAAAAATCTCAACTTCTAAAGCTCTCTTACTCAACTAAAATCTATATAATCATTCCAGGTACATAATGAGTGCATACGTTGTTAATGGCATGATTTATGATACATTTTGTTCTTCAAAAGAAAATGCAGAAAATGCACATTTACGGCCTTTACAGTACAGTACATAGTATCTACTGATTTTTTAAATTAAAAAAGGGTGAGTTAGCAACTGGCAAAGTTTCATGATGATAGCTATTAGTTAAAATGTTACTCTATTCCCCTGCAGTATCTCGCCGAAAGAAAGAAAGAAAGAAAGAAAGAAAGAAAGAAAGATAGATAGAAAGATAGATAGAAGATAGAAAGAAAGATAGATAGATAGATGGATGGATGGATGGATGGATGGATGGATGGATGGATGGATGGATGGATGGATGGATGGATGGATGGATGGATGGATGGACATTAAAACTCACCACAGATTGTGTGGGCCTCGAGCAAGCTGAGGTGACTGGCGTGATCATAATGCTGCTTGTCATTTTGCCCTGAGTCGTTTTCCCCATTGCGTGCTGGTGTGGCGATCTCAACACCGTTCCTGTTGACATTTCTCTGAAGCCTTCCGAGCTCATTCCGACTGTCAACAGTGGACTAGTGCAACTTTCGGAAGGCCTCTTATAGTGCTGTCCTAACTGGATGTGTATCTTGTTGTCTTCTGTCGTGACGATATTGCTGCTTTTGCCATTAAATTTCCTCATAGTTGACAATCCGGGTTGCTTCTCCGGTGTCATTTTGATGATCGTGCGACCTGTAAAATGTACAAGGCAAGGCAAGGAAAGGCAGGTTTATTTCTATAGCACAATTCAGACACAATTAACCCATTGAAGGCAAAGGCCTGCCTGATGCTGCGTCGAAGCATTATTGCTTTATCTAATTTTCATGGCATTCCCTGCATAGAATGCACTGTCATTGGTTCAAATACACAAGAGGTGGGTTTTGTTGATTTTTTTAAGACCACGTGACCACCCAAAAGTTGTGTGGTTTTGAAAAAAAAATAAAAAAAAAAAAAAAAAAAAAAAAAAAAAAAGGGGGGGGGCTGGGGAAAAAAAAAAAAAAAAAAAAAAAAAAAAAAAAATAAAGGTCTACTATAGACACAAAATCACAAAACACATTGATCTATTTATTAACAATATTAATAATTTTCTAATTCATCTCTTTTGACGATTTTTAGAAATATTTGTGGTTAGGGGTTTAAAAAAATTTGAACTTAGCTTTTAAATGATTTTATTTCATGTTTCTATGTGTTACACAGGCTTAGAGTATTAAGGTTTTGGTAGACTTAATTGTACTATTTTTCAGAAAACCCTCAGGCATTAAGGACATGCATCCTAGATTGCCATAGCCAATGGGTTAAGGCAAATCAAAGTGTTTAAACGTCAAGATTAGAGGTTTGAAATTGCATTAAAAAGTGATACGAGGAATTTTTGAATATTTCTGAAACAGCCTTAATTTTTCCTCTGATGATCATAAATTACTTGTAACAGCAAACGAGACCATCAGTGCTAAAGAATGCTATTTTCATATAGTTTTTCTTAATGCCTTTGTCATGGGGTATACGCTCACCCAGGAACAACAGCTGGCGCGGTAAAAACACTACCACTTTCGTCCAAAGGGGGGCGCTAGAATTAACACAAACTGAAAGTTCCTCGGAGCACCTTTAAAAGATCATAAAACCGTAAAATCAGGCAGATAAATTGTTAAAAAAAAATCTACCTGTGGGGATGTTGTGAAGTTCGGGCGATGCACACGCTTCCGCCGCAGGAGGAGAACTGACTGTTATGATCGAAACCGGCGATTGACGGCAGCTATCCGAAATTCCACATCCATTCGTCTTGCTCTCCGGATTCTTGGTTCTCGAGATAGCCGTTATCGTGACCGGAGATGTAACTCGATTGAAGCCTCCCGTTATATCACACGATTTACTCCTTGTTGTCACGGTTGCGGTTTTCGGCACGATTGTAATCTTGGGTCTCTGAAGGCCTAGAGTTGGGATGATGGTTGTGCTTGAAAAAAAATCTTCGGCTCGCGGACGGGTGATTTCCAAAGTCGCTGTGCTTGTCCCGGGATCTGGCGTCACTCGGATGTGCAGCGGCTGTCCTGGCGGCTTCTTCGACATGCTCATCTCCGGTGTATGTAGCGTAGAATTAGCCCCATTTGTCCTTCTTTCCGGGGTGGTCGTCTGCGTGAGCGTTACAGCCTCTTTCTTTTTCATCCAGGGTATCCACGATTTCCCGCCCCCGATATCGGTTGTCGCCGGCGGGTACCGATCGAGAACCGCGGGCTTTTTCAGACCGCGTTGTCTTAAATTGCTCATTACGTGGTTCTCTTCAAGCACTGATTTCCGGATAAAGCCTGCAGTGGTGGTGTCGTCTTCGGAGTAATCGTTGGGCATGGAATCTGTCTGTGCGGCCGTGGAGGTGACGGAGACACTGGACATTCGGCGGCCGTTCATACCAGGTCTAAAGGCGCGACTGTAGCGCTTGGAGGCTTCTAACTCGTCGGTGAGTTTCGCCATTTCCTGGTCCATGCTTTTCTTGTTCTCCATTTCTTCCATGAAAGTCTGCTGGAGGACCAAGTAGTCCACCTGTTTGGAAGTAAATACAGACAATGTGTTAAGGTTTTTTATACTGTCGTGCTAGACAGCAGAGGCAGGCAATTCCAGGTGTGATTGTGTGGGCCAAGTTTGAAAGAAAGTCCCTCAAAGCGTTCAGGAGATATCACGTGCACAATATTGTACATTAAAGCATTGCCTACCACCACTGCACATAGTACATAGGTGGCTGTTAGTCATCTTGTGTCTACTGTTATGAGCCGATAGATCGATATTTGAAGTATTTTTAGTATGCCGTTTGTCAGTACTTTTGCCTAAGACACATTTCCTTCGGGAAAATTAAGATCATCACATTTTACCCAACCAGTCACCAGTGAAAAACATTCTCAGTGAACTCTTCTGCAAGCGAAGGGTACAAAGGCATTTTAACTTTTATGGGACGAAAAATGTAACATATGAATGTGCATATGAACTAGTGGACATCGAGCTCATATCACGTGACATGGGACAAGCCTATAGCAGCAGGCCTTCCGAGCTTTTAATGGCTGCCATGAATGCCTTTTTTTAGTGGGAATTATGAGCTAAAAAGAGCATAGATTGTTGTGTGATGATGCTTTTTATAAGATTTCTAGCGAGAATTTTGTCCTTTATTTTCATAATCATAATACAGCGTAACCCTCGCTTGTGGAATAATTCACTGACAACGTTTTTCTCTGGCGAACTGCAGGAGGTTTTCTAGTTAAAGACCTACTTCACCGGTGTAAATATGAAGGTGTGTTTAACTCTGTGATCGTATGTAGTATACATTTGCAACAAAAAAAGAAATTAAATCAGTTCATCCTAGTCTGAGAAAAGGCAGAAAGAGTGTTTTATCGTCTCACTGTCTAACCCTAGATTTTCCCATGCGTGACATCACACATGGGAAAATGATTGATTGATTAAAGTATTGTTTGGTCAGTACTTTTGCCCAAGACAAAATTTCCTTTTTGCAGTAAACTTAAACTTATCGTATCTTCTCACCTGCAGTTGTGAGAGCTGGTCCTCTTTGTTCATGAGTTCATGTATCTTCTCCTTCAAGGCATGGACGTCCACTTGAAGCTCTCTGTTTTTCGCCTCTTCGATCTTACATCGAATTCTGAGCGCCGCTTCCGAACACAAGACCTCGCCTTTCTCTATGGCTTTGTTCCTGGCGATTTGACTTCTCGTTTCCTCCAACAGCTTAGAAAGAGCATTCGCTTTGTCTTGCTCCGTGCGGAATTTCTTCTCCAATATATCGTACTCATCCTCCGTTTTCATCAAATCCCCTTCGACCACCTCCAGTTGTTGAAGTCGACTTTTAAGCCTTTCGATTTCTATACTGAGTTCTTTGGCTTTATTACTGTCTTCATCTGGATTTCTTTGATTTTTCTTGTCGGCCCACTGTCTCTGCATTTCCCTGTCCGCCTCTTCAAGCCCGTTAATTCTTATATTCATCCCGCTAACCTTGGTGTTCAGCTCCCTACACTTTTCCTCTTCACTCACAAGTTTGGTTTTTAAATCGTCTTTCTCTCTCGTAAGCGCCGTGACTTTGACTTCCATTTCCGACTTGAATTTGAGCAGTTTTTTGCTCTCTTCGATCAACTTCTCCGTGACTTCCGTGACCTTGCCTTGCTCTTCCTTGACCATCCTGCTCAAATCATCGCTCTTCCCTTCCTCTTGCTTCAGTCTTTCCGCCATATTCTTCCTCTCGTCCACCAAAATAACGGTTAAAGATTTCAACTTCATGAGATCGTCTTTGAGGCCCATTTCGGACTTTTCGAACGTCGACTCCGACCCTTCCAGCTCTTTCAATCTCGATTTCACTTTCTCCAACTCTCCGGCGAGATCCTGAACAGCTCGTTTCTCCTTTTCCAGATTCGTGTGGAGCTGCGAACACTCATTTTTACTCCTATTAAAAGCCACCTCCAACTTTTCCAACTCAACCATTCTCTTCTGCAATTTATCCACTTCCAATCTCACCTCCTTGCTGTGGTTCTCCTCGTCTTGAAGTCTTTTCTTCAGCTCCCTACACTGCGATTCCGTCTTGACTATCTCCTCATCTTTACCTTCCATTTCCAGCACTCTCTTCCGTAGATTTTCGAGCTCGGTCACCAGAGTAGAATCGCCGCATTCCCCTTTGCTGATTTTCTCCCTGAGTTCTTGTAGGTCTTCCTCTGATTTCTGAAGCGCTGCGTTGGTTTCTTCGAGCTCTTCGATCTTGCGCGTCAACCCGGCTAGCTTTAGCCGTAGCTGCCGGCTTTGGGACTCTTCCAGGGCGAGCTTGGCCGTCATCTCCTCGTGGTCTTGTGCAAACTTTGCCGCTTTTTGCTCGAGGTCGGACTCTAGCTTGAAGACTTTCTGACCGTCCTCCTTAGAGAGAGAGAGAGAGAGAGAGAGAGAGAGAGAGAGAGAGAGAGAGAGATAGAAAGAGAGAGAGGAGAGGAGGAGAGGGGGAGAGAGGAGAGAGAGAGATAGAAAGAGAGAGAGAGAGAGAGAGAGAGAGAGAGAGAGAGAGAGAGAGAGAGAGAGACACTTGTATTGTCATTGCATGTTAAACACAACAAAATGTTGTTTGCAGCACCACTCCAACTACCAGCATTTAGAGCTATAGTGTGTAAATGAGTGTTGGGGTACATTCAAGCCAAACTGGTCCCCCCCCCTGTCTCTCTCTCTCTCTCTCTCTCTCTCTCTCTCTCTCTCTCTCTCCCCCCCCCCCCTCCCGACACTGGTACAGGAGCTCAGAAAAAATCCCAAGAAGAGCCCAAGAAATGCTTAAGTTGTTCATTCTACTGCTAAGAAAAAAACCTGGACGTACAGCAGAAGGTATAAAATCCATGTGCCATCACTGAAGGCTTTACCTCATGTAGATGGCGATGCACCGACAGTGTTGTTGTTGTGATTACTCAAAATTCCTCATGGGGCGATCAACAACAGTTACGCACTATAGCTTTAAAATGGCCTAAAAGGGTTAACAGTCCCTAATGTGTAGAACAAAAAAACACAAATACAGTTTTATCCCTGCTGCCATGTCACTGAGGGACAAGCCATAGCTATATTTCTAATTTGCCATTTCCTTTTTATTTCCACTTGGATGACGTGTGATATGTGCCTCTATGTGCTTTTCCCATATGTGTGTAATAATGCATTTATTTTATATGGCGCCTTTCAGGGCACTCAAGGTCGCCTAACGGTAAATGGACTTGTATAGCGCTATATCTCCGTTTATCACAGACTCAAAGCGCTTTGCATTGTTTTTTGTACACATTCACCCAGTCACACACACATTCATACACCAATAGCAGCAGCTACTACGCAGCTAAGCTAACTATCGGGAGCAGTGTCAGTGTCTTGCCCAGGGACACTTCGACATGTGGCGGGGAGACGGGGGATCGAACCTCCGACCCTGCACACCAGAGGCGAACTTCCTACCCACTTCGCCACTGCCGCTAACAAGCATAAAACAAGGCAAAAACACAATTAAAACAAGTTTAAAAAGCACAGAGCTTGCAGCAGATTTTCAGTCCATGGGTGAGTATGCCTGCCTAAATAAATGTGTTTTAAGGTGGGATTTGAAGGTGAGAGGTGAGTCCATATTTCTAATGTCCGGGGGAAGGCTGTTCCAGAGGCGTGGGGCGGAGCGGCTGAAAGCTCGAGCCCCCGTGGTGGACAGACGAGCTGGGGGGACGTGTAGGTTGATGGAGGAGGTGGATCTAAGTGACCGGGTGGGAGCATTGATTTTGTGTGTATGTATGTGAATTGTACTACAAGAAAAATCTACCTCCGGGGAACTAATAAAGTAACTTGAACTTTAACTTAGCTCAAACTGTATATTAAATGCACCCAAGAAATGTTTCAGTTGTTGATTCTACTGCTAAGAAAAAAACCTGGACGTACAGCAGAAGGAATACAACCCAAGATTTACTTATTGTAGATGCGCTGACAGTGTTGTTGTAATTACTAAGAATTCCTCATCAACAACAGTTACTCACTATAGCTTTAAAATGTCCTTAAAGGCCTACTTCACCGGTTGGAATATGAAGGTGTATTGAACTCGGAGATCCTATTTAGTATAGATGTGCAAAAAAAAAATATCTAATTTGGATCATCTTAGCCTGAGAAAAGGCAGAAAGAGTGTTTTATGGTCTCACTGTCTAACTCTACAGTTTCCTTCTTGTGACATCGCAGTAAGGGTAAGGGATTAACAGGACAGCTGGGCTAAGGGAAGACTGAGGGAAGACTGAGGGAAGAAAATCCACATTCATTATATTATAATAGTTATTTTATAATGATAGAACGCCGGTTCCGTATGGGTGAAGTATTCCTTTAATATAAGTCCTACTGTAAATTACCTTGGCGGTGTCGGTGACGGCGGCCAGACGCTGCTCTTTCTCCTGAAGTTTCTGCGTGAGATCTTGGACCTTCTGCATCTGTTGTTCTATCTGCTCGACGTGCAGCTGCCTTTCGTCCACGAGCATCAGAGCGAAAGACTTTAGCTTCACCAGCTCGGCGCGGACCTTCTCCAGGCGCCGGCTGTGATCTTTGTCCTTCTTAGCCTGGAACGCTTTCTCCTGCTCCAACAACCGCTTCAGTCTAAGGGATAAACACACAGAGAGGAACATACAAGATGTCAGCTGTATTTTATTTATTTATTTTTTTTTTGGGGGGGGCTTTTTAAAGCTTTATTAGATAGTTTGGAGGGACAGAGTTGAAATGGGGAGACACAGAGAGAGAGAGAGAGAGGGGGGAAGGCGGGGGGGGGACCTGCAGTAAAGATCCACAGGTCGGATTTGAACCCGCGACCACTGAAACGAAGGCCGGATCCAATATGATACACGCTCTATCCACTACGCTACCGGAGCGCCCCATCATTTGTATTTTCAACAATTTCAATATTTTTTCAATTCTATGGAAGAGTGTTAGGGCCGTGAGAGAGGAGGAAAAATGTGACCTGGACGTGTTTTATTTCAAATTTGACTAGAAGACAAGAAGAAAGTCGGATAAACTTGGAAGCTCCAGACTACAGTAAAGCTGGAAGGATGTTATTATATATATGTATATGTGTGTGTGTATGTATGTATGTGTATGTATATATATATACATATGCACAAAATGATTCGGTACTCATGTATATATGCATTATTATAGCTTTTTATTATACTGACATGCTAATAAAAATTAGGGGTGGGTAGATAAGTTTTTAGCATGTCTGTTTTCTTTTTTTTGTTTTTTTAATTCTATTTCTTTGTTTTGCTTTTGTTTGTTTGTTATTTATTCATCTTTTTTTTATTGCATGTTCGAAATAAAGACAATCAATCAATCAATCAATCAATCAATCAATCAATGTTGACATATTCCAACGTCCAGGATCAATAACTAAATATAAATTAAATTCTATCAGCCTCTGCAGTGTTTGACTCTGGTCCGTTGGGTTAGTCACATCAGTTATGAGTAAAGAATAAGCTCCAAGCTCGACAACACTTGAGTATTAAAGGTGTAGTAAGCGATTCTGGAGAACGCTTGTTGTCAAAATCACTTTTTGTCAACATCAGTGAATATCTCCTCATGATCCACTACCTGTCTGTACTGTGTGAATATCTCCTCATGATCCACTACCTGTCTGTACTGTGTGAATATCTCCTCATGATCCACTACCTGTCTGTACAGAGTGAATATCTCCTCATGATCCACTACCTGTCTGTACTGTGTGAATATCTCCTCGTGATCCACTACCTGTCTGTACTGAGTGAATATCTCATCATGATCCACTACCTGTCTGTACTGAGTGAGCACTGAAAAAATTCTGTTGTTAATACACAGCCTAGGATCTGTAAACGGGTCTATAAACAAAAGGTATGTAGAGTCTACAAAGGGTCCGAGGACAGAGAAGGATGAAGGTCAGATCCACCTCTCCTTCATCTGATAATATAAACTACAAACTGACTACATTTCTACCAAATTCACAATAAAGATATTTGTCATTTAGAGCATTTTCAATTCAGAAGCAATGTAAGGACAAAGATTGAAGAAAAATCCAGACCGGTCTCTTAATTTTTTCCCAGGGCTGCTGCTATGTCATTCCTCCTTGTCTGTCTCCCCATCCACGATCCACGTTCATAGCTGTAATGCTCTCATTCGAATTCTAAAAACTAGCTCGTTGAGTCAAACCCCAACTTACGCACTGTAGCTTTTAATGGAGTTCCTGA
Source organism: Hyperoplus lanceolatus (assembly GCA_026929865.2). Taxonomy (NCBI): domain Eukaryota; kingdom Metazoa; phylum Chordata; class Actinopteri; order Uranoscopiformes; family Ammodytidae; genus Hyperoplus; species Hyperoplus lanceolatus. The sequence continues at coordinate 26,683,676 of CM049414.1, read as the reverse complement.
CCTGCAATTCTTCACTTGCCTGAATCCCGTGCCGGCTCTGTCGTAGTGAATCACAAGTGTTTTTGTCCATATCTAAGTCTTTTTAAAACGTGTCTAATTGTTCCTTCGCGAATATTTCTGCTGCTATTTCATTGGTCCGATCCAAGCTCCATTGTTAGAGGTCATAGCTGAAATACTCCCATTCTGAATTCAGCTCTGGCTTTTTTTGTGAACTATCTTTGCCTTCTGATACATATAAATACACAAAGCTGTGCCTTAAATGAAAGGGGAGGTTTTATACGGGGGGGGGGGGGTTATTATTATTTTTTTATATAGGTCACCAGATGTTGGATTACATCAGCTGTCACGTGACATTAGGCTTGATAATAATTTACTAATCCCTTTTTCTGCCTCCAGTTAGTTATTTACATGCATGCTTTGTAATGTGATGTAACTTTATTTAAACAGGGGCAATGTACAACAGAAGCATTAACCTTCCCTGCGCTCCAATCCCCATACTTCCCTACTGTTTAGTATGCCAGAAAAAGATTTAGGATGTCCCAATACAGGCACCTCAATTGTAAGTAATAATTGAGACCATAAAACACTCTTTCTGCCTTTTCTCAGGCTAGGATGACGGTCTCTCTCCATTATTGAAGTTAATAAAATAGATTCATGAATTGCAAATTTCTCGCTCAAGTGTCAACTCGTGTGGCTTGGCTTCATTTTGCATCAGAATCGTTGGGTGAATTTACATCTAATTGTCTGAAGTCTCATCTTTCCTTTTACTTTGTTTACTAACAGTTCCTCCTGTATGAAATTATGTCTGAGCACACTTGTTGAAAACATAAAAGAATACAAATACAACAGAACTATTACAGTTGCCTTGACATCCGATGTGAAGATATCTTACTAGAGTGCCTGCATGACTGAACATATTCTTAAATATGCTGGACCTAGGAACATGAACTCTCTATAATTTCATTAAAGGTGCAGTGGGTAATATGACATCATCAAGAACGTTCTACAAAGTTCTAGAATGCAACGCTCCCTGGGTAACCCCACCCCTTTAGAACAATAACAGAAGCTACAGTGGCCTTCAAGGACAAGAACAATTCTAAATGTTAAACAATGCATCTGATGACATTCCAACCAACATGGATGCCTCCATAAGACTTGCCTGCTCAATGTACAAAATGTAATATTAATATTTGTAATTCTCTGCTCAGGAGGATAATTCAGATTATTGGCAGAGGTGATTTTACACCAAAGAGGACATATTTATGAATGAGGATATTGATTTTAGTTAATAAATTACTTAAAATGTTACACATTGTCCCTTTAAAGCATCTGAAGTCCTCCTGCATCCACACTATTCGCACTTTACTTTAGTATTACCATGTAATCACCTGGTCAATGATCCAATTCCTTCGTGATTTTCTCTACTTATGACATCTATTGCAGCATGTCCGTCCTGGGAGAGGGATCCCTTACTCTGTCCACTCTCCCTGAGATTTCTTCAATTTTTTTTTAATCCCGGTAAAGGGTTTTTACTGGGAGTTTTTTCTCAGCCGAGCTAAGGGTGTAAGGGCAGGGTGTCATATTGTATCATATTGTATGAAATGTAAAGCCCACTGAGACAAATGTATTGTGTAAGGGCAGATAGATAGATAGATAGATAGATAGATAGATAGATAGATAGATAGATAGATAGATAGATAGATAGATAGATAGATAGATAGATAGATAGAGGGTATCATACTGTATGTATCATATTGTATGGAATGTAAAGACCACTGAGACAAATGTATTTGTGATTTTGGGCTATACAAATAAAACTGATTTGATTTGACTTAAATACTCTGCTTGATTTATGCAGCCTTAAAATCTAATTTTTTTCCTCACAATGTGCTTACACAATTAGTTTTTTTCTAACCTCTTTCAGAGGACGTATAGGGCAAGGAGGGAATTATAATTATTCTGTAATATTGCTTAAAATGTGATCGGCAACTGCTTATTGCTGAAAAATTTAAAAAATCGATAAAAACAGATGCTTACACAACTTTAAAAAAATATATATATAAAAAAAATTATACAAAAACAAACACTTGGTAAAGAATCAGTAGTGTGTGTGTGGCTTGTTTTCTTCATCACTCTGTCTTGTTTGCTTATTTAATTTTAATTTTAATTTATTTTCTTGTCTGTTTGTGTGGGGGAGGGGGGTGAGGGGGGAGGGGGTGGGGGGTGGGTGGGTATTGTGCGTGCCTACTTATTCTTTTAGTTTTTCATCCAGACAAAAAGACAGAACAAGTAGTAAGAGGCATTGCAGAGCTTAGAAGTCAACCTGTCCGTGGGTTCATGTCCTAGTTTGTCTGTAAATGTTTAACTAGTCTTTGCGGGAGTCTGTGTCAGAGAGAGAGAGAGAGAGAGAGAGAGAGAGAGAGAGAGAGAGAGAGAGAGAGAGAGAGAGAGAGAGAGATTGCTGCATTCCCCCTTTCATGCCTGTCTCATGCACAGTCACGTCACACACTTAAAATACACATAAACAGGCATAACAAGCACGCCACTGATTCACACTAGATTTTAGTCTAGAGTTTTTTTTAAAAGTCTTGGGTTCTTCCTCCCTGAGAATTTTCAAAGTTGTGCCGATTAATTCTGTGTCATACACTGTGGACTGTGTCTCAGTTGGTAGAGCGGGTCGGTCGATGATCAAAGGGTTGGAGGTTCGATCCCCGCCCTGCCACCTGTGTCATAGTTAGCCTGCTGCTATCGGTGTATGAATGTGTGTGTGTGAATGGTAACGTGGGAAAGGAAAACAGGTCTCCCTTGCAAAAGAGTCTTCGGACTCAATGGGATTTACCTGTAGAAATAAAGGTTAAAAAAAAAAAAAAAACATCAAAATGTGCACGGTGTCTGAACAAAAAACGTCCTGGAAAAACAATCGATTTGTTTCGGTAAGTTTTACTTTGGGGAATTCTTAGAAAGAGAAAATGTAATTAGTTGGTTCAAATGCTTCAGTTTAGAATTCCATCCATCCATCTTCTACCGCTTGTCCCGTTAGGGGTCGCGGGGGGGCTGGAGCCAATCCCAGCTGCATTGGGCGAGGGCAGGGTACACCCTGGACAGTTCGCCAGTCAGTTTAGAATTCTATTTATTTTATTTCTTTTTAACCTTTATTTCTACAGGTAAATCCCATTGAGTCCGAAGACTCTTTTGCAAGGGAGACCTGTTCCCATTCCCACGTTACCATTCACACACCGATAGCAGGCTTACTATCGACATTCACACGAGGCAAGGTGGGTGAAGTGTCTTGCCCAAGGACACAACAACTATGACACAGGTGGCAGGGCGGAGATCAAACCTCCAACCCTTTGATCATCAGCCGACCCGCTCTACCAACTGAGCCACAGTCGCCCCCCGACAATATTTATACAGCCGCCCCAAAGCCAAAGCCTAAAAACCTCAAGAATCTTGTGCAGACTGTTGCATTGAAATTCCAGTACTTACTTATACATTTTAACAGTGCACTCAAAATCTATATAAAGAATCATAAGCAAAACAAGTATATGACATAGAATAAATCCCTTATTTCAACCCAAACACTGCAACACTTTACATATTTGCTCCAATTCTCCCTTCAAAAGTCTGCTTAACTCACCGACAAGTTGTGATGCAGCATGGCAGGTCTATCCATACT
>CM049414.1:26667500-26675000 GCA_026929865.2 Hyperoplus lanceolatus | reverse complement strand
CCTCATCACTGACCAAACGTCTAAATGTGACCGGAGACAGTGGCAGCTTTACACCAGCAGAGGGAGCTGTTTCCATTCACTGTACTCTGCTCATCTATCACTACTCTGTTTATTCTCAACTGCACAACAAGAAACAATGTTCTCAGTCATACAGTGAAATTCTTCCTTTGTTTTCCACAGACTGAATGCCAGGAAGGAAACATATAGAGATACAATATACAAGTGAAATAGAAAACAAAACAGCAACAATTAAACTTTATTTAATTAAATTAAATTAAATTAAACTTTCATTAAACATGTTTCTCAAACAAGGGGTATAAGGGGTAGGATTAAATAGGTTTATACTTCTTCCTACTCCTTCTCAGGCAGATCAATTCAACATGTTGTTAACTTTTTGTTTATTTTTATTTATTTGTGAAAGCATTTGAACATATATATATATATATATTTTTTTTTTTGTATTTTCATGCTTTTATTTTTTTTTGTTTTGATATATCAATCAATCAATCAATCAATCAATCAATCAATCAATCAATCAATCAATCAATCAATAAAAAAACCTTTGAACGAAAACAAAAACAAAACAAACATGTGCAAGGCCAAGTTGTCACTACTACAGCTGTACTGTGTCTGCAGCAAATAATAATAAGAATCAAGACCCAAGTTATTTTGAAAATTAAAAATGTGCATTCATGTAAAATGAGGTTAGACACTGAAGATGAGGGGGTGCCTTTAGCTCAGTTGGTAGGGTGTCCCCCTCCCGGGCCGGGCCGGGTCCAGCAGCAGATCCGGGTTCGATTCCAGCCCGCGGTCGTTCTCTGCATGTCACTCCCCTCTCTGCCCCATTTCAACTCTGTCTCTACACTATCAATAAAGCATAAAAATGCCAAAAAAAAATATCTTTAAAAAAAAAGACACTGCAGATGAATAGAGGAACATCTGTAACTTAGAGATATCTTCATGAAACTTTACCAGTTGATTCCTGACATTAAAAAACTCATTTGTATAAATTGTTTTTTCTCTGGTAAGGATGCCCCCAGGGCGCCTCCCTAGGGAGGTGTTCCAGGAGCGTCCAGCTGGGAGGAGGCCTCGGGGAAGACCCAGGACTAGGTGGAGAGATTATATCGCCACGCTGGCCTGGGAACGCCTCGGGATCCCCCAGTCAGAGCTGGTTGAAGTGGCCCAGGAAAGAGAAGTTTGGGATTCCCTGCTCAAGCTGCTGCCCCCGCGACCCGATTTCGGATAAGCGGTTGAAGATGATGATGATGATGATGTTTTTTCAAATGTGCAAATTCGGCAATATCAAACTAATTATGTGTGCCTTTGCATTTGAAATGTACATTTTCAGAGTATAGAAAAATAAATGTGTTGAGATAATGTCCGTTAAAGATGGTTGTATAGGAGAAATATACAGACGCAAACAGACAAGGCTTAGTCAAATAAACACCTGAATGTACATGTTGGACCTTTTGATTTATACTAGTATGAAAGAAGACATGTTATGGAAGATAAATAAATAGATAGATAAATAGACAAAAATCTCAAAGTTGACCAGTGCTTGAAAAAATATATTTTTGCCTGCATTACCTCGCCTTAAAGCTGCAGTGTGTAGAATATTGGTTTTTATTTCCTAGCAGATTTTGTAGAAAGTAATTATAATATCCATAAGTACATTTAATTTAGTGCATAATAGCTGAAAACTTTTTTTTTTTAATTATAATTTTTTCCCTTAGAAAGGGTCACTTATATGTCCATATTTCTGCATATTTTGGACCAAGGCCTAGTGCCGCCATCTTGAAAGTGTCATAGTTGGAATGTCATCAGGTGCATTGTTTAGAATTTAGAATTGTTCTTGTCCTTGAAGGCCACTGTAGCTTCTGTTATTATTCTAAAGGGGTGGGGTTACCCAGGGAGCGTTGCATTCTAGAACTTTGTAGAACTTTCTTGATGATGTCATATTACACACTGCACCTTTAAAAACTTCTTGGAAAATTCTCAGTCATGGCATTTTTTTAATATGTTGATGAAATCTTTATTGACAAAAGCAGAAACCAAAGCAGGATTGCGTTCCGAATCTCATACTATTTTTTTCTTCTATTCTACATACTACATCCGACGATAAAAATAATCTAGTTAGGATGCAGTAGGCATACTATTGGGACATACTTTTACTCTCTTATTTCATCATAACATTGCGCCTTGATCTTATTGCCTTGCTTTTATATCCGTCGCATCCCCGTTTGTTTTCATATGGAGGCTTCGTCGATGTGACGTCACTTCACTTGCGCACTGGATTGTGGGTCAGAATCGCCCAAATAGGATGCAGTTTTCAACACTAAAAATCTTGGCCGCATGAAGTAGGACATCCGGGTACTTCCAACCATCCTAAATCTGGCCACAAGAATCGGGACATCCTAAATCTTCTTTCTACCAAACTATATAGTAGAAAGTATGCGATTCAGAACGCAACCCAGGTTTGAGTTCAGTATTTCTCAGTCCCTTCGTTAAAGGAAAATATTCAACGCCCAAACAGACAAACAGACAGACAGGCAGGATGGAAACACAGGGAGAGGCTACAGATAAATGCATGATATTGGACACACACACACACACACACACACACACACACACACACACACACACACACACACACACACACACACACACACACACACACACACACACACACACACACACACACACACACACACACACACACCCACCCACACACACACACACACAAACACACACGCACACACACACAAAGGGAGAGGCAGCAGCTTCCTGATAGTAATGAACTCCAGTTAAAAAAAGCATTATCAGACTGTGAACAACAGCTGTTTCCACTGGAACAAACAGACGTTATTTTGAACTCTAACCCATCACAACACACACACACACACACACACACACACACACACACACACACACACACACACACACACACACACACACACACACACACACACACACACACACACACACACACACACACAGCTATGATCTCACACACACAGACACACCGGAAGGCTGGACTGTGTTTATGTTTTCATACAGAGGCTCCATCGATGTGATGTCGCTTACAGTGCGCACTGGATTATGGGTCAGAATCGCCCCAAATAGTATTCTCTTCTCAACACTAAAAATCTCCTCCGGATCTAGTAGACAGCCAGGTATTTTAGCATGAGTAGGATGTTAGTAGGGCTTTTAGTATGAGTAGGATGTTAGTAGAGCTTTTAGTATGAGTAGGACGTTAGTAGGGCTTTTAGTATGAGTAGGATGTTAGTAGAGCTTTTAGTATGAGTAGGATGTTAGTAGGACTTTTAGTATAAGTAGGATGTTAGTAGGGCTTTTAGTATGAGTAGGACGTTAGCAGGGCTTTTAGTATGAGTAGGAAGCTAGTAGGGCTTTTAGTATGAGTAGGACGTTAGTAGGGCTTTTAGTATGTGTAGGACGTTAGGGCTTTTAGTATGAGTAGGATGTCAGATGGGCTATTAGTATGAGTAGGACGTTAGTAGTATTAGTAGGACGTTAGTAGGTCTTTTAGTATGAGTAGGTCTTCTAGTATGAGTAGGTCTTTTAGTATGAGTAGGGCTTTTAGTATGAGTAGGACGTTAGTAGGTCTTTTAGTATGAGTAAGACGTTAGTATGAGTAGGACGTTAGTAGGTCTTTAAGTATGAGTAGGATGTCAGATGGGCTTTTAGTATGAGTAGGTCTTTTAGTATGAGTAGGACGTTAGTAGGGCTTTTAGTATCAGTAAGACGTTAGTATGAGTAGGACGTTAGTAGGTCTTTTAGTATGAGTAGGGCTTTTAGTATGAGTAAGACGTTAGTATGAGTAGGACGTTAGTAGGTCTTTTAGTATGAGTAGGACGTTAGTAGGTCTTTTAGTATTAGTAGGACGTTAGTAGTATGAGTAGGACGTTAGTATGAGTAGGACGTTAGTATGAGTAGGACGTTAGTAGGTCTTTTAGTATGAGTAGGACGTTAGTATGAGTAGGACGTTAGTAGGTCTTTTAGTATGAGTAAGACGTTAGTATGAGTAGGACGTTAGTATGAGTCCTGTACCTGTACTTCTCCCTCCATGATTCCCAGCAGTTGTAGCAGGTCGTTCTCGGACAGATCCATCTTAGCTGCAGCTTTAGTAGATTTCTTCTTAGCGCTTAATCCAGACATCACCACCGTCGACCTCCCTCCGTCCTTCTGCTTCTGCTTCTCCTTCTCCTTCTCCCTCTCCTTCTCCTTCTGCTTCTCCTTCTCCTTCTCCCTCTCCTTCTCCTTCTGCTTCTCCTTCTCCTTCTGCTTCTCCTTCTCCTCTGCTTTCTGAACCTTTATAACTCTTCTCTTGGACAGCTCTGGTGTGCTCTCCTCCTCTCCCTGTTTTATGAATCCTTTGGTGGGGGGCTGTATGTGTGCGTCGACCGGACCCTCCACACTGCAAGTCCTCGATCGCATTTTTTATTTTTTTTTTTTTATTTTTTTGGCCTTTAAAACAAAAGAAGAAGAAATGGATAACGGTCAACACAAACAGTGACGCTAGAAAACAAGATTTTTTTTTTCCATCCATATGACACTTGTGTTAAAGCTACACACACACCACACACACACACACACACACACACACACACACACACACACACACACACACACACACACACACAGCTCAAAGACACACAAACACACACACACACACACACACACACACACACACAGCTCAAAGACACACACACACACACACACACACACACACACACACACACACACACACACACACACACACACAGACACTCAAAGACACACACACACACACACACACACACACACACACACACACACACACACACACACACACACACTCAAATACACACACACTCAAAGACACACTCACTCACTCACTCACTCACTCACTCACTCACTCACACACTCACTCACTCACTTGTGTGTGTGTGTATTTTCAGAACAGACTTGGTAGAAATGGATTTATAGTATTCAAAAGTATATTTTAATTATTGTATAATCTCTTTGAAAATAAAAGTATTTTTTTCTTTATGACCTTAGAATGGGCCTTTTATATCTACATAGGAGCGGGGCGCTGAGGCCGCCATGTTGCACCGCCATGTTTCTACAGTAGCACAGAACAGACAAACTTAACAGCCTTACAGGTTTTTATATATAGTGGGCGTCCTGGGGAAATGCACCTGTTGGAAGACCAAGAAGAAGAAGAAGTACTATAGAATAAATAACTAAATACATCTTCACCTCATCACTTGATATTGTGGAAAGACTTGAGGCAGTGGTGGATGATGCCATCTTTAGTAACTATAGCTTCTTGTCCTTGAAGGCCACCGTAGCTTCTGTAAATTCTCCACAAAGGGAGGGGTTAGCAAGGGAGCGTTGACACCTAGAATCTCACCACTAGATAAAATACTACGATATTACACACTGTACCTTAAATGCCGGCGGGGAAACAACAAACAAATACTTCACTGTATTTCCAACAATGTCCTTATCTGCTAATCGTTTCTCTTGCTTTTTGAGCAAAATAACCATTTGGCCGAATCTACTTAACAGGTTTCTTAGGACATTGTAAAGGTGAATGTTAAAGGGACCCTGTGTAATATGACATCATCAAGAAAGTTCTAGAAAGTTCCAGAATGCAACGCTCCCTGGGTAACCCCAACCCTTTAGAATAATAACAGAAGCTACAGTGGCCTTCAAGGACAAGAACAATTCTAAATTTTAAACAATGCACCTGATGACATTCCAAAAACATGGATTCCTCCATGAGACCTGCCTGCTCAATGTACAAAATGTAATATTAATATTTATAATTCTCCGCTCAGGAGAATAATTCAGATTGTTGGCAGAGGTGATTTTACACCAATTAGGACATATTTATGAATGAGGATATTGATTTTAGCTAATAAATTACTTTAAATGTTACACAGTGTCCCTTTGAGCAGAAAATAAAAAAGTCAACGAGGGGTCATGTAGGTCCCTTCAGTGCTGTTATATAGTCCAGGACAGGCTGACATATCTGTTTAAACTTCTCTGAGGTGTCATGTAGGTCCCTTCAGTGCTGTTATATAGTCCAGGACAGGCTGACATATCTGTTTAAACTTCTCTGAGGTGTCATGTAGGTCCCTTCAGTGCTGTTATATAGTCCAGGAAAGGCTGACACATCTGTTTAAACTTCTCTGAGGTGTCATGTAGGTCCCTTCAGTGCTGTTATATAGTCCAGGACAGGCTGACACATCTGTTTAAACTTCTCTGAGGTGTCATGTAGGTCCCTTCAGTGCTGTTATATAGTCCAGGACAGGCTGACACATCTGTTTAAACTTCTCTGAGGTGTCATGTAGGTCCCTTCAGTGCTGTTATATAGTCCAGGACAGGCTGACACATCTGTTTAAACTTCTCTGAGGTGTCATGTAGGTCCCTTCAGTGCTGTTATATAGTCCAGGACAGGCTGACACATCTGTTTAAACTTCTCTGAGGTGTCATGTAGGTCCCTTCAGTGCTGTTATATAGTCCAGGACAGGCTGACACATCTGTTTAAACTTCTCTGAGGTGTCATGTAGGTCCCTTCAGTGCTGTTATATAGTCCAGGACAGGCTGACATATCTGTTTAAACTTCTCTGAGGTGTCATGTAGGTCCCTTCAGTGCTGTTATATAGTCCAGGACAGGCTGACATATCTGTTTAAACTTCTCTGAGGTGTCATGTAGGTCCCTTCAGTGCTGTTATATAGTCCAGGACAGGCTGACACATCTGTTTAAACTTCTCTGAGGTGTCATGTAGGTCCCTTCAGTGCTGTTATATAGTCCAGGACAGGCTGACATATCTGTTTAAACTTCTCTGAGGTGTCATGTAGGTCCCTTCAGTGCTGTTATATAGTCCAGGACAGGCTGACATATCTGTTTAAACTTCTCTGAGGTGTCATGTAGGTCCCTTCAGTACTGTTATATAGTCCAGGAGAGGCTGACATATCTGTTTAAACTTCTCTGAGGTGTCATGTAGGTCCCTTCAGTGCTGTTATATAGTCCAGGACAGGCTGACACATCTGTTTAAACTTCTCTGAGGTGTCATGTAGGTCCCTTCAGTACTGTTATATAGTCCAGGACAGGCTGACACATCTGTTTAAACTTCTCTGAGGTGTCATGTAGGTCCCTTCAGTGCTGTTATATAGTCCAGGACAGGCTGACATATCTGTTTAAACTTCTCTGAGGTGTCATGTAGGTCCCTTCAGTGCTGTTATATAGTCCAGGACAGGCTGACATATCTGTTTAAACTTCTCTGAGGTGTCATGTAGGTCCCTTCAGTGCTGTTATATAGTCCAGGACAGGCTGACATATCTGTTTAAACTTCTCTGAGGTGTCATGTAGGTCCCTTCAGTGCTGTTATATAGTCCAGGACAGGCTGACACATCTGTTTAAACTTCTCTGAGGTGTCATGTAGGTCCCTTCAGTGCTGTTATATAGTCCAGGACAGGCTGACATATCTG
>CM049414.1:26660000-26662500 GCA_026929865.2 Hyperoplus lanceolatus | reverse complement strand
GGACATACTTTTACTCTCTTATTTCATCATAACATTGCTCCTTGATCTTGCCTCTTGCTTTTATATCCGTCGCATCCCCGTTTGTTTTCATATGGAGGCTTCGTCGATGTGACGTCGCTTCACGTGCGCACTGGATTGTGGGTCAGAATCGCCCCAAATAGGATGCAGTTTTCAACACTAACAATCTTGGCCGCATGAAGTAGAACATCCGGGTACTTCTAACCATCCTAAACTTGAGGCGCGTTTTATTCGTGCGATTATGTTAATTACGAATGTATACAGAGTCAACACAAAAGGTCATTCGCACGGATTGGTTTTTTTTTCGAACTGAGTTCGTGACTCGCTTCTAAAGTGAGACGCACAAAATTCACATTTCAAAACATTGCTTACTGGTTATTGTCGGTGTGCAAAGGCCTTAAATCTGGCCACAAGAATCGGGACATCCTAAATCTTTTTTCTACATACTATATAGTAGAAAGTATGCGATTCGGAACGCAACCTATGAGATTTGGAACGCAGGGACACTCGAGAACCGATGATAAATCCCACTTGGCTGTCACCTAAACAAAGTGCACACAGACGCTGAGGCCTTTACGCAAGACATCTGAGAAATGTAAATACATGAGCAACCACAACAAGCTCCTTCAACATGCAGCTTGTTATTATTCCAAATGTCTCCATCTGTTTGTAATCTTCGGCCAAAAGAGTGCGTCCACATACTTGTCCTTTAAAAAAACACATTTGAATGACGTAAAGCCACTAAGTCTGTGTTGATAGTGTTTGTCCCTTTCCTGACCTGAACATACAAGTACAGTGCGTTTACATGCAGACTCATAATCGGTTAAATAAACGTATAAGACCTCAACAGGACTTTTAAACTGCATGTAAACACCTTTATCCGATCTACTTCGCACACAAATCGGCACAATAACGGACAAGAGAAGTCGGATAAGAACACCTAGATAACTCGTTCATAGTCGGCTCTAAAACCACTTGTTGAAAGCATGGTTGAAAGGGCTACAGCGCCACCTAGCATAGTGGAGACAGCCATGCATCGGACATTTATCCGATTTCTGAAAGGCCACGTATACTCAGACAAGTGACACGGTCCGTTCGAGTGTCTAGTTCGATATATGTCTTAATCCAATCTAGTTGTGCCATGGAAACGCACTGAGTGACATTCATCAAATCCCATCCTGGCCTTTATTTAGCAAAAAAGTTAGAAATTGAAAAGTAGACTATGTTGGGTTTAGTTATACAGGGCGGCAGTGGCGAAGTGGGTAGGGAGATCGCCTCTGGAGTGCAGGGTCGGAGGTTCGATCCCCCGTCTCCCCGCCACATGTCGAAGTGTCCCTGAGCAAGACACTGAACCCCGATTTGCTCCCGATGGTTCAGAGAGCACCTTGCATGGCAGCTTCTACCATCGGATAATGAGTGTGTGTATGAATGGGTGAATGTGGTAAGATATGTAAAGCGCTTTGGGGCTGAGAAAATCGGCTAGAAAGCGCTATATAAGTCAAGTCCATTTACCATTTATATTTGTTCAAGATTAGGCCCAAGATGGACCATCACAGATAACCTTTGTGAATTTTTTTAACATGTTTGTTTGACTTTTGTGTATTGTAGATTTTAAACAACCCTAAAAAGACAAACGTTTTCTACATTTCACCCACAAAATCTCAACATTTCTTAGACGTCAGCGACTTTTCCTCTCGAAGTACATTAAAACTATTGTCGCCAGAGGGTTCACATTGTTTGTGTGTGTGTGTGTGTGTGTGTGTGTGTGTGTGTGTGTGTGTGTGTGTCTGTGTGTGTCTGTGTGTGTGTGTGTGATATGAGATATGAGTGCAGTGCTCTTCTGTCTACAAACTCTTGGCCATGTACAGTAGCCTTCACGACCCAACCCATGATTAAAATGTAGTTTACTGTCCTAGCTTTTGACATGAGGGCTGTAAATAATATAATGCTTGACTGCAGTATTTTAGGGATTAAAGAGATTTATATGTTGGGAACCACAGCAGTGAAAACATTATTCATCTTTACGTTAAGCCCCCCTATCAAAGACATGTAAATAAACCAGAAACATAACCCCGCCGGACAAATTGAAGATTGCATTTTTGGTCGTCCGTGGTGGAGGGATATTTATGGGACCGCGATGAGGCTAAAATAGTTCCTTTGATTTACGCTTCGGATCAAAGCTCAGACAGCTGTGGTGGACACACGAGACCTACAGTGGCTAAGTGGAAGAGGGAGATATGTTGGCAGCAGCTTGTCTAAATTGGTTAGTAGGTAATGAGATAGTCAAAGATTGACCCCCAGAATCAAGAAACAAGTGTATCGTATAATTTGCATACACGGGGCGCTCTGGTGGTGTAGTGGATAGAGCGTGTACCATATTGGCTCCGGCCTTCGTTGCAGTGGTCGCGGGTTCAAATCTGACCTGTGGACCTTTACTGCAGGTCATCCCCCCTCTCTCTCTCTCTCTCTGTCTCTCCATTTT
>CM049414.1:26620000-26642500 GCA_026929865.2 Hyperoplus lanceolatus | reverse complement strand
ACACAGACACACACACACACACACACACACACACACACACACACACACACTGTTTCTCTGTATGTATTTCCCTTGTAGATTTAAGGGGGTACATTTATAATAGAGTAAGTATACGGTATATTGGTAATATGATTAAGCACACATTTGTTTTGGACTATGTCACAAAAGTGGTGAAGAAATAAGTCATAAAATATAACAATGTACAGCGCAAAATCTTATAAAAATTGATATCTGTGCAATAAATGATTTATATAGGGGAGAACGGGGGAATCTGAGGCATCGGGTAATGTGAGCCACCCAAATGTGTAAATTTAAGTGATAAATCATTTTAGCTCGCTTAATGGTAAATGGACTTGTATAGCGCTATATCTCCGTTTATCACAGACTCAAAGCGCTTTACATTGTTTTTGTACACATTCACCCAGTCATACACACATTCATACACCGATAGCAGCAGCTACCACGCAGGGTAGGCTTAGCACTAGGGTGCTAAGCTAACTAAGCTAACTATCGGGAGCAATTCGGGGTTCAGTGTCTTGCCCAGGGACACTTCAACATGTGGCGGGGAGACGGGGGATCAAACCTCCGACCCTGCACACCAGAGGCAAACTTCCTACCCACTTCGCCACTGCCCGCTTAGAGGGGAGCAAATGTAACAAGTGTCTCAGATTACCCCGTTCTCCCCTATATATTTTTTCTGTTTTTTTAAAGTGAACTATTCAAATAATAATTAATAAACAAACACAACATAACTGGATAAATCGACATAGCTCCATATCAGACAATTTCTATTTTTCATTTTTTATAATATTAAAATTACTCGATAACCATTTACTTTTACAACAGCTCCATTCCTTGTATTTTGTAGAATCTTTCGTTTATATCATTTTAATTTATTAATAGGAATTAAATAAACATATACAAATCACAGCTGTAGATAATGACATCATGCTTTTGTAGTCTTACCTGGTTTACAGATCAGCTGTTCCAAAAAAAAAAATCCCCAAAAAACTACAATTTTCCGTGATGCGTTCAAAGACACCCCCTTCACAATAACATTGCTGTGTTGAATTTGTCGTAATTATTTCTCATCTCTCAAAAATCTTATTTCCCTTAAAAAAAAAACTACATATTCTTCTTCGCTTGATAAAATTGGAGTTGGCATCAAAGTCCATTAGAGTTATATGTTAGAATTTCTTCTTCTGTGTGAATATAAGAGGTAGAAAATGCCCATTAACTTACTATAGCTGTTGTTGGAGGGAGAGTCAGCGCTATATTTACCGCGTGCTCTCACTGTGTGTGTCAGCAGCTGAAATGACCGAATGTTTAAAACAAACCCTCAACAGCTGACTGACCACTCCTCCTGCTCTTCCCGTGTGTGTGTGTGTGTGTGTGTGTGTGTGTGTGTGTGTGTGTGTGTGTGTGTGTGGTGTGTGTGTGTGTGTGTGTGTGTGTGTGTGTGGAGAGAGAGAGAGTGTGTGTGTGTGTGTGTGTGTGTGTGTGGGGGGGGGGGTGTGTGTGTGTGTGTGTGTGTGTGTGTGTGTGTGTGAGAGAGAGAGAGAGTGTGCGTATGTGTGTGTGTGTGTGTGTGTTTGTGTGTGCGAGAGAGTGTGTGTGCGTGTGCATGTGTGTGTGTGTGTGCGTGTGCATGTGTGTGTGTCTGTGTGTGTGTGTGTGAGAGAGAGACGGAGAAAGGGAGAGAGTGTGTATGTGTGCGCGTGTGAGAGAGAGAGGAAAAGTGTGTGTGTGTGTGTGTGTGTGTCTGCGTGTGTGAGAGAGAGAGAGAGAATGTGTATGTGTGTGTGCGCTTGCGTGTGTGCGCGCATGTGTGTGTGTGTGTGTGTGTGTGTGTGTGTGTGTGTGTGTGTGTGTGTGTGTGTGTGTGTGTGTGTGTGTGTGTGTGTGTGTGTGTGTGTGTGTGTGTGTGTGTGTGTTGGCTGGTGAGGTTTGCTTTTGGTTTTAGCAGTCTTGTTTTCTTATGTCCTCAAAAGCCTCAAACTTTTATTTTAAATTCCAGTGGAGATGGAATCATGGGAAAAGTTTGTTGAAGCGCAGAGGTGGTGAGACGGGCTTGTATTTATTGTTGAGCGTACATTTTTACGTGTGTGTGTGTGTGTGTGTGTGTGTGTGTGTGTGTGTGTGTGTGTGTGTGTGTGTGTGTGTGTGTGTGTGTGTGTGTGTGTGTGTGTGTGTGTGTGTGTGTGTGTGTGTGTGTGTGTGAGTGAGTGTGTGTGTGGTGTGTGTGTGTGTGTGTGTGTGTGGTGTGTGTGTGTGTGTGTGTGTGTGTGGTGTGTGTGTGTTTGTGTGTGTGTGTGTGTCTGTCTGTGTGTGTGAGTGAGTGTGTGAGTGAGTGTGCCATCAGGGTTCAAAAACAAGGGTTAAAGTAAAGAAAATAAGTAGCCATTTAGCAAGCCACTTAAAGGTCCTCCGAGGGACTTTCAGTTTGTGTTCATTCTAGCCCCCCTTTGGAAAAAAGCGGTAGTGTTTTTACAAGTGTTGTTCCTGGGTGGATACATGAAAAGGATTAAGAAAAAATATAAAAATAGCATTCTTTGCACTGATGGTTTCATTTGCTGTTACATGTAATTCATGATCATCAGAGGAAAAATGTAAAAGTTCCTTGTAGCACCTTTAAAGTTGCTAAAAGGAACTCTCACTTTTTTGTTAATTGTAGCGCCCCCTTTTGGACAAAAGCGTTAGTGTTTTTACCACACGAGGGCCTCCTGTCCTAAAGATCTTTGCCTAGTATCCTCAGGGCTTTATAAGGCATTATCTTGATAAAATTGGAGTAGACATCAAAGTCCCAAAGAGTTAGAAGTTAGAATTTCTTCTTCTGCGCGAATATAAGAGGTTATCAAGAATTATTACATGGCACTTTGAGAATCCTATGTAAATCACAGCATTCTACAGGTCTGTTATTTCCAGCTAGCAGACCGCTGTCAAGGGTGACCGTTGCTATGAATAGGAAATATTGTAGCTATAGTGACGTTCTGACCGGCGTCTTCACAACCTCTCTCAACCTCCGTTGACGTTTTGGAAATAGGCTATTCACTTTTATTTAAAATGGAATTGTTTCCAAAACTAAATTTGAATATTTTCGGAGAGAACGGCACATTGGAGACTTGGCTGGGGGAGGCACAGTCAACAGAAAAGCAGAGACAGAGTCAACAGAAAAGCAGAGACACAAACGAATATCATATCGGGAAACGACAACAGATCAGGTTAGCCGCTCTCTTTAAAGGTGCAGTGTGTAATATGACATCATCAAGAAAGTTCTACAAAGTTCTAGAATGCAACGCTCCCTGGGTAACCCCAACCCTTTAGAATAATAACAGAAGCTACAGTGGCCTTCAAGGACAAGAACAATTCTAAATTTTAAACAATGCACCTGATGACATTCCAACTATGACACTTTCAAGATGGCGGCACTAGGCCTTGGTCCAAAATATGCAGAAATATGGACATATATGAGACTCTTTCTAAGGGAAAAAATAATAATTAAAAAAAAAATGTTCAGCTATTATGCACAAAATTAAATGTACTTATGGATATTATAATTACTTTCTACAAAATCTGCTAGGAAATAAAACCCACAATTCTACACACTGCAGGTTTAAACAGATAGTAGTCTCATATCGTTATTGCTTTACAAGTTGTAGCCTAACAGTAAACAATGTGTTCACAGATGTGCCCGCTGCAGCGCCACAGCAGGAGGAAACCAGAGACGAGACATGTAATGTCCCGCATGACGTCCCTTTCTCTCTTTCCAACTTCACCGTCAACGCAAACGTGCAATTCAACATACACTACAACAAATAGCCTAGTTACCGTTGCTAGGAAGGACGTTCTGGGAGTTCCGACCACAGCGGACTGTTTTTATTTATTTATTTGAATAAACCTTGCTTTAATCAATATTTTGCCTCACATTGATTGATTAATTTAGTTTGTAGCCATGTAATAAGTGGGATAATGTAGAGCGAACGGGTCACTCGTGAAAAAAAAAAAACCTCCAGCAGAACAACAACCCCCCCCGGCCGCCGGGCCTTCGTTTGGCGGTTGTTGTTTTTTTTTATTTCGTCTTTTTCCTTTACATTATTGCCCGTTGAACGCTAGTTATTGACGAATCAGAAAACAGCATTAATCAGTGCCATGTAATACATATTCAGTATAGCCTTTCATTTCCTAAGAATTAGCCTATAGGTTGACACACACACACACACACACACACGCACACACACACACACACACACACACACACACACACACACACACACACACACACACACACACTCACTCTCTCTCTCTCTCTCTCTCTCTCTGACACACACACACACACACACACACAAACAAACACACACACACACACACACACACACACACACACACACACACACACACACACACACACACACACACACACACACACACATTTGGTCCTCATTACTCTGAATTGTTCTTTTAAGTGCTATCATGCTTTCTGTTTATAATATCCTTTGTGTGTCAGTTTATAGTCACTGCAGATTATTCGTTTCATTTTATTGAGGAACATCGCCATCTAGCGCTAATCATTGTCTCTACCAGTTGATTGTGTGTGTGTGTGTGTGTGTGTGGTGTGTGTGTGTGTGTGTGTGTGTGTGTGTGTGTGTGTGTGTGTGTGTGTGTGTGTGATACTGCCAGTCAGAATGTCCCGAAAAATACTGTCAAAATACAATTTAATTATTTAAATAAATTAAAATGACATTACAAGAGTCTTATCTTAATATCTGGCGTTTTATTTTGTAAGTAATCCTATTGTGTTGTGATTTTTGTTGTTGCGCTGTGGTGGCTTTCGCATTCGTGTTGACCCTTCTTGGCCACCGTACATGGTAGAACCTTGACGATACTTTTGTCTACAATATTTCAGAGAGAAAGCATACCCTACATTCCAAATCTCATACTCTTTCTCTTTCCTACACTACATACTAAAGTACAGAAGAGGTTTAGTCTTTTTACTGCACTACATACTAAAGTACAGAAGAGGTTTAGTCTTTTTACTGCACTACATACTAAAGTACAGAAGAGTTTTAGTCTTTTTACTACACTACATACTAAAGTACAGAAGAGGTTTAGTCTTTTTACTACACTACATACTAAAGTACAGAAGAGTTTTAGTCTTTTTACTACACTACATACTAAAGTACAGAAGAGTTTTAGTCTTTTTACTACACTACATACTAAAGCACAGAAGAGTTTTAGTCTTTTTACTACACTACATACTAAAGCACAGAAGAGTTTTAGTCTTTTTACTACACTACATACTAAAGTACAGAAGAGTTTTAGAGCAACAGGAGAGGGAAAAAAATCAGATAAGGAAGATTTTTTCTCATTATGTCGAGAAATGTCAAGAATAAAGACGAATACTCCAAAATGCTATTGGAGTTAGAGGGGCATTTATGTATTTTCAGCATACTACAATTGACATGCCTCTATTGGGACATCCTAAATCTTTTTCTGGCATACTAAATAGTAGGGAAGTATGGGGGTTAGAACGATTGGAAATAGGGATAGTCTTTTATTTTGAATTCCAAAAAAGGGGGCTTTAATTTTGAAGGCGGGCCTCAAGCTCTAGTGGCAAAGATCCGATCTGGGGAGCTACACTATCATCAGACCAGGATCATGGAATAAAACATGGCACACAACAGGAGCATTTTCTTGGATGGTAAGCCCGTGACATTCACCGCCCCTCCCGCAGATATCCACCCCACTCACAACGCTCCGAATTCGGCTTGGCGGTGGTGGATTCTCTCGCTCTCGAATCCCCCCTCTTGTTGTCAAGTGTGGAACCCCCAGAGCTAGCTATACAGTGGCTAACTAAACGCTAGCTAGCTTCATAACGGTAGATAAGAGCCACACACAGGGCTTATACCAACGATGCAAGGCCGCTAACAGTGGCTCATTTTCGGGGGCAAGGAATAGGTGACACTGTCTGGTTCGGTCCGGTTGTATTTGGGGGGGATTCTTGACGTGAATTCAAGCTAGCTGTGTTAGCTTTTGCGTTAGCTTTGCTCTAAAAATGTGGGGTTGCTGCATGTCATGACAGGCCTTCCTGATATGCTAAGGCTGTTGGCTGCCACATAACGTTTATACAACACAGGAAAATACACAAACAAATAAATAATCATCATAAAAACATATTTAGAGGTAGCCCTGAGTCACACACATAACCCGAAACCTCTATAACGAGCATGCTAATCGCCTAGCTTCAAATATTAGCTGGCTGACTTTAAATGGTCAAAACTGGTCAACAGACGTGTTAGATGCCGTCATTGTGTATTTACTAATGGTGACTTCACTTCAAACGACACGCAGACTTAAAGTTTTTGGGCCTTTACGGCTTAAAAATATATATAAATACAGTTGAAACGGCATTGAAATGAAAAAATATATTATGAATATGCTAGTGAAGTTATTTTTACTATAGGCCTACCTCTTCACAAATAGAATACTTTAATGGGTTTAGTATGATTAAATGTGCTATTATATAGTTTTTATTCAACCAGTAAAAAAAACTATCAAAAAAGCCTTCAACATCTAATACCTAAATATATGTTTGACATTGTCTAACCTTTATTTATACAGGTAAATCCCATTGAGTCCGAAGACTCTTTTGCAAGGGAGACCTGTTCCCATTCCCACGTTACCATTCACACACACATTCATACACCGATAGCAGGCTAACTATCGACATTCACACGAGGCAAGGTGGGTGAAGTGTCTTGCCCAAGGACACAACAACTATGACACAGGTGGCAGGGCGGGGATCGAACCTCCAACCCTTTGATCATCAGCCGACCCGCTCTACCACCTGAGCCACAGTCGCCCCCCGACAATATTTATACGCTAAGATTTTGGACATGAAACTATTCTCTATACAACTTTTAACTTGAAGGATCAGTCTACATATTTGACAGTCAAGAAATAAAAATGTTTCTCTCCCAACAATTACTCCTACAATTAAAAATATCAGTTGCCACATCACAGATAAAATAAATCGCAGTGTTATATATGAATGTATGTACTAATAACTTTATATTCAAGCCTTAAAATAACAGGCTAACTAGCCATTATCATCTCAGACCTAAATATACTTACAAAGCACTTAAAGGGCGCACTCACACTAGGCAAGTTTAGAGCACGTTTACAGGCTAGTAGGCCACACACACACACACACACACACACACACACACACACACACACACACACACACACACACACACACACACAAAACACATAGATGCAAGCAAAAAGTAACAATATCTTGGTGAAGGACTTATTTACTTATTAAGTATGACTCAAGCAGTAAAAAACACAGTCTCCATTCAACATCTCAGTCCTGCGTGAAGTGACAGCCTCTTCTAAGGAATATTTGGAAAGAAAATATCGCCAATGCAAACCAGTTGGCCACCCCCCCCCCCCCCCAAAAAAAAATGACACTACACCAGTTTGGCAGCATGTTTGGACTGAAAGACGATGGCTATAACCTAACCAGCAAGTCTTGATACAGAGCCCAGGGTACGGTTGGTCCCCTGTGTTTACATTAGTTGTGTACAGAACCTAGGCTGTGTATTAAAGGGACACTGTGTAACATTTTAAGTTTATTGATGATGTCATATTACACACTGCCCCTTTAACACCAGATTGTGTTTCAGTGCTCACTAGGGCTGGCCCGAATTATTCGAATACTCGTTCGGAAGATTAGTATTCGGAGCTTAAATTAGTATTCAGAGCTTCGTTTTTTTTTTTTTTTTTTTTTTTTTCAACATTATTTTTTTGCAAGAAGCTCGTACTGCAATATAATGTCATCAAATCATTTTATATTTGGATATAGAAGTTAGTAATATTGTAGTAGTGTTGCTCATTTAGGAGGATATTACATCACTAAGTGTCATAGCGCATCCATTACTTCACCTCCGAGCGCGTAAATCTTCAACAGAATATGCAGATACTGTCACAATCGGTTCCAGGGAGCATATAGGGATTATTAACATTTTTTTTTTTTTTTTTGTTTTTTTTATGTTGTTTTTGATGGTGTGTTTTTCTGGAACGAATATTCGAATATTCGCTCAGGAAAAACCAACGAATATTCGAAGCCTGAGAAATGGCGTTCGGGCCCAAGTGCTCACACAGTACAGACAGGTAGTGGATCGTAAGTCTTGACGAGGCTGTGTGTAAATTTAGCATGAAGTAGATGGCAGCCAGAGATGATGCCTTCAAGGTCTCTTCAGTAATCGTTGAGTATTTGGTGAAAGTAACTTAATGGTGATTAGTTCAATGTAATCTTGTAAAATGTAGTGTTGTTAGGCCAGAAACTTAAATAAAAGAGTTATAGTTAAAGGTGGAGTCAGTGATTCTGGAGAACGCTTGTTGTTGAATTCGCTTTTTCAAATACCTGTCTGTACTGTGTGCTCACTAAAGAAAAATCCAGTGTTATTAGTGCACAGCCTAGGCTCTGTAAACGTTCATGTTTCTACTAGCCAAGGTTGGTTCCCTTTGTTAACATACCAGTTTACAGAGCCTAGGCTGTGTATTAACACCAGATTGTTTTTCGGTGCAAATACAGGAAAATAATCTTCCTTATCTGATTTATTTTTTCTTTCCTGTGGCCGTTATACTCTTTTGTACTTTAGTATGTAGTAAAGTAAAAAGAAAGAGTATGCAATTTGGAACGCAGGGTGTGTGTGTGTGTGTGTGTGTGTGTGTGTTTGTGTGTGTGTGTGTGTGTGTGTGTGTGTACTGACATTGTTTGTGTGTTTTAACATTGCCTGTGTGTGTGTGTGTGTGTGTGTGTGTGTGTGTGTGTGTGTGTACTGACATTGTTTGTGTGTTTTAACATTGCCTGTGTGTGTGTGTGTGTGTGTGTGTGTGTGTACTGACATTGTTTGTGTGTTTTAACATTGCCTGTGTGTGTGTGTGTGTGTGTGTGTTGTGTGTGTGTGTGTGTGTACTGACATTGTTTGTGTGTTTTAACATTGCCTGTGTGTGTGTGTGTACTGACATTGTTTGTGTGTTTTAACATTGCCTGTGTGTGTGTGTGTGTGTGTGTGTGTGTGTGTGTACTGACATTGTTTGTGTGTTTTAACATAGCCTGTGTGTGTGTGTGTGTGTGTGTGTGTGTGTGTGTGTGTACTGACATTGTTTGTGTGTTTTAACATTGCCTGTGTGTGTGTGTGTGTGTGTGTGTGTGTGTGTGTGTGTGTACTGACATTGTTTGTGTGTTTTAACATTGCCTGTGTGTGTGTGTGTGTGTGTGTGTGTGTGTGTGTACTGACATTGTTTGTGTGTTTTAACATTGCCTGTGTGTGTGTGTGTGTGTTTAGCCTTGGAAAGGTCTGAGACGCGGCGAGATGGAGGATACAAGAATCACAGCAACTGGAGCTTCTCTCTGTCTGAGAGCAGTGAAGAGGAGAGGAGGCATGAGTAAGCACTTTAGACACACACACACACACACACACACACACACACACACACACACACACACACACACACACACTACACTGCTACACTCACACCATCAGCAGTAACCCTGCGTTCCAATCCCCATACTTCCCTACTGTTTAGTATGCCAGAAAAAGATTTAGGATGTCCCAAATACATGCAGGTCAATTGTAGTATGATGAAAATACATAAATGCCCCCACTAACTCCAATAGCATTTTGGAGTATTCGTCTTTATTCTTGACATTTCTCGACATACTGAAAAAAACTCTTCCTTATCTGATTTTTTTTCTCTCTCCTGTCTGTGGCCCCTAAATCTCTTCTGTACTTTAGTATGTAGTGTAGTAAAAAGACTAAATCTCTTCTGTACTTTAGTATGTAGTGTAGTAAAAAGAAAGAGTATGTGATTTGGAACGCAGGGTAAGTCTCCCTTGAAAAAGAGTGATATGTACTCAGTACTTGGTTTTGGCCCTTTTTTTTCCCATGGATTCTTGCCTCAATTTTAAGTCATTTTCCATGATATTCTAATAATATGAGTTTCACTGGTACATGAAACAGACCTTAGTGACACTCGACTATTACTGTCTCACACATGTATGCCTCGTTTCCACCGAGTAGAGCGGGTCGGATTGGAGCGGTTCGGTCCGGGTAGTTTGGCTTTTCATTTGCCAAAAGTTGGGTAGGGTACGGTTTAAGCGCACTTAACCGCTCTGAGCCGCTCCTAATCTCAGTACTCCTCCGTAGGGGTACTAGCCGCCTGAAAGGGTGCCGAAAAGGCGGAGCTACACACTGCCGTCATTTGATTGGTCGAAAGAATAATTTCCGCCATGTGTAATCATCTCGGCAAGAGTGAAGATAGTCTTGTGTTTTGGCGAAAATGTGAGCACAGCACTGTTTATTGTGTGGTGTTTTTCCTCGTCAATAAATGAATCAGTTGGTTACACTGTGTCCCATAGTCACGTAGCTGCCGCAGCCAGCGCTGTTCGCTCACTGTCTCTATGAGTTGCACCGAGCCGTCTCTGTGCTCACAACAACATGGGGGGAATAAATAAAGAAGCGGCTGGTTTGACCAAGCAAAAACAAGAGACCGCTGGCTTGACCACAGTTGGTCGAAAGAATCATTTCCGCCGTGTGTAGTCACCTCGGCTAGAGGGAAGAGAGTCTTGTGTTTTGGCGAAAATGTGAGCGAAGCACTGTTGATTGTGTGGTGTTTTTCCTCGTCATTAGATGAACCAGTTGGCTACACTGTGTCCCACTGCTACGATGTCACGTAGCTGCCGCAAGCCAGCGGCTGTTCGCTCACTGTCTCTATCAGTTGCACCGAGCCGTCTCTGTGCTCACAACAACACGGGGGGAATAAATAGAGAAGCGACTGGTTTGACCAAGCAAAAACGAGAGACCGCTGGCTTGACCACAGTTGTTCCACAGCCCGATAGTTTGACCCACATTCTGGCAGCGGCTATCGCAGTCCAGCCTAAACCCCGCCCCACCAGTAAGGGTAGGGTCATAAACCCCGCCCTACCAGTAAAGGTAGGGTCATAAACCCCGTCCTACCAGTAAGGGTAGGGTCGGCGGTGGAAACACCACAGAGATTCTTAAAAGTGAGCTGTCCCGCTCTGAGCCGCTCCGCTCCGACCCGCTCTACTCGGTGGAAACGAGGCATTACACACTGGCCCTTTATTTTGGGGTGACTGTTGCTCAGGTGGTAGAGCGGGTCGGCCGATGATCAAAGGGTTGGCGGTTCGATCCCCGCCCTGCCACCGGTGTCATGGTTGTTGTGTCCTTGTGCAAGACACTTCACCCACCTTACCTTGTGTGAATGTCGATAGTTAGCCTGCTATCGGTGTATGAATGAGTGTGTGAAAGGTAACGTGGGAAAGGAAAACAGGTCTCCCTTGCAAAAGAGTCTCCGGTCTCAATGGGATTTACCTGTAGAAATAAAGGTTAAAAAAATAAAAAATAGTGCATAAACCATGGATCAGTGTAGCGGTCTGCATGTCACGTACTTGACAATGTAAGATACATTTAAGCTGTTGAATACAAACAATGGTGTTAATGAAAGCATCGGTCATTACCTACCATCTACTCTGACAGACAGACAGACAGACAGACAGACAGACAGACAGACAGACAGACAGACAGACAGACAGACAGACAGACAGACAGACAGACACACAGACAGACAGACACACAGACAGACAGACACACACAGACAGGCATTATGTATTAAAGTATTGTGCAGACCATAACAGTTGTATCTATTCTCCCGTCAGTGTGCGTGTGATGAACGTTGATGAGATGGACAGACAGCAACCGACCTCCGAGGAGAAAAAGGTAAAACGTTACTGTGTCATTATCTGAAGTGATAGATGGATGGACAGACAGACAGACAGACAGGCAAAGAGACGGACAGACAGACAGACAGACAAAGAGACAGACACACAGACAGACACACAGACAGACAGACAGACAGACAGACAGACAAACAAAGAGAGAGACAGACAGACAGACAGACGGACGGACACACAAACAGACAGACAGACAGACACACAGATAGACAGACAGACAGACAAAGAGAGAGACAGACAGACAGACAGACAAAGAGAGAGACAGACAGACAGACGGACACACAAACAGACAGACAGACACACAGACAGAAAGACAGACAGACAAGACGAGACAGACAGATTCAGCCAAAAATGTCTGCATGTATAGCTGTGAGTTATATTTTAAATAGGTGATAATACGTGTGCTTGTTTTCTACCACTCTGACAAGGTTTGCTATGTCATTTCTGGTGAGATTAACTATCGGGTCGGTGGTTCGATCCCCCGTCTCCCCGCCACATGTCCAAGTGTCCCTGGGCACAGAGACACTGAACCCTAAATGTCTCCTGATAGTTAGCTTGCACCCTGCGTGGTAGCTGCTGCTGCTATCGGTGTGTGAATGTGTGCTCCAGTTGTAAGTCGCTTTGGATAAAAGCGTCTGATAAATGACATGTAGTGTAAATTTAATTGTGTGCATTGTCTCTGTCCCCCAGCCTCCCTCTCTCAGGCATTTCTCCTCTGCTGACCCTATTAGAACATATGAGAACCGGCCAAATAACAATCATCACATGAGACCGCTCAACAAGCTAGCTCCCAAAAGACTCAGGTACACAACTATCTATCCTGGTTATACTGTGTGTGTGTGTGTGTGTGTGTGTGTGTGTGTGTGTGTGTGTGTGTGTGTGTGTGTGTGTGTGTGTGTGTGTTTGGTTTGTGAGTGCACAAGCCTGGGTTAATATGTTACATGTGGTTTGGACATTTAAAAACATGGTGGGGCTTTTAAAAGAAATTAGAAATTGGGGCTGTTGTGGTTAAGTGTGTAAGGTGGTCGACCCTCAACTACAGGTTCGTTGGTTTAATCCCCGTCTCCCTGCAATTTTGGGTTTTATTTCCTAGCAGATTTTGTAGAAAATAATTATAATATCCATAAGTACGTTTAATTTAGTGCATAATAGCTGAATTTTCTTTTTAGAATTATTATTATTCCCCTTAGAAAGGGTCTCATATATGTCCATATTTCTCCATACTTTGGACCAAGGCCTTGTCACCGCCATTTTGGAAGTGTCATAGTTGGAATGTCATCAGGTGCATTGTTTAAAATTTAGAATTGTTCTTGTCCTTGAAGGCCACTGTAGCTTCTGTTATTATTCTAAAGGGTTGGGGTTACCCAGGGAGCGTTGCATTCTAGAACTTTGTAGAACTTTCTTGATGATGTCATATTACACACTGCACCTTTAAAAAAAAAAAAAAAAAAAAAAAAAAAAAAAAAAAAAATTATGTTATTTTTTTTTTGCTATTTTTTTTATTCTGTTTTTGTTTGATTTAGATAATATTTTGTGTTGATTTTTATATATTTCTTTATTCTCCTGCAGTGAGGTCCCTATCACCGTAGCCACATCGTCTCCGATGCCAAACAGAACCAATTACTTCATCATCAGCCCGACGCCGTCACAGGGCATCATGCTGCAGGGACGGCACTTCCAACACGCACAGATGCCCTCCGCACTACGCAAGCCTGTACAGAGGTAGGGGTGTGTGTGTGTCTGTCTGTCTGTCTGTCTGTCTGTCTGTCTGTCTGTCTGTCTGTCTGTCTGTCTGCCTGCCTGCCTGTCTGTCTGTCTGTCTGTCTGTCTCACTCAAAGAGTGGGGGGCTTCAACATTTTATTAAAAGTAAGTGTTTTCGGCTGTAAAAGTTGAATTATGGGACATTTATTGCATTAGTAAGACATTTCTCTCTTTTGGTTTTTATTTTCAAGCAGCCTTGACTTGAAGGAAAGGTAAGACCTTGCAACACTATCCCTGCGTTCCAATCCCCATACTTCCCTACTATTTAGTATGCCAGAAAAAGATTTAGGATGTCCCAATACATGCACGTCAATTGTAGTATGCTGAACATACATAAATGCCCCACTAACTTCAATAGCATTTTGGAGTATTCGTCTTTATTCTTGACATTTCTCGACATAATGAAAAAAAATCTTCCTTATCTGTTATTTTTCTCTCCTGTCTGTGGCCCTAAAACTCTTCTGTACTTTAGTATGTAGTGTAGTAAAAAGACTAAAACTCTTCTGTACTTTAGTATGTAGTGTAGTAAAAAGACTAAAACTCTTCTGCACTTTAGTATGTAGTGTAGTAAAAAGACTAAAACTCTTCTGTACTTTAGTATGTAGTGTAGTGAAAAGACTAAAACTCTTCTGTACTTTAGTATGTAGTGTAGTAAAAAGACTAAAACTCTTCTGCACTTTAGTATGTAGTGTAGTAAAAAGA
Organism: Hyperoplus lanceolatus; assembly: GCA_026929865.2. Taxonomy (NCBI): domain Eukaryota; kingdom Metazoa; phylum Chordata; class Actinopteri; order Uranoscopiformes; family Ammodytidae; genus Hyperoplus; species Hyperoplus lanceolatus. Next base: position 26,628,215 of record CM049414.1, on the reverse strand, counting down.
CTAAAACTCTTCTGTACTTTAGTATGTAGTGTAGTGAAAAGACTAAAACTCTTCTGTACTTTAGTATGTAGTGTAGTGAAAAGACTAAAACTCTTCTGTACTTTAGTATGTAGTGTAGTAAAAAGACTAAAACTCTTCTGTACTTTAGTATGTAGTGTAGTAAAAAGACTAAAACTCTTCTGTACTTTAGTATGTAGTGTAGTAAAAAGACTAAAACTCTTCTGTACTTTAGTATGTAGTGTAGTAAAAAGACTAAAACTCTTCTGTACTTTAGTATGTAGTGTAGTAAAAAGACTAAAACTCTTCTGCACTTTAGTATGTGATTTGGAACACAGGGTATGAGTGAATATGTAACAGACTCATTTCACGCTGTGTATATTTCTATGTAGACATAGCGCTACCCACACTTTCATATGTTGCTAATTGTTTGACATTAAACTCACTCGTGCATCTTGACTGTTCCATAGACACGCCACATGGGGAATTAATCTTGATAACTTCATTTAAAGGTGCTATGAGGAACTTTTAAATATTCCTGAAACAGAACAATTAAAAATAATTTTTCCTCTGATGGTCATGAATTATTGTACATCGTCTTATTATCTTTTGGGAGAAGACTGTGCCATTTCCAATCAAGAAAAAGAACTTGCTGCTTTCATAAAAGTAACTTTAAAGGTGCAGTGTGTAATATGACATCATAAAGAAAGTTCTAGAATGCAACGCTCCCTGGGTAACCCCAACCCTTTTGAATAATAACAGAAGCTACAGTGGCCTTCAAGGACAAGAACACTTCTAAATTCTAAACAATGCACCTGATGACATTCCAACTATGACACTTTCAACATGGCGGCACACAGGCCTTGGTCCAAAGTATGGAGAAATATGGACATATATGAGACCCTTTCTAAGGGGAAAAAAAAATAATTATAAACAATGTTTTCAGCTATTATACACTAAATTAAACGTACTTATGGATATTATAATTATTTTCTACAAAACCCAAAATTCTACACACTGCAGGTTTAAGTCAACATTTGCCAGGGGTATGAATAATGTTTTTTTTTTTTGACTGTGCAGCAGTGGGTGAGTTGTTGTTCAACAGTGTCTAACTCTTATCTCCTCAGTCTGGCTTATGATTAGCTCAACTGGACTCAAGTTTATTTTTATGTTGTGCTGAGATATCCTTCACCTCACAATCTATATACAGTGACCTTTAAAGCCATATCTGTTGTGTCCGTTTACATAAACATATAAGCTATTGGGACACTCCGGTGGTGTAGTGGATAGAGCGCGTACCATATCGGCTCCGGCCTTCGTTGCAGTGGTCGCGGGTTCAAATCTGACCCGTGGACCTTTACTGCATGTCATCCCCCCCCCCCCTCTCTCTCTCTCTCTGTCTGTCTCTCTCTCTCTCTCTCCATTTCAACTCTGTACTGTCCAATAAAGCTTGAAAATGCCCAAAAAATAAAAACAACTTTTGAGGTCTAAATGGATATTTTAGCCGTGTGTACTTAAGTTATGAGTTTTAAAGATGTGATTTTAAATAAGTTGATTAATTCTAAATCAGTCCAATTCAATGTCCTGATGCAAAAAGTACTGACTACACCACCACATGTATATTCATCCGCCACTGAAAATAGTCCCAAACTAAATTGTTCTGTATTATATTAAATGTAAGTTTTTTTTTTCTCTTCTCTCCTGCAGAAATGACTTCATCACGCAAGCTGAGGAAGTGGACAGCATCGTACTCACCTGTCCAGAGATGGCAGGTAAAGGTCGGCACACACACACACACACACACACACACACACACACACACACACACACACCCACCCTCTCACTCACTCACTCACTCAAGCACGCACGCACGCACGCACTCACTCACTCACTCACTCACTCTCTCTCTCTCTCTCACACACACTCACTCACTCACTCACTCACTCACTCACTCACTCACTCACTCACTCACTCACTCACTCACTCACTCACTCACTCACTCACTCACTCACTCACTCCCCTCACTCACCCCCCTCACACACACTCTCTCTCTCTCTCTCTCTCTCTCTCTCTCACACTCCCTCACTCACTCACCACTCACTCTCTCTCTCTCTCTCTCTCTCTCTCTCTCACTCCCCCCCCTCACACACACACTCTCTCTCTCTCTCTCTCTCTCTCTCTCTCTCACTCCCCCCTCCCTCACACTCTCTCTCTCTCTCTCTCTCTCTCTCACACTCCCCCCCCTCACACACTCTCTCTCTCTCTCTCTCTCACTCCCCCTCCCTCACACACTCTCTCTCTCTCTCTCTCTTTCTTACATGTAATAAGTGATTGTTTTTCTCGATTGCTCTAGATGACGAATCGCCGAATATCAAACGTCGCATCCAGCAGAAGAGGAAGCCGCTGGCTGGCTGCTGTAGCTTCCCCTCGCAGGTCAAAGCTCCAGAGGTAAGAGACACCGGGCTGATCAATAATGTTTGTTTGAATCCAATTTGAGATTTTAATGTTAGTTTTTTAAGGCATTTAATGGAGTATTTGGCAGAGATTTTAACCTTAAATATAGAACATACAGCTCCGGAAAACGTTAAGAGACCAGTCTGGATTTTTCTTAAATCTTCATCTCTACATTACTTAATGGAAATGCTCCTTAAAGGCCCTGGCAACCCAAATCCACTAAATCCTTGTAACTATGTTATTTGGGGGGTACAATCAGTGCTAATATGTATATGAAAGGTTTTAGGAATATCTGTTAGCCCCCCGCAAACATACTGTCATGTCAGTTGGTCGAGCATTTGAAAAATCCTGATTCGAATTTTGCCTCAGCTTAGAGCGAGCTATATCTTGGGACGTCACGCGAAGGATCTCTGTTCTAAAATGCATTGAGACGGCCATTTGAAAATTTCTGATTCGAACTTTGGCTTACGTCAATATCTTGGGACGTCACACGTTCTAAAAAACAAATATATACAATATCTCTGGTGCCGCGCAAGTGATACAGACTGTCTCTTTGCGCCTGAGCCTACACTCACAGCCCCGTCTGAGCGAAGCAGCGCGCACCCCGGTGAAACACTGTGATGGTAACGTTCACAGTGACACCTCGCCGAGCCGCCGTGCAGAAAAACTATGTGGTTTAAGACTAAATGATCACCGGGGATTCCTGAACGTTAATGTTGTAGAGGGGACAGGCTTTCACGATCCGATTGGGTCCCGAGACCTGAGAGACATGTCTCCAAATTGCGCAGAAAAGCCACTGTCGATCGCTGCGCCGATTCATGCCTCTGACACGTCGACTCGCAACAACAAAAAAGTCAAGGCCGGCTGGTTTGAACTCATTTGATTGTCTTTTTTATATTTTACTCCTTGTGCTCTTAATTCAAACCGCATATCGCATCAGCTCACGTGATGAGAAACATAATCAGACTTTTCTCTCTCTCTCTCTCTCTCTCTCTCTCTCTCTCTCTCTCTCTCTCTCTCTCTCTCTCTATTATTCCCACTCCTATCCTCAAAAACATTTAAAAATGCATATGTCTAAAATAGATAGCAGATTTTTTTGCAAGTTAAATGGGAAATAAACTAATAAGAGATAACAATAAATATGAGACAGAGATATTTTTTTAAATATTTTCATTGTGACACTGACACCTGTTTCAATTAAATAGGTTGCGGTTGTAGTGGGAATACATATCCTACAACTAATTGCAAACCTATATAGGCCTAATAATAATAAGTTACTTTCCGCAAGTGATTCTGAACTGCGGCTCTCAGCTGTGCCAAAGCATTCACCGTTGCTAGGGAAACCAGCTACCGTCGCAGCAGTGTGAACTGCCAGTCAGGCTCGTTGTGAGCATGTGCAGCATTTTCAAGTTTGCGTCTCGTTGTGTGGTGAATCTTTTGTCTGAACTGGGTTTAACCTGCTCAGCACCGTGAGTGAGAGAACATTCCCTTACAGAACGTTGTTGGCCACGCCCACACCACCCTGCAAAATGTTCTAGACAGCAAAAAAGCAGTTTTTTAGACTAAATTTTATAATATTTATGAAAATACATTTTTAATTGGATGACTGTAAACAGCTTATAGAGAAACCCAACATTAATGTCATATATTTATGTCTGTGGGTTGCCAGAGCCTTTAATGACAATTTTTTTTATTGTGAATTTGTTAGAAATGTTGTCAGTAGTTTATATTATAAAACCAACATGTTCATTCTACTCAAACATATGCCTATAAAGAGTAAAACGAGAGACACTGAACATTTGGAGTGGTCTCTTCATTTTTTCCACGGCTTTAGAATATATACACTCAAAACAATCTTGTCTTTCTCTATCCTCAGCCTCTCCGACCGACCGTCTACCATAGCGTGTGTTTGAAGTGCAACGCGCCTTCCACAGACAGCATCAAGTGTTTAAACTGTGGTGCATTCATCCAGGGTGGAGGGTCTCCTTCGTCCTCTCCTACCCCACGACCGCCTCTCCGAACCCAGCCTTCACCGGGCCCGCAACACCCCCCCATGCTCCAGCAAAACTTCTACAAAGCGGCTTCTTCCACGAACGTAACCGTGAGGGCCCCACCGAAAGTGCCCGTTAGGGGGGATTTGGTGCCTGTTCGTGGGGATACACTGCCCGTTCGAATCATCTCGACTACCAGGGGAAATGCCTTACTGTCCCCCCCGCTCCCGGCTGGCACGTCCGCTTGCTGTGGAGCCCGCAACCCAAAGCCCAAAGCACGGAGGACGTCAGCGGCCAAACTGCACCAACTCAACGACCCAAGTGAGTGGTAGAATATGTATACTGTGTGGAGAGATAAAGCTGCCATGAGATTTTGGCTGTGACTTGTGTTCCTATATTTAGTAAGGGATAATGTAGAGCGAACGGGTCACTCTCCAGAAATATAGACCGACAGGGTGAACAGGGTTTCTATAAAATCGAAGGCTCAAAAAGAATATTACCTTAGCTCAGTTGGTAGGGCGTCCCCCCGCCCCCATGGGCCTCGGCCAGCAGCGGACCCGGGTTCGATTCCAGCCCGCGGTCGTTCTCTGCATGTCACTCCCCTCTCTGCCCCATTTCAACTCTGTCTCTACACTATCAATAAAGCATAAAAATGCCAAAAAAAAATATCTTAAAAAAAAAAAAAAAAAACAGATTTAGACAAAAAAATTCCTGCTGCACTTGAAAAAGACAAAATGTTTCAAGTTCTGCATTTAAAGACAGAGAAATACACATCATATGAAAAGCTCCAACATGAACGGACCGTTTCATACTCAAAGTTCTTTTCCCTTGAGGCGTTAGAAAAAATAAACAAAGATGACATCAGCAAACACACGTCACTGCTGAAGGAAAAGTCAATAAAAGATGGCGGTCGTGGATTCCAGCAGAGATCTGTATAAACACACAACATGCTCCAGGCAAACGGCTCTCTGGAAGGCTACTAACGTCCTACTCATACTAAAAGCCCTACTAACGTCCTACCCATACTACTTTTGACGTCAATTTGAGTATGTGACGGTTGTGTATGCGAGAAATGCCCGGATGAGTACTAACTTCCGGGAAGATTTTCCCTGTGAATTATATAGTTTCTACTATTTAGTTTGGAAGAAAAAAGATTTAGGATGTCCCGATTCTTGTGGCCAGATTTAGGATGGTTAGAAGTACCCGGATATCCTACTTCATCCGGCCAAGATTGTTAGTGTTGAAAACAACATCCTATTTTGGCGATTCTGACCCACAATCCAGTGCGTGAATCAAAACTGTGAATGTCTGTAGCTCAGTGTATAGGGCGGTCGACCCTCAACTGCAGGGTCGGTGGTTGGATCCCCCGTCTCCCCGCGACATGTCCAAGTGTCCCTGGGCAAAGAGACACTGAACCCTAAATGTCTCCTGATAGTTAGCTTGCACCCTGCGTGGTAGCTGCTGCTGCTGCTATCGTTGTATGAATGTGTGGCTCCAGTTGTAAGTCGCTTTGGATAAAAGCGTCTGCTAAATGAAATGTAATGTCTATAGCCAATCAAACATCAGATATATCAAAGTATTTAAAGGTGCAGTGTGTAATATGACATCATCAAGTAAGTTCTACAAAGTTCTAGAATGCAACGCTCCCTGGGTAACCCCAACCCTTTAGAATAATAACAGAAGCTACAGTGGCCTTCAAGGACAAGAACAATTCTACATTTTAAACAATGCACCTGATGACATTCCAACCAACATGGATTCCTCTATAAGACTTACCCTCTCAATGTAGAAAATGTAATATTAATATTTGTAATTCTGCGCTCAGGAGGATAATTCAGATTATTGGCAGAGGTGATTTTACACCAATAGGAAATTATGAATGAGGATATTGTTTTGCTACTATGGCACTTAAAGGTGGTCCAAAATATGCAGAAATATGGACATATATGAGACCCTTTCTAAGGGAAAAAATAATAATTAAAAAAAAATGTTTCAGCTATTATGCACTAAATTAAATGTACTTATGGATATTATAATTACGTTCTCCAAAATCTGCTAGGAAATAAAACCCAAAATTCTACACACTGCAGCTTTAATAATAACAATAATTTAATAACATTTCTCTGTGTATTTCTGCAGTTGTCTTATCCAGTGACGATGAGGAGGAGGGAGACACAGCCAGCACAGGCAGCGTGAACAGACTGGACTCTGTGTCACCTCGACCGGCCGACTCGGCTCACAGCTCACCGGCGCCATCCGGTGGCCGTGTGGCAGACTGCGCCCACTCCAGTGCAGCAGCTGTCAGGGGTTAATACACATACTCACATATTCACACTAATAATTTTAAAGGTCCTCGTAGCACCTTTAAATCAATGGATAACTAAACAATACATGAGGTGATGCTTTCAAGATACAGCCCTGGAAATTATGAAGAGACCAGTCTGGATTTTTCTTAAATCTTCATCTCTACATAACTTAATGGAAATGCTCTAAATGGCCAATCATTTATTGTGAATTTGGTAGAAATGTTTTCAGTAGTTTATGTTATAAAACCAAAATGTTCATTCTACTCAAACATATGTCTCTAAAGAGTAAAACGAGAGACACTGAACATTTGGAGTGCAGGTCTCTTCATTTTTTTAAGGGCTGCATGTTTCAGCATTTTGAGCTGTGGGCAAAGTATGGTATACTGTATCAAGACAGGATGCTACATTTTAAAGTAGCTACGAGGAACTTTTAAATATTTCTGAAACAGTCTCATTGTTCCTCTGATGATCATAAATTACATTTTACAGCAAACGAGACCATCAGTGCAAAGATGCTAATTTTTCTTAAAGCTGGGGTGGAGAATTTGGGGAGAAAATAGCAGTTGGGATAGAGATTTGAATCCAAATACCTCAACCGCTCCACTTGTTCTCTTTGGTCCCTCCCCTAAGGTCCCCTCCCTGACACGCTCTACACCAACAAAGTCGTGCAAAAGTGAATGGACAGTCCCAACAGCCAATAAGAACAGAGAATCTGAGCCTCGCTCTGATTGGTCAAAGTGTACAGCTCATGTTAACTTTGACCAATCAGAAATCACATACACCAGCTTTAATGGCTTTGATTTGTGCTTTGTTTGATAAGTGCTATATAAATAAAGCTTAATATTGTCTTGACAGCGCCCCCTGGAGTGCGTGTGGAAGCTGCAGGTAAGTTAACCGCAGCAGAGCTCGAGGAACTCGGCCCCGAATTCTTTGAGGACGTCAATCTGAAGATCTCTATACCGCGAAGAGGACGCATGAAAGACCAGGTGAGACTGTGTGTGTGTGTGTGTGTTTGCGTGTGTGTGTGTGTGTGTGTGTGTGTGTGTGTGTGTGTGTGTGTGTGTGTGTGTGTGTGTGTGTGTGTGTTTGCGTGCGTACGTGTGTGTGTGTGTGTGTGTGTGTGTGTGTGTGTGTCCTTTACTTGCCAACTCACAATTCGATTTGTATCACGATTTTTCACTCCATGATTCGATACATGGAACGATTTTTTAAATTTGAAAAGCATTTTACTTAAATAACATTTATAATAAAATTTAACTTAAAGTTTCATTTAACAACAGATAACCTGAACAGATTTGAACACAAGGGGGGCGACTGTGGCTCAGTTGGTAGAGCGGGTCGGCTGATGATCAAAGGGTTGGATGTTCGATCCCCGCCCTGCCACCTGTGTCACAGTTGTTGTGTCCTTGGGCAAGACACTTCACCCACCTTGCCTCGTGTGAATGTCGATAGTTAGCCTGCTGCTAT
>CM049414.1:26610000-26612500 GCA_026929865.2 Hyperoplus lanceolatus | reverse complement strand
ACTGGAGCGCGACTTCGACGTCATCGTTCTCAGCCACTCGCTCTGTTCGCTGATTGGACCGGCTGTCGAATCTCCAGCAAAACTGGGAAATGGGCTGTACACCCAGACTGACTACTGAAGGGAAAATAAAATTTGGCCGGAAGTAGGCGGGCGGGCGGAGCCAGGCTAGTATTCTGAGTCAAAACAACACAACTGTTAGGAGTTCCAGGGAAAGAGTTCCTGCTGCCATAGTTACAGCAAAGTTTGTTTTTTGTTTTATTTGAAAAGCTTCTGAATTGAAGGCGAGTCACTGCAGGTGAATAGTCAATTTTTTTTAACTTATCGATATAATCATGAAACCTTGCCAGTTGCTTACATTAAAGCTGCAGTGTGTAGAATTTTGGGTTTTATTTCCTAGCAGATTTTGTAGAAAGTTATTATAATATCCATAAGTACATTGAATTTAGTGCATAATAGCTGAAAAAAATGTTTTGAATATTTTTTTTTCCCTTAGAAAGGGTCTCATATATGTCCATATTTCTGCATATTTTGGACCAAGGCCTAGTGCCGCCATCTTGAAAGTGTGATAGTTGAAATGTCATCAGGTGCATTGTTTAACATGTAGAATTGTTCTTGTCCTTGAAGGCCACTGTAGCTTCTGTTATTATTCTAAAGGGTTGGGGTTACCCAGGGAGCGTTGCATTCTAGAACTTTGTAGAACTTTCTTGATGATGTCTTATTACACACTGCAGCTTTAAGACCATTATTTTCTTACTCTATATATGGAGAAAATCCGTTATGAGATTTCAGGGAAAGCAGAGAAGTTTAAACAGATATGTCAGCCTCTCCTGGACTATATAACAGCACTGAAGGGACCTACATGACACCTCGTTGACTTTTTATTTTCTGCTTAACATTTAAAGTTTAAACGATGTCCTGAGAAACCTGTTAACCCATTGATGACGGCTGCTGCGCGATGCCACATTGCCTCTCCTGCCTGATGCTGCATCGTGCAGCATTATTACTTTATCTAATCTTCATGGCATTCCCAGCATAGAATGCACTGTCATTGGTTCAAATACACATGAGGTGGGTTTTGTTGTTTTTTTAAGACCACGTGATCACCCAAAGGTTGTGTGGTTTGGCGAAAATCACATCAATCAAAAAAATTAAAAATAAAACAAAATAATAAAAAAAAATAAGCCGGCTGTGTCAGCGATAGTGTATTACAGAACAGTTAGTGGCGTTTGGTGCGCAGAATCAAGGTCCGCTGTAGGCTACTGACGAAAATCACACTAAATATTTTATATTATTTATTCTTTTTTTTCTCCCCCATCTAATTTTGACGATTTTTAGAAATATTTGTTGGTGTGTAAGCGCTAAGGGAGCATGTTTAAATAAAACCTGTGAACCTTAACTTTTAAATGTATTTTATTTCATGTTTCTATGTGCTACACAGGCTTAGATATTAAGGTTTTGGTAGACTTGACAATTCGTACTATTTTTTCAGAAAACCCTCAGGCATTAAGGACATGCATCCTAGATTGCCATAGTCATCAATGGGTTAAGTAGAGTACGCCATGTTGGTTGTTTGTTTTATTTAGTCTTTTGTTTGTGTGTTCACTTCTTCAGTTGTGTGTTTGTGTCCTTCAAAAAGAAAACCCCAAAAATTGCTTAAAAAAACGTTTTTTTTCTTCTCTTTTCCAGGAGAAGCCGATCCAGACCCCTCCCAGACTCAGTCAGGGCTCTGCGGTCACCAAGGTAACGCAGGGGGGGTCTTCCCCGGTTACCCCCGTCACCCCGGTAACGCCCGTCATGCCGACACGCACACGCATGGCAACGCGACAACAGGACGGTTACTACGACGACGAGGAGGAGGATATGACTGACCTGCAGCCAACGTTCTCTGGACCGATCGTCAAGTTAGTAGATGTGTGTGTGTGTGTGTGTGTGTGTGTGAAGGGGGGGAGGGTGTGTGTGTGTGTGTGTGTGTGTGTGTGTGTGTGTGTGTGTGTGTGTGTGTGTGTGTGAAGGGGGAGGGTGGGTGTGTGTGTGTGTGTAGGTGTGTGTGTGTAGGGGAGGAGTGTGTGTGTGGAATAATACCTGTAATATTTATCTAAGTTAGTGCTACAGCTGACGCACTCACTCACTCACACACACACACACACACACACACACACACACACACACACACACACACACACACACACACACACACACACACACACACACACACACACACACACAGGTATTAACAGTGTTGTTGTGTGTTGCAGGTTGATGGTGTACCCTCCCCCTCCACACACACACACACACACACACACACACACACACACACACAGGTATTAACAGTGTTGTTGTGTGTTGCAGGTTGATGGTGTACCCTCCCCCTCCGGCCAAAGGAGGAATCTCAGTCACTAACGAAGACCTGCACTGCCTTAACGACGGAGAGTTCCTCAACGATGTCATCATAGACTTTTATTTGAAGTAAGAAATTACCTCAAACTACAGACAGACAGAC
>CM049414.1:26562500-26607500 GCA_026929865.2 Hyperoplus lanceolatus | reverse complement strand
TTGGCTCCGGCCTTCGTTGCAGTGGTCGCGGGTTCAAATCCGACCCTTGGACCTTTATTGCAGGTCACCCCCCCCCCCCCCTCTCTCTCTGTCTCTCGGTCTCTCTGTCTCTCTCTCTCTCTCTGTCTCTCTCTCTGTCTCCCTCTCTCTCTCTCCCTCTCCCTCTCTCTCCCTCCAGTTCAACTCTGTACTGTCTAATAAAGCTTGAAAATGCCAAAACATAATCTTTAAAAAACAAAAAAAGAAGGTTTGTACGGCCTATTTTTTTTAAAAAAAATTTTAATTTTTTTTTTTTTTTAGGTATTTTTGCTTTATTAGACAGTGATGTACAGAGACAGAGAGGGGAATGACGTGCAGCGAACGACCCGGGCTGGATTGTAACCCGGGTCTGCTGTGACGAGGACAGACAGACAGACAGACAGACAGACAGACAGACAGACAGACCGAGAGGGGATTCTAACCCGGGAGGACCCTATGCCTGCTGCTAAAGACGATTCGTACAGAATACTTTTTGTCTTTTTAACATTATTTTTTGGTATTTGGAAAATCTTTAAGTTTTTATAACATCTCAAATTTAAAGTTTTATGAACTTTTTCTAAAGATTGATTCACCTTCTGTCTTTATGGGCTAAGTGTGAAGCTAGAATCTTCAAGCAGTTATCGTCCTTTTTTTTGCATTGTTTGAAATGTAGAATTGTTCTTGTCCTTGAAGGCCACTGTAGCTTCTGTTATTATTCTAAAGGGTTGGGGTTACCCAGGGAGCGTTGCATTCTAGAACTTTGTAGAACTTTCTTGATGATGTCATATTACACACTGCACCTTTAAATTTAAGCCCGTTAAACCCCGAACCTTTAACTATACTGTATATATACAGTATCTCACAAAAGTGAGTACACCCCTCACATTTCTTCACATTTTTCTTTATATCTTTCCATGGGACAACACTGAAGAAATGACACTTTGATACAATGTAAAGTAGTCAGTGTACAGCTTGTATAACAGTGTAAATTTACTGTCCCCTCAAAATAACTCGACACACAGCCATTAATGTCTAAACTGCTGGCAACAAAAGTGAGTACACCCCTTAGAAAAATTTTACAAATTGGGCCCAAAGTGTCAATATTTTGCTTTGCCATCATTATTTTCTAGCACTGCCTTAACCCTCTTGGGCATGTAGTTCACTAGAGCTTCACAGGTTGCAACTGGAACCCTCTTCCACCCATTTATGACAGCATCACAGAGCTGGTGGATATTAAAGACCTTGCGCTCCTCCACCTTCTGTTTGAGGATGCCCCAAAGATGCTCAATAGGGTTTAGGTCTGGAGACATGTTTGGCCAGGCCATAACCTTTACCCTCAGCTTTTTTAGCAAGCCACTGGTCGTCTTGGAGGTGTGTTTGGGGTTGTTATCATGTTGCAATACCACCCTGCGGCCCAGTTTACGAAGGTTGAGTGCACGTGGTCAGCGTCGTACACAGAGGTTGGCTTTGGAAAATAGACGTATGAGTGCTGCCAGCATTGCTGAAGGGCTTGAAGGGGTGGGGGTCAACCTGTCAGTGCTCAGACCATACGCCGCACTCTGCATCATACTGGTCTACATGGCTGTCATCCCAGAAGGAAGCCTATTCTAAAGATGATGCACAAGAAACCCCACAAAAGGTTTGCTGAAGACAAACAGACTACGGACATGGATTACTGCAACCATGTCCTGTGGTCTGATGAGACCAAGATACATTTATTTGGTTCAGATGGTGTTAAGAGTGTGGAGCGGCAACCAGGTGAGGAGTACAAAGACAAGTGTGTCTTGCCTATAGTCAAGCATGGTGGTTGGAGTGTCATGGTCTGGGGCTGCATGAGTGCTGCCAGCACTGGGGATCTACAGTTCATTGAATTCTAACATGTACTGTGACATACTGAAGCAGAGCATGATCCCCTCCCTTCATAAACTGGGCCGCAGGGCAGTACTGCAACATGATAACGACCCCAAACACACCTCCGAACGACCACTGGCTTGCTAAAGAAGCTGAGGGTAAAGGTTATGGACTGGCCAAGCATGTCTCCAGTCTTAAACCCTATTGAGCATCTTTGGGGCATCCTCAAACGGGAGATGGAGGAGCGCAAGGACTCTAATATCCACCAGCTCCTTGATGTCGTCATGAATGGGTAGAAGAGGGTTCCAGTGGCAACCTGTGAAGCTCTAGTGAACTACATGCCCAAGAGGGTTAAGGCAGTGCTAGAAAATAATGATGGCAAAACAAAATATTGACACTTTGGGCCCAATTTGGACATCTTTTCTAAGGGGTGTACTCACTTTTGTTGCCAGCAGTTTAGACATTAATGGCTGTGTGTCGAGTTATTTTGAGGGGACAGTAAATTTACACTGTTATACAAGCTGTACACTGACTACTTTACATTGTATCAAAGTGTCATTTATTCAGTGTTGTCGCATGGAAAGATATAAAGAAAAATGTGAAGAAATGTGAGGGGTGTACTCACTTTTGTGAGATACTGTATATAATGGAAATAAACTTGCTTAATTACTACATTTTTTCTTTTTTTTTTCAATCTTTCAGCGGAGAGCAGAACCAACGGCGAGAGACATGCCTTCACAGAGAGACCAGAGCCTCTAAACACACCACGCAACGGGCACACAGGAGCTGGACAACAATACACGAGTACGTCAATCAGTTGCTATGTTGTTATCGAATCAAAATGTTTAAAATGAGATAAACCAAGTGTGTTTTCTTCTTTTTAAAGATGATTTTTTCGGCATAGCTCCCTAGCCCACAGTGTGTAGAGACAGAGAGGGGAATGACATGCAGAGAACGACCCGGGCTGGATTCTAACCCGGGTCTGCTGTGAAGAGGACAGACAGACAGACAGACAGACAGACTGGCATAGCTCCCTAACCCACATTGCCAGTGTTGGAGGATCCACATAATTTCCCAACAAAGTGCAATGGCTAAATACTTCAAAATTACACATTGTACTTTTTTTTTTTTTTTTTTTTTTTAATTAATCAGAATCAGAATCAACTTTATTTATCATTGCACATGTTACAGAGCAACAACATTTATTATCAGCTCACACCCAGCCAAGACACATAGAAAGACACTCAGTGCGTTTCCATGGCACCACTAGATTGGATTATCACATATATCGAACAAGACACTCGAACGGACCGTGTCACTTGTCTGAGTATACATGGCTTTTCAGGAATCGGATAAATGTCCGATGCATGGCTGTCTCCACTATGCTAGGTGGCGCTGTAGCCCTTTCAACCATGCTTTCAACAAGTGGTTTTAGAGCCACGTCCGGTTCCCTTCCGTCAATAACCCATGGTGTAGCCTATCACGCGCAGGCACACAAGCACAGAACAAGAAGTCCGATATGCGAAATCCGATCCCTGTATACATGCAGAGAGAATACCGACTATGAACGAGTTATCTAGGTGTTCTTATCCGACTTCTCTTGTCCGTTATTGTGCCGATTTGTGTCCGAAGTAGATCGGATAAAGGTGTTTACATGCAGTTCAAAAGTCCTGTTGAGGTCTTATTCGTTTAGTTATCCGATTATGAGTCTGCATGTAAACGCACTGACTGACTATAACATGGGGGGACAGGATAGGGTGTAACTGTAGAGTCGTGTAGGCCAGGCCGCGCCCCTATTTATCATCGATGTAAAAGGAAAAGAAGAGGGGAAAAACAGGGGGAAAAAAGGCCAATCTCAAACTACGCTTCTTTATGTACCTTTTCCAGGTGAGCTGCAGAGGATCAGTGTTTGTTACGGTTCAAAGGCAGATGACGACCCGTTTACCTTCTCTGACGACCAAAGCTCCAACCAGGTATTCACTCTTTACCCCTCTGCACATCCCTTTGTGTCGAAAAATCAGTGAATATCTCCTCATGATACGCTACCTGTCTATAGTGCCCCTGACTCCTGGAACAACTTACAGCAACGAATTAAACTAAATACCTTCATATCCTTTAACCAATTTAAACAAACTATCTTAAATCTGCCAAACTCTACCTGTAACTGTTTTAATTAGGCTATATTGTACTTTCACCCATTTCATTTTAATTGCTGCCACTCTTCACCACTGTGTAAATGTTTCAATTGTTTTTTTCTCTCTTCGCCTGTTGTTGTGTATTTGATGTATTTGCATTGAATATTGTTTATGTATTGTTGTTTTTCCTTTGAATTTGTTTGAACTCGACGTCATTGTAAATGAGGGTCACCCCTCAATTGGTCTCTCGAGGATAAATAAAAAAGTTAAATGAAAAAAAAAAAGTGTGCTGTGAAAAAAACAGGTGTCAATACACAGCTTAGGCTCTGTAAAGTGGTATGTAAACAAAGGGGCTCAACGTAGCTAGCAACAGGCCCGTTTACAGAGCCTAGGCTGTGTATTAACGATGGACTTTTATTCAGCGCACACACACAGTACAGACAGGTAGCGGATCGTGAGGAGATATTCACTGATTTGGACAACAAGCGTTCTCCAGAATCACTTGACTCCACCTTTTTTAAATCTTCTTTTATACAGACTAGCATTATCTAATAATGTATGTTACATGTAATTCATGATCTTCAGAGAAAAAAATGAGACTGTTTCAGAAATATTTAAAAGTTCCTCGTCGCTCCTTTTTGAAGTTAAATCAAATGAAGGTTTTTGTAAATCATGTTTATTTAATATCTGTAATATTCCCCTCAGGACGAGGGCAGTGATGACGGGACTCTGAATGAAGAATCTGTGAACTCTGAGGCCTCCACACTATCCTCCAAACACAACGTCTGTAAACAGTAAGTCAATGCCAGGGACTCTTTTTCTTTTTTTTTTTCTTCTTCTTCTTTTTTTGGCATTTTTATGCTTTATTGATAGTGTAGAGACAGAGTTGAAATGGGGCAGAGAGGGGAGTGTCATGCAGAGAACGACCGCGGGCTGGAATCGAACCCGGGTCCGCTGCTGGACGAGGCCCATGGGGGACCAACTGAGCTAAGGGCGCCCCTATGCCAGGGACTTTTCTGTGTTATTATTTCGCACTGAATGGATAACTAAGCTTTTATGTTGTTGTTAAAAAAGTAAATTAAAAAATAAATAAAAAAAAATCAAATAAATGGTAGAGCGGGTCGGCCGATGATCAAAGGGTTGGAGGTTCGATCCCCGCCCTGCCTCTTGTGTCATGTTTGTTGTGTCCTTGGGCAAGACACTTCACCCACCTTGCCTCGTGTGAATGTCGATAGTTAGCCTGCTGCTATCGGTGTATGAATGTGTGTGTGAATGGTAACGTGGGGAAGGAAAACAGGTCTCCCTTGAAAAAGAGTCTTCGGTCTCAATGGGATTTACCTGTAGAAATAAAGGTTAAAAAAAATAAAAAATAAAAAAATCATTTATATATTTCTCTCTCCCTCCCTCCTCCAGGCCTTGTATTCTGATCATGGATTCACTGAGGGGTCCGGCCAGATCCACCGTGGTCAAGACTCTCCGAGAGTGAGTCACACACACCAATATACAGGGACTTACTACATAGATTATACATTATGATTTAATAAAGCGTGAACAAATATAAGTAATAATTATTTTTTTATTTATTTTTTTTTATGTTGATTTGAATGTTTTCCATTGAAAGCTTTTTTCTTTTATAACTTGATATTTTCACCAAAAATTTAATTTATTTAAAAAACCTAATGGAAACAAACAAAAAAGGCTAGATCATGAAGAATGTGTCAAACGTTAATTTTGGCAATTAATAACTCTCTGTCTCTCTCTCTCTCCCTCCCTCCCTTCCTCCCTCCGTCCGTCCCTCTCTCTCTCTCTCTGTCTGTCTGTCTCCCTCTCTCTGTCCCTGTCTGCCTCCCTCCCTCCCTCCCTCTCTCTCCCTCCCTCCCTCCCTCCCCCCCCTGTGCCTGCCTGCCTGTGTGTGTGTGTCTGCCCCCCCCCCTGTGTGTGTGTGTCCCCCCCCCCTGTGTGTCTGCCCCCCTCCCTCCCCCCCTCCCTCCCTCCCTCCTCCCCCCCTCCTCCCTCCCTCCCTCTCTCCCTCCCTCCCCCTCCTCCCTCTCTCCCTCCCTCCCCACCCCTCCCTCCCTCCCTCCCTCTCCCTCCCTCCCTCCCTCTCTCTCCCTCCCCCCTCCCTCCCTCCCCCCCTCCCTCCCTCCCTCCCCCCCCTCCCTCCCTCCCCCCCCCCCCTCCCCCCCTCCCCTCCCTCCCCCCCCCTCCCTCCCTCCCTCCCTGCAGGTATCTGGAGGTGGAGTGGTGTGTGCGTCAGGGCTCAGAGCGTAGCTTCTGTAAAGACTTGATGAAAGGCTCCAGCCCCCGAGTGCCTCAGCAGGACAACTTCAGCGACTGTGGAGTCTACGTGCTGCAATATGTCGAGAGCTTCTTCCAGGTGAATACACGTAGATAGTGTGTGTGTGTGTGTGTGTGTGTCTGTCTCTCTGTCTCTCTCTCTCTCTGTCTGTCTCTCTCTCTGTCTCTCTCTCTGTGTTTGTGTGTGTATTTTGTTGTATAGGTGGTATTAGTCCTGGGTCGATCAGCCTTGATGACACAATGTTGTTCTATTTTATCTTGGAAAAATATGTTTTAGAGTCCCCCCCCCATAGAGTCTCAGTCCTCTTCACAGCAGACCCGGGTTAGAGTCCAGCCCGGGTCGTTCTCTGCATGTCATTCCCCTCTCTGTCTGTCTGTCTGTCTGTCTGTCTGTCTGTCTGTCTGTCTGTCTGTCTGTCTGTCTGTCTGTCTGTCTGTCTGTCCTCTTCACAGCAGACCCGGGTTAAAATCCAGCCCGGGTCGTTCTCTGCATGTCATTCCCCTCTCTGACACATTTCATCTCTGTCTCTACACACTGTCTAATAAAGAAAAAATACGATTTTTTTTTTTTTTCATGAATAAAAAATAAAAGCATCAAGTCACAAATCGCACCTTGTCTATTCCATTCTGGTTTGATTTCAAAATAAAAACAAACTTTCTCTATGTTGTTAAAAAATAAAATAAAATCAACAATAAGAATATTGAAAAAAAAAAAAAAAAACTTCCTCATAAAATAATCAATATTTTTGTGTGTGTGTGCGTGTGTGTGTGTGTGTGTGTCTGTGTGTGTGTGTGTGTGTCGCCAGAATCCCATCCCAAGCTTCCAAAGAAATGTATTGAAAAAATTTGCGGCGTAAAAATAAAGAATAAAAATCATACCCTGTTTAGGCTATTTTGTTATAATCTCAAAACAAACTTTCTTTTATTTATAATTATTAATTTTTTTTTAAAATATATATTTTTTTCTTTTCTTGTTTTTCAATGTAACAATATCCAATGAACTTCAGCTAGTATCTCTTTCTTTTTTTAAATTTTCTTTTTTAATAATAATAAATAAAAAAAATGCAAAAAAAAAAAAAAATATATAAGTGTCTCCTTAAAATAATCAATATTTTTTTTTCCCGTTTTTCCCCCCGCCCAGAACCCGATCCCAAGCTTCCACCTGCCCGTCAACCTGTCGGAGTGGTTTCCCCAGCAACGCATGAAGACCAAGCGCGAGGAGATCAAGGATCTTATTTTGAAAATCCAGGAGCAACAGGAGATGGATAAAAGACAATCGCCGCCGGCCGAGAGCATTGAGCCTCAGCCCGACTCTATGGAGGAGCTAGAAATACAAGAGACTTCTTCTGGGCCCGACACAAACTTTCTCTTGAGCCCCTAAGAGGAGGAGAGGAGAAGAGGAAAGGGAGGAAAGAGAGGAAAGGAGGAAAGAGAGGAAACGAAAACATAAACTGAAAGAAGAAATAACTTGATTGTACGCTGCTGGTTTCACTTAAAAGAAAAAAGTTTGAAACGAATCCTTGAAAACTGTCCCTCCAACACACTTAACATCAACTCAGACAGACAGACACACGGACGGACGGACGGACAGACAGACAGACAGACACAATGACAGACACAATGACAGACACAATGACAGACACACACACACACACACACACACACACACACACACACACACACACACACACACACACACACACACACACACACTGACGCATACTTTAACTTTGTATTGAATAAACCATCAACTGTAAATATTCCACCGTTTCTCAAGATGCCTTTGTAATTTACTTGTTGATTCTCTGACTCGTGTTCCCGTTAACTTGTGTTTTACATTTCTCTCTCTCTCTCTCTCTCTCTCTCTCTGTCTCTCTCTCTCTCTCTCTCTCTCTGTCTCTCTCTCTCTCTCTCTCTCACTCTCTCTCTCTCTCTCTCTCTCTCTCTGTCTCTCACTCTCTCTCTCTCTCTCTCTCTCTCCATACAACGGAGTATTAAGGCAAAGTTATTATTTAAATAGAATAAATGAAAAATAAATACAATTATGAGAATAAAGTTGAGAATTTTTTTTTTGCAATATTACGAGAAAGTCGGATTTTAACGAGAGAAAAAAATAATAATTTAGGAGATGATATGAACAGTGGTGAAAGCCCTACTGACGTCCTACTCATACTAAAGCCCTACTAGCGTCCTACTCATACTAAAGCCCTACTAACGTCCTACTCATACTAAAAGCCCTACTAACGTCCTACTCATACTAAAAGCCCTACTAGCGTCCTACTCATACTAAAGCCCTACTAACGTCCTACTCATACTAAAGCCCTACTAACGTCCTACTCATACTAAAAGCCCTACTAGCGTCCTACTCATACTAAAGCCCTACTAACGTCCTACTCATACTAAAGCCCTACTAGCGTCCTACTCATACTAAAAGCCCTACTAGCGTCCTACTCATACTAAAGCCCTACTAACGTCCTACTCATACTAAAAGCCCTACTGACGTCCTACTCATACTAAAGCCCTACTAGCGTCCTACTCATACTAAAAGCCCTACTAGCGTCCTACTCATACTAAAGCCCTACTAACGTCCTACTCATACTAAAGCCCTACTAGCGTCCTACTCATACTAAAGCCCTACTAGCGTCCTACTCATACTAAAAGCCCTACTGACGTCCTACTCATACTAAAAGCCCTACTAGCGTCCTACTCATACTAAAGCCCTACTGACGTCCTACTCATACTAAAAGCCCTACTGACGTCCTACTCATACTAAAGCCCTACTGACGTCCTACTCATACTAAAAGCCCTACTGACGTCCTACTCATACTAAAAGCCCTACTGGCGTCCTACTCATACTAAAGCCCTACTAGCGTCCTACTCATACTAAAGCCCTACTGACGTCCTACTCATACTAAAAGCCCTACTAACGTCCTACTCATACTAAAGCCCTACTAGCGTCCTACTCATACTAAAAGCCCTACTAGCGTCCTACTCATACTAAAAGCCCTACTAGCGTCCTACTCATACTAAAAGCCCTACTAGCGTCCTACTCATACTAAAGCCCTACTGACGTCCTACTCATACTAAAAGCCCTACTAGCGTCCTACTCATACTAAAGCCCTACTAACGTCCTACTCATACTAAAAGCCCTACTAACGTCCTACTCATACTAAAGCCCTACTGACGTCCTACTCATACTAAAAGCCCTACTAATGTCCTACTCATACTAAAGCCCTACTGACGTCCTACTCATACTAAAAGCCCTACTGACGTCCTACTCATACTAAAGCCCTACTGACGTCCTACTCATACTAAAAGCCCTACTGACGTCCTACTCATACTAAAGCCCTACTGACGTCCTACTCATACTAAAAGCCCTACTGACGTCCTACTCATACTAAAAGCCCTACTAGCGTCCTACTCATACTAAAGCCCTACTAGCGTCCTACTCATACTAAAGCCCTACTGACGTCCTACTCATACTAAAAGCCCTACTAACGTCCTACTCATACTAAAGCCCTACTAGCGTCCTACTCATACTAAAAGCCCTACTAGCGTCCTACTCATACTAAAAGCCCTACTAGCGTCCTACTCATACTAAAAGCCCTACTAGCGTCCTACTCATACTAAAAGCCCTACTAACGTCCTACTCATACTAACGTCCTACTCATACTAAAAGCCCTACTAGCGTCCTACTCATACTAAAGCCCTACTGACGTCCTACTCATACTAAAAGCCCTACTAGCGTCCTACTCATACTAAAAGCCCTACTTACGTCCTACTCATACTAAAAGCCCTACTAGCGTCCTACTCATACTAAAAGCCCTACTGACGTCCTACTCATACTAAAGCCCTACTAGCGTCCTACTCATACTAAAAGCCCTACTGACGTCCTACTCATACTAAAGCCCTACTAGCGTCCTACTCATACTAAAAGCCCTACTGACGTCCTACTCATACTAAAAGCCCTACTAACGTCCTACTCATACTAAAAGCCCTACTAGCGTCCTACTCATACTAAAAGCCCTACTAACGTCCTACTCATACTAAAGCCCTGCTAACATCCTACTCATACTAAAAGCCCTACTAGCGTCCTACTCATACTAAAAGCCCTACTGACGTCCTACTCATACTAAAAGCCCTACTGACGTCCTACTCATACTAAAAGCCCTACTGATGTCCTACTCATACTAAAAGCCCTACTAACGTCCTACTCATACTAAAAGCCCTACTAGCTTCCTACTCATACTAAAAGCCCTATACTAATGTCCTACTCATACTCATTTTGACTTCAATTTGAGTATGTTGTGTATGCGAGTTTGAGTAGGCGAGAAATGCCCGGATGAGTACTTACTTCCGGGAAGATTTTGTGTATGGATCGACAGGATACTTTTCCTTCTCAACCGCCCCACAATGCATTGCGTCTTTTCAAACACGTAAGGTTTTTTTTTTAAATTCTTTACTGCTTCTGTATACTTCAGTGTAAACGGTCCGACGAACCTCGCAAACACAATGGATGGTTAAGTAGACAGTATGTAGTATATACATGTTGAGTATGTAGGAGGGAGGACGTTAGTAGGCCGTTTCGAACACAGCCCCCGTCATTATGATAACTTGATTTCCCTAAAGATTAAGCATTTCCTTATTTGGGCAAAAAGTAGCTATAACTTCCCAAGAAGCTTTTTTTTTTTTACCTCTTAAAATGACTACGACTATTCTCAGAATTATTTCATTAAAGGTGCAGTGTGTAACTTTGGGTGTGTCAGAGAAGTGAAACATTTTCTAAGGAATATTCTCATCATAACTGAATAAACTAACTTTCCTCACAGGGAAAATGTAGATCCCTGGAACACTGTTTGAAGTTAGAAAGCTTCCTGAAAAGTTACTGTTTCACTGTTGTTGTTGTTTACAGCAGCAGGGCCCACAGTTTGGTTTACAAACATATTCTAGTCTTACGTTTGGTTCCAGGTTCCTCAAAATAATTTGATTTATGATGATAGAATTATTCAATACTAATAATTACGTGTAGAGAAAAAATATGTTTAGTAAACTAACTGCTGGCTCTGTGAATGTAAACAAATCTCCCTCTGAAAAACTACACACTGACCCTTTAATTTCTTCCTCAACTTAACCTTAATGCTTTGTTGTGTGTCACACTCTTGCATTGTTAGTTTTTATGTTTTATAGTCGTGTAGATGAAGACAGAAAACCATAATGTTAATTCTAATAAATAAATCGGAAATAAAAATAAACTCCCATAGAGGACGATGCTGTTATTTTTAAGTTACCGACCGATCCACTTTTCAGAGACTTAATTAAAATCAACACGAGATGCAAGAGCAATTACTTTGCCTTGGTGTATATTTTTTCAAATAGATACCTGTGTGTGTGTGTGTGTGTGTGTGTGTGTGTGTGTGTGTGTGTGTGTGTGTGTGTGTGTGTGTGTGTGTGAGAGAGAGTGTGTGTGTGTACTTGATTTTGGTCTTTCCATTAAAGGTGCTCCGAGAAACTTTCAGCTTTTGTTTCTAGCGCCTCCCTTTGGACAAAAGCAGGTAGTGTTTTTACCACGCCAGCTGTTGTTCCTGGGTGAGCGTATACCCATGACAAAGGCATTTAAGAAAAACTATATAAAAATAGCATTCTTTGCACTGCTGTTACATTTGATCATCAGAGGGAAAATGAGACTTTTTCAGAAATATTTAAAAGTTCCTCGTAGCACCTTTACGTTTGTTGACATAAGATAAATTTAGCCTATGATATAGATCAGGAGCGACATGAGAAAGTGTGTCAGACTGCTTGTTATGAAATGCAGCTCGTCGCTTTCAGTCTGGCGTGTCTGTGTCTGTGTGTGTCTCACGTTACAGACAATAAAATATTCATGACTCCTGAATTGTCTTTTGTCATCGCCACTTAATCGCTCCTCCAGTGATTCCTCCCTTTTACCCAGGGGGGCAAAGGTTGCGTTCCGAATCGCATACTTTCTACTATATAATATGTAGAGAAAAGATTTAGGATGTCCCGATTCTTGTGGCCAGATTTAGGATGGTTAGAAGTACCCGGATGTCCTCCTTCATGCGACCAAGATTGTTAGTGTTGAAAAGTGCATCTTATTTGGGGTCGATTCTGACCCACAATCCAGTGCGCACGTGAAGTGACGTCACATCGACGAAGCCTCCATATGAAAACAAACGGGGATGAGACGGATATAAAAGCAAGAGGCAAGATCAAGGCGCAATGTTATGATGAAATAAGAGAGTAAAGTATGTCCCAATAGTATGCCTACTGCATCCTAACTAGATTATTTTTATCGTCGGATGTAGTATGTAGAATAGAAAAAAGAAAGAGGAGGAGATTCGGAACGCAACCAAAGTGGCTTCATAGAATAGAACAGCCTAGGCTCGGTAAAACCAAGGTTATACTGTGTGTATAAATGGGACCCACCGTAGCTATAGCGACATGCCTGACAGCGTCTATGGCTGTGCATTAACACTGGATATTTTTCAGCAGACACACACACACACACACACACACACTCACACTCACACACACACACACACACACACACACACACACACACACACACACACACACACACACACACACACACTCACTCACTCACTCACTCACTCACTCACTCACTCACTCACACACACACACACACAGTACGGACAGGTAACAGATGGTGGATCATGAGGAGATATTCACTGATTTTGACAAAGTGATTTTGACATCATTCCCCAGGATTGCTTAAAAGGTCTGAAACTCAAACTGCTTCCCACAAAAATAGTTGTACTATGCATGATGTCACACATGGGAAAATGTAGGGTTTAGACAGTGAGACCATAAAACACTCTTTCTGCCTTTTCTCAGGCTAGGATGAACCGATTTCTAAAATGTTTGCACATTTATACTACATAGGATCTCAGAGTTCAATACACCTTCATATTTCCACAGGTGAAGTATAGGCCTTTAAATTCCAAACTGGTTGTCCCTTTTTGCTGATGTAATAATGTTAATATTCATGCTGTGTGTGGAATATCTTTCGGAATATCTTTAATATATCTTGGTGTTATAGCGCTCTCTGTTGGGGAGTATCGTCTCCCTCCGCCAAGCCAAACCAAGGGGACTACTTTAGCCATGCTGTCTGCTATTTTCTTTTTTGTTAAATATGCTGCCCTCGCTCAGTTTTGTATGCCAGAGAAATTAATGTGATGTGACTTTTTGATATGTGTAAGTTGTTGTTGGTTCTAATAACGAATTACATTTAAAAATATATATATATTTATGCATCCGGCTCGTGACGACACAGGGCGAGATTCCCAGGATTGCTGCGGGAGTCGGAGGCTGAAGGGGCGGGGACAGTGTGGCCCGAGCTGCCTTGGTGTTACGGTGAGTTTGGTATGCCTTCCGATACGAAAACTAGCATTGCACACACAGGCAGACACAGACGGACAGACAGACAGACAAGCAAGCAGGCAGGCAGGCAGACAGACACAGACAGACAGACAGACACAGACAGACAGACAGACAAACAGGCAGGCAGGCAGGCAGACAGACACAGACAGACAGAAACAAAGACACAGACAGAGAGACAGACACAGACAGACACACACACACACACACAGACACACACACACAGTCACACACACACACACACACACACACACACACACACACACACACACACACACACACACACACACACACACACACACACACACACACACACACACACACACACACACACACAGCATGCATTGCATTGCATACAGGGGAAGCTAGTAGACATTGTAGTGGTTTTAAAGGCAGAATACTCTTTAAAAGCTATATATTCTTCTTTGTCTGGTTCATACATTATGATAAATGGGTTTTCATTGATTTATTTAATGTTGAAAAATTAATGTTGGGTTTCAAATTCACTATGTCAAAGTGGATTAAAGGTGTAGTCAGTGATTCTGGAGAACGCCATCCGTGAATATCTCCCCATGATCTGCTACCTGTCTGTACTGTGTGTGCTCTAAAAAAAAAAGTGTTAATACACACAGCCGGCAGTGGCGAAGTGGGTAGGGAGTTTGCCTCTGGAGTGCAGGGTCGGAGGTTCGATTCCCCGCCTACCCACATGTCGAAGTGTCCCTGGGCAAGACACTGAACCACAAATTGCTCCCGATGGTTCAGACAGCGCCTTGCATGGCAGCTACTGCCATCGGTGTTTGAGTGTATGTATACAAATGTGTATTGTGAAGCGCCTTGTGACCCTGGTCTGTGAAGGGCGCTATATAAATAAAGCTTACTTACTTACTTACTTACTTACAGCCTAGACTCTGTAAACTGTGCTGACAACACCATTGTTAAATGTATAAAAATTCAGCTAAAATGACCCAAGGTTTTTGATCTGCTCTGTTTTGAAAGGAGGAATGCAAATAAAAAATATTATTAAAATATAATTAATAATGAGCCATAAATACAGTTACTGTGTGTGTGTGTGTGTGTGTGTGTGTGTGTGTGTGTGTGTGTGTGTGTGTGTGTGTGTGTGTGTGTGTGTGTGTGTGTGTGTGTGTGTGTGTGTGTGTGTGTGTGTGAATGCACTATACTCAAAGGAGTGGCCTATTCATAAAAAGGTGCATGCATTTTTTAGAAAGGCATACAAAACTCCACGTAACACCATAGCAGACACCTTATCATCAGAGGAGAGACACACACACACACACACACAACCTACCGGCGCGGCTAGGGGCTGGATGGGACCTGTGCCTCCACCGTTTTTACCTGGGATTTAAACGAAATAAACGACCCAATTTTCCTTATAACAACGTGCGGAGGGCCTGGAATTCACCCATAAAACGAGGTAGGAATCCGGGTGCAAACTGGGCATGCATGATCGCTAAAAAAAGACGGAGCTAATAAGGGCTAGCCAGGCTGTCAACATACACCAGCCAGCACGCAGCTTTCATAGGAGGAAAAAACAAAACCCGTTCAATACACAGTTGAAATCTCAGGCATTGTACATTTAATACACAGTGTTTTAATGCGAATTAAATCAGCCCAGAAGGTTGTATTATTATTGCTTTAAAAGGTGGAAAATGGGATGTTTTTGACAGCATAAATCGAGCTTGGAATTGTCTGTAGCTTTGTTGGAAAGGAGGCGACGCCAGACTTACTTGAAGCATTCGTCAATTAAACTATTCTTATTGATAAATAGAGAAATGTGTATACGAATACATCACTTAATAGATATTTTGAAAGATAACGAGAAGCTTTACAATTCGGCATACTCATAAACCAAATTGTCGGCCTTTTTTTTAGTCGGGCTTGAACTTTTTCAACACACTTAAAGGCGCTGTCGTTGCCACCAAAGGGTGCGTTCTGTTGGAAGAACACGGAGTAAAACCTACTAAAAAGTTGAATTATATAAAAAAATCTAGATTTTCTGTTCATAATATCCACGCCGAATTGACGTAGCGTGTCATATGAGTCAGAAAAAATAGCTGATTCATTGTCCATAAGGTGATTTTGTGCTTGAAAATCAATGCAAGTCCTAATTCGTGAGGCTTTTTGAATGCGGTTTGGTCTTTGCGCTAGACAGTGTCCTTGGGCAATTTAGCAACAAGCTTCGTCGTATTATAGGGAGTTCATATGATATCCAGTGATGTGGTTATAACATGCAAAAGGCTGTGTGGTTGTAGAGAGCAGCAGAGAAAATATGTCAAATCTCCCAGCACGGATGGCTGACCGTGGCCTATTCACACACACACGCATACGCACGCACACACACTCACGGGCAAGCGCACACACACACACACACTCACGGGAAAGCGCACACACACACACACACACACACACACACACACACACACACACACACACACACACACACACACACACACACCCTGCTGCTGCCATACTGAGCAATGGGACGAAGAATCAATGGACTGAAATTGCATAATAAAAAAAAAGGAAAAAGGTTGAACTTGGAGTGGGAGGGTTTGACTCCATTGTTATATTTTAGCCCACGCGATGAAACGAGATAACGTTGCGTCCATAGATAGAAGTCAGATTGTAGTGAACTAACTGAGCCATAGCACTTACTGTGGTTTCTATCTATGTAACATGATTACATAAGATCTCTGCTCTCTCTCTCTCCCTCTCTCTTTGTCTCTCTCTCTCTGTCTCTCTCTTTGCCTCTGTGTCTGTCTGTCTGTCTCTCTGTCTGTCTCTCTCTCTCTCTCTCCTTCTGTCTCTGTCTCTCTGTCTCTCTCTCTGTCTCTCTCCCTCTCTGTGTCTCTGTGTCTCTCTCTCTCTCTCTCTCTGTCTCTCTGTCTCTCTCTCTCTGTCTCTCTCTCTCTCTCTCTCTCTCTCTCTCTCTCTCTCTCTCTCTGCTTGTTGTCTTTCTACTGAAGCTAGCTTTTAACTCAAAAGCTGCTTTGCGATCTCTACCAGGCTGCATTTTTATTAAGTCAGTGATTCTGGAGAACGCTTGTTAATACACAGCCTAGGCTCTGTAAACATGGTATGTACACAAAGGGTTTGTAAACAAATGGGCCCACCGTAGCAAGCAACATACTCGTTTACAGAGTCTAGGCTGTGTATTAACACTGGGGTTTATTTATTTATTTTATATTTGGGGCGGCAGTGGCGAAGTGGGTAGGGAGTTCGCCTCTGGTGTGCAGGGTCGGAGGTTCGATCCCCCGTCTCCCCACCACATGTCGAAGTGTCCCTGGGCAAGACACTGAACCCCGAATTGCTCCCGATAGTTAGCTTAGTTAGCTTAGCACCCTAGTGCTAAGCCTACCCTGCGTGGTAGCTGCTGCTATCGGTGTATGAATGTGTGTGTGACTGGGTGAATGTGTACAAAAACAATGTAAAGCGCTTTGGGTCTGTGATAAACGGAGATATAGCGCTATACAAGTCCATTTACCATTATTTTCACTACAGTACTGACAGGTAGTGGATCATGATTCATGAAAAACGTTATGTAGTTGTCTATTCTGACCTAAACATTCTCCCTGGGATATGTATGGATGTATGTATGTATGTATGTATGTATGGATGGATGGATGTATGTATGGATGGATGTATGGATGGATGTATGGATGGATGTATGGATGTATGGATGTATGGATGGATGTATGGATGGATGGAAGTCAAGTATAAATGACTTTGTCCTGTAAATGGATGGAGAATGGATGGATGGATGGATGGATGGATCGATATGCATGGACCACTGCAACGATGGATGGATGGATGGCATGGATGTATGGATGGATGGATGTATGGATACATGGATGTATGCGACCTGAGCCCATGTATGGATGGATGGATGTATGGAGTGATGGATGGATGGATGGATGTATGGAGGTTATGTATGGATAGAATGGATGCATGATGAAAATGAATGGATGTATGTATGGATGGATGGATGGATGGATGGATAGAAAAGCATAGATGGGCAAGATGTATGGAGCCATGTGTATGATGAATGTATATAAGTAGAAAGTATGTTGAAAATGGATAGAGTATGGATGGATGTTGGAGGATGGCAGGGATGGAGTGTCTCAAGTGGAGGCCTTTCCAGCTATACTAAACTTAGAGTGGACTGGATGGACGGACTGATGATGTGATGGATGGACTTGGATGGTTGGCTTGTGGTTGGACCCCGTCCTATCGTATCCTTTATGGCCCTATTTTTAAATGTTAGCATTACAGTGGGGGAATTCTTACTTTGCAGAAAATAGGTTAATTCAACAGCAATGTTTCGCTACTGGACATTCATCAGGCGAGAGAGAGAGAGAGAGAGAGAGAGAGAGAGAGAGAGAGAGAGAGAGAGAGAGAGAGAGAGAGAGAGAGAGAGAGAGAGAGAGAGAGAGAGAGAGAGAGAGAGAGAGAGAGAGAGAGAGAGAGAGAGAGAGAGAGAGAGAGAGAGAGAGAGAGAGAGAGAGAGAGAGAGAGAGAGAGAGAGAGAGAGAGAGAGAGAGAGAGAGAGAGAGAGAGAGAGAGAGAGAGAGAGAGAGAGAGAGAGAGAGGTAAAGGTCCACGGGTGGGACTCGAACCCGTGACCACTGCAACGAAGGCCGGAGCCAATATGGTACGCGCTACATCCACTATGCCACCTGAGCGCCCCCCCATACTATTTAGTATGGTAGAAGCCTCCATATGAAAACAAGCGGGGATGCGACGGATAGAAAAGAAGCAAGAGGCAAGATCTAGGAGCCATGTTATGATGAATTAAATAAGTAAAAGTATGTTGAAAAGAAAGAGTATGCGATTTGGAACGCAGGGATAGTGTCTCAAGTTGAGGCCTTTCCAGCTATACTAAACTTAGAGTACTAACCGCCTGACGTGTGAAGGGACTTTGGCTTGTGTTTGACCCCGTCCTATCCTATCCTTTATGGCCCTATTGTAATGTAGTTAAGTTATGACACACACACACACACACACTCACACTGTCTCACTCACACACACACACTCACACACACACTCACACTCACACTCTCTCTCACACTCACACACGCACACGCACACGCACACGCACACGCACACGCACACGCACACACACACACACACACACACACACACACACACACACACACACACACACACACACACACACACACACACACACACACACACACACACACAGAGGAGGAAGTGGGGCTCCTTGTAACCAACACTCTCCAAGTAACTCCAAAGTTCAAAGTCTTCAGGAATGACTGTGCGTTTATGGGATCAGTTTCCTGATGCTAAGCCTAGCTGCTGAAAGGAAGAAAACCCAAGTGTTAATACACAGCCTAGGCTCTGTAAACTGTGTTAATACACAGCCTAGGCTCTGTAAACTGTGTTAATACACAGCCTAGGCTCTTTAAACTGTGTTAATACACAGCCTAGGCTCTGTAAACTGTGTTAATACACAACCTAGGCTCTTTAAACTGTGTTAATACACAACCTAGGCTCTTTAAACTGTGTTAATACACATCCTAGGCTCTTTAAACTGTGTTAATACACAGCCTAGGCTCTGTAAACTAGTAACTACTAACTAGCGGAGTAGTGTCTCTGGCGTTGATTTCTTGCAACAAAACTCATTTGCAAAAGTATTTTAAACTACAATACAATTTCTTCGATATATCTTATTTTTAATAGTTATTCTTTGGTGATGCTAAGCTTGTCTTAAAGCCTGTGTTAGCTTTTCTCTCTCTCTCTCTCTCTCTCTGTCTCTGTCTCTGTCTCTGTCTCTGTCTCTGTCTCTGTCTCTCTCTCTCTCTCTGGTACAGTTTTTAGTATACACTATTTAGACTGTGATCGTACTGACGGAGATTAGTGATATAGGATGGTGCAGTCTTTAGTTGGATGTGATGATATCACTTGGATAAGTAGGAGGACTGAGTTTGGCTGCTGAGATGTGACGAGGGTTAACTTGGCATCATGGTGGGAACTCGGTCCTTTCCAAGTGTGTCGTCTGGATAAGCTGTTTATGTCAATCTTCATCCACTTAAGAAGATGCTCTTAGAGAGCAGAGGATCCAGACAAGCTACAGACAGAGATTTAAAATGGTGTCGTTGGTGTTATAGAGCCTGGCTCCGCCCGCCAACTACTTCCGCTCAATTTTAATTTCCCTTCAGTAGTCAGTCTGGGTGTGCGGTATATTCTCAGGTTTTTCTACGGACAGATTTCTGCCGGTCCAATCAGCGAACAGAGGGAGTGGCTCAGAAGCCGGCGCATGACATGGTTGGTTGGCAGATCCAGATTGGCACTGGGCAGATCCAATAGTTTTAAACTTCAACAGACACCCGCCTTCAAGTGAGTTAACGTTTGTCAATTGAGCGATTCCAGACCTTCTGTACAAGTGAAATGAAGTACGATGGTCTGGTAGGACCAGGCTAGAGCCAGCCATAATTAAAAGAAATTAATATGTTATTGATATTTTTTTTTGGCATTTTCAAGCTTTATCAGATAGTACAGAGGGATGACCTGCAGTAAAGGTCCACAGGTCGCAATCTCTGTAAAAGAGTGTAAAATTGGGGCGCTCCGGTGGCGTAGTGGGTATGACCCGTGGACCTTTACTGCAGCTCTCTCTCTCTCTCTCTCTCTCTCTCTCTCTCTCTCCCTCCCCCCATTTCAACTCTGTACTGTCTTATAAAGCTTGAAAGTGCCAAAAAATTATCTTTAAAAAAAAATGAAAGCAGAGGAGCCAGACAACTAGACCAGCTACAGACCGAGATTTAAAATGGTCTCGTCCGTGTTAGAGCTAACCAGAGTTTTTGATTTTAATTTTTTTAAATTATTTTTTGGCATTTTCAAGCTTTATTAGACAGTACAGAGTTGAAATGGGGAGAGAGAGAGAGAGAGAGAGAGAGAGAGAGAGAGAGAGGGGGGATGACCTGCACTAAAGGTACAGGTCGGATTTTAACCCGCGACCACTGCAACGATGGCCGGAGCCGATATGGTACACGCTCTATCCACTACGCCACCAGAGCGCCCCAAGCTGAGAGTTATTATTGAAGTTTATTTGTTCTATATTTAGTAATGTTATACTATTTAAAATTATGACATGGTTTTACTTTTTTTTATATAAATTCTCTGTAAAATGGTATTGGGGACAGGCAGGCAGGCAGAGAGTGACAGAGAGACAGGGAGAAAGAGAGAGAGACAGGCAGGCAGACAGCCCTAGTTGTATGTGTGTGTGTCTGGTCTGTAGCTTAGCATGTTGTATTGTTGTGTTTCTAGCAGGAAGCAGCTGCAGGCAGGAGAAGGACAAGAGTGAAAGCTTCCTCAAGGAATTCCTGGAATATCCTGGAAGTTAGAGTTGGGGGGTTAGGGGATGTGGAAGGCAGCCCCTGATTGGTTCATGTAGTCATCAATCTAGCCTCCAGTCAGACCGGACCCTCCCCACTTTCAGGTTTTCTCCGGCCAGATTTTTGGCTGTCCAATCAGCGAACAGAGGGAGTGGCTGAGAACAATGACGTTGTTTCAGTTGTATTCAGAAGCCAGCGCATGACATAACGTCACGACCAAATGTTATGCGATTGGTTGGCAGATCCAGAGTGGCACTGGGCAGATCCAATCGTTTTAAACTTCAACAGACACCCGCCTTCAAGTGAGTGAACGTTTGTCAATTGAGCGATTCCAGACCTTCTGTACAAATGAAATGAAGTACGATGGTCTGGTAAGACCAGGCTAAATGAAGTACGATGGTCTGGTAGCACCAGGCTAAATGAAGTACGATGGTCTGGTAGGACCAGGCTAAATGAAGTACGATGGTCTGGTAGGACCAGGCTAAATGAAGTACGATGGTCTGGTAGGAGCAGGCTAAATGAAGTACGATGGTCTGGTAGGACCAGGCTAAATGAAGTATGATGGTCTGGTGGGACCAGGCTAAATGAAGTACGATGGTCTGGTAGGACCAGGCTAAATGAAGTACGATGGTCTGGTAGGACCAGGCTACTTGATCTGGGAGAGAGAAAACAAATGTGAAGCTTCTCCTAAGTGGTGACTGAAAGTGAGATGTGGAGTGGACAGTGATTTTAGAGGTTGGGCTTGTCTCAGGCTATATGCTAAGCTCAGTTAGCATCTACCTCCTTTTCTGTAGTGAGGATAATAGAGCTGGAAAGTTTGGTACATATCTTGTTTCTGATGGCGAAGTGTGTGTGTGCGTGCGTGCGTGCGTGTGTGTGTGTGTGTGTGTGTGTGTGTGTGTGTGTGTGTGTGTGTGTGTGTGTCCGATGGCCTTTGTAATGAGGAGAATATGACCTGGGTTTGTCACGCCACACTGAGCCGACCGCAATGAAGAGTGTCTGCTTACACACACACACGGTCAGACTGTCTCACACACACACACACACACACACACGGTCAGACTGTCTCACACACACACACACGCACACACGGACAGACTGACACACACACACACACACACGGTCAGACTGTCTCACACACACACACACACACACACACGGACAGACTGTCACACACACACACACACACGGTCAGACTGTCACACACACACACACACACACACGGTCAGACTGTCACACACACACACACACACACACGGACAGACTGTCACACACACACACGGACAGACTGTTACACACACACACACACACACACGGACAGACTGTTACACACACACACACGGACAAACTGTTACACACACACGGACAGACTGTTACACACGCACACGGACAGACTGTTACACACACACACACGGACAGACTGTTACACACACACACGGACAGACTGTTACACACACACACACACGGACAGACTGTTACACACACACACACGGACAAACTGTTACACACACACGGACAGACTGTTAAACACACACGGACAGACTGTTACACACACACACGGACAGACTGTTACACACACACACGGACAGACTGTCACACACACACGGACAGACTGTCACACACACACACACACACACACACACACACACACACACACACACACACACACACACACACACACACATACACACCCCAGGGTTTGTAAACAGAAGTCACGGGGACTTAGCCACTAAAAAAAAAGTTGAAAAATGTACTGTGACACTTTTCACTATTATTTAGCATTCATCAGAGTGGAGGGAATATAACCCTCAAATCACATCTAACCCTGCGTTCCAATCCCCATACTTCCCTACTATTCAGTATGCCAGAAAAAGATATGGGATGTCCCAATACATGCACATCAATTGTAGTATGCTGAAAATACATAAATGCCCCTCTAACTCCAATAGCATTTTGGAGTATTCGTCTTTATTCTTGACATTTCTCGACATAATGGGAAAAAAATTCTTCCTTATCTGATTTTTTTTTTTTTTTTTCTCTCCTGTGGCCCTAAAACTCTTCTGTACTTTAGTATGTAGTGTAGTAAAAAGACTAAAAGTCTTCTGTACTTTAGTATGTAGTGTAGGAAAAAGACTAAAACTCTTCTGTACTTTTAGTATGTAGTGTAGTAAAAAGACTAAAACTCTTCTGTACTTTTAGTATGTAGTGTAGTAAAAAGACTAAAACTCTTCTGTACTTTAGTATGTAGTGTAGTAAAAAGACTAAAACTCTTCTGTACTTTTAGTATGTAGTGTAGTAAAAAGACTAAAACTCTTCTGTACTTTAGTATGTAGTGTAGTAAAAAGACTAAAACTCTTCTGTACTTTAGTATGTAGTGTAGTAAAAAGACTAAAACTCTTCTGTACTTTTAGTATGTAGTGTAGTAAAAAGACTAAAACTCTTCTGTACTTTAGTATGTAGTGTAGTAAAAAGACTAAAACTCTTCTGTACTTTAGTATGTAGTGTAGTAAAAAGACTAAAACTCTTCTGTACTTTAGTATGTAGTGTAGTAAAAAGATTAAAACTCTTCTGTACTTTAGTATGTAGTGTAGTAAAAAGACTAAAACTCTTCTGTACTTTAGTATGTAGTGTAGTAAAAAGACTAAAACTCTTCTGTACTTTAGTATGTAGTGTAGTAAAAAGACTAAAACTCTTCTGTACTTTAGTGTGTAGTGTAGTAAAAAGACTAAAACTCTTCTGTACTTTAGTATGTAGTGTAGTAAAAAGACTAAAACTCTTCTGTACTTTAGTATGTAGTGTAGTAAAAAGACTAAAACTCTTCTGTACTTTAGTATGTAGTGTAGTAAAAAGACTAAAACTCTTCTGTACTTTAGTATGTAGTGTAGTAAAAAGACTAAAACTCTTCTGTACTTTAGTATGTAGTGTAGTAAAAAGACTAAAACTCTTCTGTACTTTAGTATGTAGTGTAGTAAAAAGAAAGAGTATGTGATTTGGAACGCAGGGATAATGTCCACTGGCTATCATATATCAACACCTGTCTTTTCACCCATAATAATAATGCTTTGCCTTTTAGAACTTCTTTCTTTGTGGCTGGGTCAGATTCCCTTCTCACTTCAAATGAAAAACCAAAACATATTCCCCATTGGAAAAAAATTAACTGGCATTTATAAAAGTTAAAGGTGTTACGAGGAACTTTTAAATATTTCTGAAACAGTCAAATTTTTCCTCCGATGATCATAAATGACATGTAACATGGGGCGACTGTGGCTCAGGTGGTAGAGCGGGTCGGCTGATGATCAAAGGGTTGGAGGTTCGATCCCCGCCCCGCCACCTGTGTCACAGTTGTTGTGTCCTTGGGCAAGACACTTCACCCACCTTGCCTCGTGTGAATGTCGATAGTTAGTCTGCTATCGGTGTATGAATGTGTGTGTGAATGGTAACGTGGGAATGGGAACAGGTCTCCCTTGAAAAAGAGTCTTCGGACTCAATGGGATTTACCTGTAGAAATAAAGGTTAAAAAAAAAAAAAAAAAAAAAAAAAAAAAACGGCATGCCCCTGTACTGTAAAGCACTTTGAATGGCCTTGTGCCTGATTTTCAATAAATTAAGATTAAAATACATCAAGTATGGATTAATTAATAGAAATACAAATAAAAATTGTATGGAATTGTATTGGATGGAAACCTTGCTTCAGAAGCAGATCACTGGTAGGTAGATTTTTGTTTAGTTTTTTGGGACTTGCATCAACTATAGTTAACAAGTTGGAAACCTCTAAGTTCCTGCCCTAACAGGCCTCAGAGACACACACACACACACACACACACACACACACACACACACACACACACACACACACACACACACACACACACACACACACACACACACACACACACACACACACACACACACACACACACACACACACACACACACACACACACACACACACACACACACACACACACACACACACTCACTCTTTTCATGATCAGGCTACAAGTATTTAACAGTGAACTTTATTGGGTCATATTAAGCTTTAGCCTCACAAGCTGCTTAGATCTTTGCTACTGGATTTAGCAATTCCTAGAAAAATTATTAAAATAGTAACAAAGTAAGTAGCCTATTGCTTTAATATTTGAACAGAGGACTGCGCTGTTACCTAAAAAGTCGTCTAAAATAGGTGTAACTATATTTAAACATAAAGGAATACTTCACCCTTACGGAACCAGCGTTCTATCATTATAAAATCGCTATTATAATATAATGAATGAGGTTTTTCTTTCCTCAGTCTGCCCTTGGCCCAGCTGTCCTGTTAATCCTAACCCTACATTTTACCATGTGAGATGTCACACATGGGAACATGTAGGGTTAGACAGTGAGACCATAAAACACTCTTTCTGCCTTTTCTCAGGCTAAGATGAACCGATTTCTAAAATGTTTGCACATTTATACTACATAGGATCTCAGAGTTCAATACACCTTCATATTTCCAACGGGGAAGTAGGCCTTTAACATTTTAACAGAGGACTGCACTGTTAACTAAAAAGTCGTCCTATGAAAGTGCAACTATATTTAATCTTAATGTTTGGAGACGTGGTGTGTGTATTTTTAGCTTCAGCCATCTTTTTCTCTTCTAAAACACACACACACACACACACACACACACACACACACACACACACACACACACACACACACACACACACACACACAGGTTTGTAGGCTATACTAATGAGGACATTCATTGACAGGCATTCCCCTAGCCCCTTACCCTAACACCTGAACCTAGTGTTAACCCTCAAACAGCCCTTTAAAGGCCTGTCCTTAAAACCTAGTGTTAACCCTCAAACAGCCCTTTAAAGGCCTGTCCTTAAAACCTAGTGTTAACCCTCAAACAGCCCTTTAAAGGCCTGTCCCAAAGTGAGAACCGGACATAATGTCCTCACTCTTAAGGTCTAAAACTCAAATGGGTTCTCACAAAAATAGTTGTACAAGCACTCACTCACTCTCTCTCTCTCACTCACTCACTCACTCACTCACTCACTCACTCACTCACTCTCTCTCTCTCTCTCTCTCTCTCTCTCTCTCTCTCTCTCTCTCTCTCTCTCTCTCTCTCTCACTCACTCACTCACTCACTCACTCACTCACTCACTCACTCACTCACTCACTCACTCACTCTCTCTCTCTCTCTCTCTCTCTCTCTCTCTCTCTCTCTCTCTCTCACTCACTCACTCACTCACTCACTCACTCACTCACTCACTCACTCACTCACTCACTCACTCACTCACTCACTCACTCACCACTCACTCACCACTCCACTCACTCACCACCACTCACTCACTCACTCACTCACTCACCACCACTCACTCACTCACTCACACACTCACACACACACACACACACACACACACACACACACACACACACACACACACACACACAGTTTCTTTCCTCCCGTCAGCCTGTTTGGCACATAGAGTAGAAGTGAATCACACTCGTCATGTCGAAACATGCAAATGAACCCGACCTCTTTTTAGCTAAGGTGGCCATGCAGGGAAGTAGCCAAGGCAACAGCAATTGGGCAGAATACCGATCACATGGTGTGTGTGTGTGTGTGTGTGTGTGTGTGTGTGTGTGTGTGTGTTGAACTTTGAGGCCTTCTCCTTGGTTACGGGAGTGTGAGACATTCTGCTGTGCTGGCATGTTGAATTCTGGAGGTGTGTGTGTGTGTGTGTGTGTGTGTGTGTGTAATAAGGACGCCTGGTTTTGACATTATATCATATGATTTTGACTTTTAATTTATACAGTTTGAGAGATGAATGGCATTAAAGATACAGTGTGTAACTTTGTGTGTGTGGCAGAGAAGTGAAACATTTTCTAAGGTTTATTCTCCATAACTGAATAAACAAACTTTCCTCACAGGGAAAATGTAGATCCCTGGAACACTGTTTGAAGTTAGAAAGCTTCCTGAAAAGTTACTGTTTCACTGTTGTTGTTTACAGCAGCAGGGCCCACAGTTTGGTTTACAAACATATTCTAGTCTTACGTTTGGTTCCAGGTTCCTCAATATAATTTTTTGATGATAGAATTATTCAATACTAAGAATTACATGTAGATTTTTTTTGTAAACTAACTGCAGGCTCTGTGAATGTAAACAAATCCCCCTCCTCTGAAACTACACACTGACCCTTTAAACACGAGGCCAGTGTTTATACATGTGATTAGAAATGTTGCATCGTCACATTCTTCATTAGTTTCTGTGGCTTAACCCTCAATGGGAGAGTGTTAATCTGAGTCGCTCTAACACTTCTGTGTGTGTGTGTAGAAATAGTTGTACATGCACACTCACTCACTCACTCACTCACTCACTCACTCACTCACTCACTCACTCACTCACTCACTCACTCACTCACTCACTCACTCACTCACTCACTCACTCACACACACACACACACACTTTCACCTAACG
Organism: Hyperoplus lanceolatus; assembly: GCA_026929865.2. Lineage (NCBI taxonomy): Eukaryota > Metazoa > Chordata > Actinopteri > Uranoscopiformes > Ammodytidae > Hyperoplus > Hyperoplus lanceolatus. Next base: position 26,579,941 of record CM049414.1, on the reverse strand, counting down.
TTAATCCGAATTGCTTTAACACTCCTTGTGTGTGTGTGTGTACAAATAGTTTACAAGTACACACACACTCACTCACTCACTCACTCACTCACTCACTCACTCACTCACTCACTCACTCACTCCTCCCCCCCCCACCACCACTCACTCACTCACCACTCACTCACTCACTCACTCTCACTCTCTCTCTCTCTCTCTCTCTCTCTCTCTCTCTCTCACTCTCTCTCTCTCTCTCACTCTCACTCTCTCTCTCTCTCTCTCTCTCATACACACTCACTCACACATACACACTCACTCACACATACACACTCACACACACACACACACACTTTGACCTAACGTTAATCCGAATTGCTTTAACACTCCTGTGTGTGTGTGTGTGTGTACAAATAGTTTACAAGTACACACACACTCTCTCTCTCTCTCTCTCTCTCTCTCTCTCTCTCTCTCTCTCTCTCTCTCTCTCTCTCTCTCTCTCTCTCTCTCTCTCTCTCTCCCTCTCTCCCTCCTCTCCTCCCTCTCTCTCTCTCTCTCTCCCCTCCTCCTCCCAACTCTCTCACACACTCACTCACACACACACATACACACTCTCTCACACATACACACTCACTCACACACACACATACACACTCACACACACACACACACACACTTTGCCCTGACGTTAATCCGAATCGCTTTAACACTTCTCTGAAATGTTAAATATTCGAATGGAAAGGAAAACGTGCTTTTTCTTTCAGCTGTTAAAGTCGTTTCACAGGTCTGGACCTTGGTCTTCCTCTGACTGATTCTGCTGTCTTTGGTCTTTAACAAGGTTTCTACCGCTCGTTAAAGAAGTCTTACATTAAAGTCGCTACGAGGAGCTTTTAAATATTTCTGAAACGATCTCATTTTTCCTCTGATGATCATGAATGACATGTAACAGCAAACCAGACCATCAGTGCAAAGAATGCTATTTTTACATAGTTTACACTTAAAGGAATAATTCACCCAAACGAAACCAGCGTTCTATCATTATAAAATCGCTATTATAATATAATGAATGAGGTTTTTCTTCCCTCAGTCTTCCCTTGGCCCAGCTGTCCTGTTAATCCTAACTCTACATTTTCCAAAATGTAATGTCACACATGGGAAAATGTAAGGTTAGACAGTGAGACCATAAAACACTCTTTCTGCCTTTTCTCAGGCTAGGATGAACCGATTTCTAAAATGTTTGCACATTTATACTACATAGGATCTCAGAGTTCAATACACCTTCATATTTCCACCGGTGAAGTACGTCTTTAACATAATTACTTTTTGTATGACAATTTTTTCGTTATCGGCCTCCGCACTGTTTACATACCTATTTACAGAGGCTAGGCTCCGTTATACCACCGGACAAGTAGCACATTTGGGGGCTGATTTTCAAAGTGATTTGTCAACAAGCATTCTCCAGAATTGGTGACTACACCTTTAAGAGAAACACGTCATCCACACTGTTATAGTTTAAAGACTCAGTGGTCAGTATTAAATGGTGTGTGTGGTGGTGTGTCTCTCCTCTCTCTCTCTCTCTCTCTCTCTCTCTCTCTCTCTCTCTCTCTCTCTCTCTCTCTCTCTCTCTCTCTCTCTCTCTCTCTCTGGGTGTAACCGGTAGTTACCAGCATAAGTATTCAAATCTACAGAAACATGACCTCATCATAAACAGTCAACAATACAAACTGGTTCTAAGTTGTGTGTGTGAAGCATTGAGATCCTTTTAAAGGTGCTCCGAGGAACTTTAATTTTGTGGTAATTCTAGCGCCCCCTTTGGACAAAAGCAGTAGTGTTTTTACCACGCCAGCTGTTGTTCCTGGGTGAGCGTATACCCATGACAAAGGCATTAAGAAAAACTATATAAAAATAGCATTATTTTGCACTGATGGTCTCGTTTGCTGTTACATGTAATTTATGATCATCAGAGGAATAATGAGACTGTTTCAGAAATATTTAAAAGTTCCTCGTAGGGACTTTTTAAAGAGCTTGTTTGTGTAATAGCCTAACTTTAGGACATGCTGCTTAAAGTTGGAGTGATAAAGTGTGTGTGTGTGTGTGTGTGTGTGTGTGTGAGTGATAAGGACAGCAGTCACAGTTTCTGGAAAAGCTCATGTGTGTCTGATGTGTGGTTGTCTCATCATGGAAGTATGTGCAGTGACCAAATCAAGTGTTCAGAATCAATTTAACAGGCAAAAAATACTGAAATATGATGAGTTATCTACAGATAAAGTCCTATTTCCTTGTCTAATGACTCTGAAAATCTTCTCAGACTGTCTTGTCCCAAAGTTCATTGAACCTTGCTGGACAGACATACATGGACATTAAACAGATATGCCTTAAACAGACAGACAGACAGTGTCAACCTAACTTAAAGGAATACTTCACCCATACGGAACCGGCGTTCTATCATTATAAAATCGCTATTATAATATAATGAATGAGGTTTTTCTTCCCTCAGTCTTCCCTTGGCCCAGCTGTCCTGTTAATCCTAACCCTACATCTTACCATGTGTGATGTCACACTAGTAAAATGTAGGGTTAGACAGTGAGACCATAAAACACTCTTTCTGCCTTTTCTCAGGCTAGGATGAACCGATTTCTAAAATGTTTGCACATTTATACTACATAGGATCTCAGAGTTCAATACACCTTCATGTTTCCACCGGTGAAGTAAGTCTTTAATACACTATCTCAACCACAACCCGCGTTTAAGACTCTTTATGTAAATGTACAACTATGTCTCCGCTTGTGACACATGTTTATGGTCGTCAGACTTGGAGACTTTGCCTTTGAGAGGATGACCTGTCAATATTTAAACTGTTACGAGGACGTTTATAAGACGTCAGCAACTTCAAAAGAATTCCTCCTCTTACTTTGCTGAAATCATCAAAATGAAGTTTGCGGCAAAGTGTGTGTGTGTGTGTGTGTGTGTGTGTGTGTGTGTGTGTGTGTGTGTCTTCTTAGTATTTTACCTGTGAGTGTGTGTGTGTGTGTGTGTGTCTTCTTAGTATTTTACCTGTGAGTGTGTGTGTGTGTGTGTGTCTTCTTAGTATTTTACCTGTGAGTGTGTGTGTGTGTGTGTGTGTGTGTGTGTGTGTGTGTGTAGCTTCGAGGTCGGCTGGTAAGTGTGTTTGATTGTATATTGTCTGATTTTCCAGGATTTCTGCCATAAAGTAACATTGTTAATAGAGTTTGTTGGAGCTGACGAGGCTTCATTAACTTTCTGTCAACTCATTTGGAGATGGTTAAAAGTTACGCACTGTAGCTTTAAAACATTTTCTGTGCTGATACTGTTGAAGTTTTTTAACAGTCATTTAATGGTTAATCTCAAGGTGTGTGTGTGTGTGTGTGTGCCCGCGGCCCGCCCATGTCTTCTAAGTATTTTGTGTGTGTGTGTGTGTGTGTGTGTGTGTGTGTGTGTGTGTGAGAGAATGTTGGGAGTGTTCAGGTTCATTCCATCATTAAATATTTTACGTGTGTGTGTGTGTGTGTGTGTGTGTTTTTGTCTTCTAAGTATTTTAAAAATGTTTGTGTGTTGGGTGTGTGTGTGTGTGTGTGTGTGTGTGTGTGTGTGTGCGCGTCCTTGTGTGTGTGTGTGTGTGTGTGTGTGTGCGCGCGCGCATCCCTGTGTGTGTGTGTGTTGGGTGTGTTCAGGTTCATTCCTGGCTTAGTGAAAGGAATCACCTGCTAAGCTTCTGATCCTTTGACACACCCTGTGACAGCCACACACACACACACACACTCACACTCACACACACACACACACACACCCTGTGCCTGCCAGTCATTGCTTTATAGGTTAACACACGCTCGCAAGCACTCACTCACTCACTCACTCACTCACTCACTCACACTGTGCCTGCCAGTCATTGCTTTATAGGTGGAGTAGACGCTTAATTATTTAAACACAAAAGCATTGGTAACATTCATAACCACAGTCCTGACATGGCACGGATGGCTTTAAAAGAACCGCAAAATCTAGAATATGTAGCTCAGATGAAAACGTCATTGTTGTCATATTTGAAAGACTCGTTTGATGCTTGTTTGCCTTAGCGATGAGACGATGAGATCAGGGCGTGTGTGTGTGTGTGTGTGTGTGTGTGTGTGTGTGTGTGTGTGTGTGTGTGTGTGTGTGAGGGAAGATTTTTGATTTAAAGGTGCAGTCAGTGATTCTGGAGAACGCTTGTTGTCAAAATCACTTTTAGTCAAAATCAGTGAATATCTCCTCATGATCCGCTACCTGTCTGTACTGTGTGTGCGCTGAAAAAAGTCCAGTCTTAATACACAGGCTACACGCTCTGTAAACGGGCATATTTCTAGCTTCAATGGGCCCCATTTATTTACATATACTTTGTTAACACACCAGTTTACAGAGCCTAGGCTGTGTATTAACACCGGATTTCTTTCCAGCGCACACACAGTACAGACAGGTAGAGGATCATGAGGAGATATTCACTGATTTTGACAAAGAAGTGTTCTCCAGAATCACTGACTCCACCTTTAAACCGAGAATATATTTACTATGGCAGTAAGTAGATATAATAGAAGTAGTGAAAATCAGTAATTGAGCGTGTGCAGTTTAACATTAGGGCAGATTGTGAGATTGTGAAATTTCCCGCAGGGTTTTGTGTCCCTGAACACATCATGGCCTCTCTGTACATCACATGACCTGAATGAGAGCGCACACACACACACATAGGCACACACACACACACACACACACACACACACACACACACACACACACACAAACGCAATCACACACACACACACACACACACACACACACGATGTAATGGCCATGACAGTAAGCTCTCAGATAGCCACGACACCCATTCAACAATCAGCTGTTTGTCTGTGTGTCAGGTCAGCAGAGGAGTGGGACACACACACACACACACACACACACACACACACACACACACACACACACACACACACACACACACACACACACACACAAACCCTCAGGCCCATTCAAAGTGAACTTCCTCTGAAATGTGTCGTCCTCTCTGACACACAAAGCGCCGGCCGCTCAGCATCAAACTGAACAACGTTTGTTTTACTCTGATGTGGACCAGTTATACTGCTATTTAAAGGGACAATCTGCAATGTTTCTATTGCTTAAAACTCACCTTTGCACTGGCTTTTAATACGAAGTTGAGATGACATTTTGAAATTCATTTTCATTGTGTTTTTATTTTTCATCTTGCACAGCCTATATCTTGAATGTTGTATTGTGTGTTGAGCCTCTACAGTTTCCCCTATGTAACTTTTGGAGAGAGAGAGAGAGAGAGAGAGAGAGAGAGAGAGAGAAGTAAAGGTCCACGGGTCGGATTTGAACCCGCGACCACTGCAACGAAGGCCAGAGCCGATATGGTACGCGCTACGAGTCCTATATAACTTTAAAGAATTACATCCAGTGAAGGTCTGTTGGCAGATTTTCTTGGCTTTGATCTGTGTGTTCAGTTACAGGTGTTGTAGAGGCTCTGTTCTTTGTTTTATGTGTCAACGTGAGGTCAACAATACCGCAAATGACAAGCTCGAACTTTCTGCAACCTCTGTTTGTTTGTTTGATATCACAGTACAACATTGTCCCCTTTGGATTTTCCAGTATTCCAGCTCAGGTGACACAAGGCAAGGCAAGTTTATTTCTATAGCACCATTCAGACACAAGGCCATTCAAAGAAGTGCTTTACAGGGGCAACATTACAATACATAATACACATTAGAAAAGATAGATAGATAGATAGATAGATAGATAGATAGGCAAGTTTATTTCTATAGCACAATTCAGACACAAGGCCATTCAAATAAGTGCTTTACAGGGGCAAGATTAAAATACATAATACACATTAGAAAAGATAGATGGATGGATGGATGGATGGATGGATGGATAGATAGATAGATAGATAAGGCCATTCAAAGTGCTTTACAGGGGCATGAAATACATCAAGTATACAGAATACACATTAGAAAAGTGAATGAATAGAAATAAAACATTTAGGAGAGAGAGAGAGAGAGAGAGAGAGAGAGAGAGAGAGAGAGAGAGAGAGAGAGAGAGAGAGAGAGAGAGAGAGAGAGAGAGAGAGAGAGAGAGAGAGAGAGAGAGAGAGAGAGAGAGAGAGAGAGAGAGAGAGAGAGAGAGAGAGAGAGAGAGAGAGAGAGAGAGAGAGAGAGAGAGAGAGAGAGAGAGAGAGAGAGAGAGAGAGAGAGAGAGAGAGAGAGAGAGAGAGAGAGAGAGAGAGAGAGAGAGAGAGAGAGAGAGCCTGCAGTAAAGGTCCACGGGTCGGACTCGAACCCGCGACCACTGCAATAAAGGCCGGAGCCAATATGGTACGCGCTCTATCCACTGCGCCCGACTGGAGGCTTCTTTACTTTAACATCAATATGTTTGCATATGTAAAGAAACCTTGGCCTGTTTGCATATGAGGCAAGCCCTGGTGTGTACAATACAAATATGTTTAAACAGGGGACTGTCCATTTTTCCCCCTGGCTCAATAGTCCAACATGACACACACATTTTTATATATAGGCTAGTGGGCGTCCTGGTAATTTAAAGGTGCAGTGCGTATAATTTATTGATATTTACAAACAAGTAGGTTTTTAAGTGTATAATTGCTGGAAAATGAAAGCTGTTTCTACAGTAGCACAGAACGGACAGACTTAACACTTTACCTTGCATGTTTTTATATATAGTGGGCGTCCTGGGGAAATGCACCTGTTGGAAGAAGAAGAAGAAGAAGTACTATAGAATAAATAACTAATTACATCTTCACCTCATCACTTGATATTGTAGGAAAGACTTGAGGCAGTGGTGGATGATGCCATCTATAGTAACTGTAGCTTCTTGTCCTTGAAGGCCACCGTAGCTTCTGGAAATTCTCCCAAAAGAGAGGGGTTAGCAAGGGAGCGTTGACATCTAGAATATCAACACTATATGGTGCTACAATACTGCTTATATTACACACTGTGCCTTTAAAAGCAAGTAGCAGTAACTTCAAAAGGTAAAAATGTCTCCCTGGGGTCAATTAATTAATTTATTTTTTTTTTTTTTAACCAAAAGAAAGAAAATAACTTATTCAGCAGCTGTTTTCACATTTTTTCCCCTGTGTGCACTCTCTGTGTTCCCCCCCATTAGCATAGTGCTGTGTGTGTGTGTGTGTGTGTGTGTGTGTGTGTGTGTGTGTGTGTGTGTGTGTGTGTGTGTTGGATATGACTCACTCTGATCACTGCATTGGTCATCATCAGCAGATATTCACTTCTTAGCTCTGTCTTTGTGTGTGTGTGTCTTTGAAGTATTTTTACTGTGTGTGTGTTTCTGTATGTGTTTTTTAAGTATTTGCGCTGTGTGTGTGTGTGTGTGTGTGTGTGTGTGTGTGTGTGTGTCAGTCTGTAGCTTTAATTTTTCACTTGACTGAGAATGTTAATGGGAATGAAGTTCCCGAGAGTCAGTGAAGGCCCGATGCATGTTTCTCTGTGTGTGTGTGTGTGTGTGTGTGTGTGTGTGTGTGTGTGTGTGTGTGTGTGTGGTGTTGTGTGTGCGCGCATGTTAATATTTAGGGCAGTGGCTACAAATAGACCATTGGAGCGTATTATTTTAAGGCTTCTGTAGAAACCCATTATTATTGTGACCCTGAGTGCTGCGGTCTTGCCTGTTTAAAGGTGCAGTCAGCGATTGTCTAACCTTTATTTATTTATACAGGTATATCCCATTGAGTCCGAAGACTCTTTTGCAAGGGAGACCTGTTGCCATTTACACGTTACCATTCACACACACATTCTTACACCGATAGCAGCAGGCTAACTATCGACATCCACACCAGGCAAGGTGGGTGAAGTGTCTTGCCCAAGGACACAACAACCATGACACAGGTGGCAGGGCGGGGATCGAACCTCCAACCCTTTGATCATCGGCCGACCCGCTCTACCAACTGAGCCACAGTCGCCCCAAAATTGTGTCTAACCTTTGCACTGTGCTGCACATTTTATGTATGTGTCAGTGAGTGTGCAAATATGGCTGCATGTTCACCTTTACAACTACTAAGTACATTGTGCACTTTCTGTATTCAGGAAAACGAAAGGCTACATGTCAAAACCACACACTTACCTACTTCACCTGGTGGGAATATGAAGGTGTATTGAACTCTGAGATCCTATGTAGTATAAATGTGCAAGCATTTTAGAAATCGGTTCATCCTAGCCTGAGAAAAGACAGAAAGAGTGTTTTATGGTCTCACTGTCTAACCCTACATTTTCCCATGTGTGACATCACACTAGTAAAAATGTAGGGTTAGGATTAACAGGACTAGCTGGGCCAAGGGTAGACTGAGGGAAGAAAAACCTCATTCATTATATTATAATAGTGATTTTATAATGATAGAATGCCGGTTCTGTATCGGTGAAGTATTCCTTTAAGTATTTTGATTGTGGTTTTGGCACCTGCCTACAAACTTAATTGTTAAGTTAAGTAATTGTTGAGTAAGTATTTCCCCTCTCTTGTACCAAAGGTTTATTGATCCCAGAGCAGTTATTCTGGCAAGTAAAACACTCATTTGACCTGTTTCCTGATTAAGCGGTACATTATTATTTTTAAAACCTTTATTTAAAGGTGCAGTGTGTAATATGACATCATCAAGAAAGTTCTACAAAGTTCTAGAATGCAACGCTCCCTGGGTAACCCCAACCCTTTAGAATAATAACAACAGCTACAGTGGCCTTCAAGGACAAGAACAATTCTAAATTCTAAACAATGCACCTGATGACATTCCAACTATGACACTTTCAAGATGGCGGCACTAGGCCTTGGTCCAAGATATGCAGAAATATGGACATATGAGACCCTTTCTAAGGGAAACAATAATAATTAAAAAAAAAAAATTCAGCTATTATGCACTAAATTAAATGTAGTTCTGGATATTATAATTACTTTCTACAAAATCTGCTAGGAAATAAAACCCAAAATTCTACACACTGCAGCTTTAACCAGGAAAGTCCCATTGAGATTAAAAACCTCTTTTTCAAGGGAGTCCTGGCCAAGAGGCAGCAACAAGTTACATGTTCACTCACAATAATACACTCACAACATATGGCTGAAAATTAAAATGATAAAAAGCTGTAATCAAATAAAATCAGAAAAAAAAACTGTTATCAATTAAAATAATAAAAACAGTTACAAGTACATTTGAAAATCATAAAAAAGAACTCCAAGTAGAAGAGGTCTGAAATGCTCTCAGCTCAGATTTTAAAAGCGTTCAAAGAAATCATTTCGGTTCATTTAAAATCTTTCTGTAGCCAGTTCCTCTCCTAGCGCATAATTCCTCCTTTTATGACATCACAAAGCCTTTCAGTGTGGTGCCATTTTAACAGCCATGATAATGAGTTACCTGTAGCAACCTTTGATCTATATGTAGACATCACTCATTCACGCCTAAGCCATGCACTGTTAAGGAAGTGGAGTTTTTTTTTCAATTAACTTTATTGAACATTTTGGACATGCATAAGTCAGTAGTACTCCATATAGTGGAAAGAATAAGGTACAGGAAGTTGACAGGTACCTTACCTAACGATACCTTCAACATAGTCTGGCTTGACCACTCCCGCCAGCGTCTATTAAGCGCTGGCGTCGGCAAACAACGCTACGCCTCCATTGGCTGCTTCCCGGGGTTAGCCCCTCCGTAGATGATTGTGATTGGTTTAAATAAATAAAAACAGGCCAGCCCAGTTTCCCCCCGAATAGACGGCTCTAAACGGAGTGCTTCCAGACCATACTACTTGCTGTAGTTTGGTCTGGCTTTGCGAGACTACCTTCAACATAACATAGTTGTTGTGCAGATGTCCCATAGCAGTCCAGGGGATTTTAGGATTTCTTGTCTCACAAAATGTTAAGCCTTAAAAAGAAAATATATTAAAATTTGGCATATTTTTTTCGTAGACAATTTGAAGAGACAGAGTTGAAATGGGTCAAAGAGCGGAATAACATGCAGAGAACGACCCGGGCTAGATTCTAACCCGGGTCTGCTGTGCCAGAACCACAACATACTCAAATTGACATCAAATTCAGTATCAGTAGGACATTAGCAGGGCTTTTAGTATGAGTATGACGTTAGTAGGGCTTTAGTATGAGTAGGACGTTAGCAGGGCTTTTAGTATGAGTAGGACGTTAGTATGGCTTTTAGTATGAGTATGACGTTAGTAGGGCTTTTAGTATGAGTAGGACGTTAGTAGGGCTTTTAGTATGAGTAGGACGTTAGTAGGGCTTTTAGTATGAGTAGGACATTAGCAGGGCTTTTAGTATGAGTAGGACGTTAGTAGGGCTTTTAGTATGAGTAGGACATTAGCAGGGCTTTTAGTATGAGTAGGACGTTAGTAGGGCTTTTAGTATGAGTAGGACATTAGCAGGGCTTTTAGTATGAGTAGGACGTTAGTAGGGCTTTTAGTATGAGTAGGACATTAGCAGGGCTTTTAGTATGAGTAGGACATTAGCATGGCTTTTAGTATGAGTAGGACGTTAGCAGGGCTTTTAGTATGAGTAGGACATTAGCAGGGCTTTTAGTATGAGTAGGACATTAGCAGGGCTTTTAGTATGAGTAAGACGTTAGCAGGGCTTTTAGTATGAGTAGGACATTAGCAGGGCTTTTAGTATGAGTAGGACATTAGCAGGGCTTTTAGTAGGAGTAGGACATTAGTAGGGCTTTTAGTATGAGTAGGATGTTAGTAGGGCTTTTAGTATGAGTAGGACGTTAGTAGGGCTTTTAGTATGAGTAGGACGTTAGTAGGGCTTTTAGTATGAGTAGGACGTTAGTAGGGCTTTTAGTATGAGTAGGACGTTAGTAGGGCTTTTAGTATGAGTAGGACGTTAGTAGGGCTTTTAGTATGAGTAGGACATTAGCAGGGCTTTTAGTAGGAGTAGGACATTAGTAGGGCTTTTAGTATGAGTAGGACATTAGCAGGGCTTTTAGTATGAGTAGAACGTTAGTAGGGCTTTTAGTATGAGTAGGACGTTAGTAGGGCTTTTAGTATGAGTAGGACATTAGCAGGGCTTTTAGTATGAGTAGGACGTTAGTAGGGCTTTTAGTATGAGTAGGACGTTAGTAGGGCTTTTAGTATGAGTAGGACATTAGTAGGGCTTTTAGTATGAGTAGGACATTAGCAGGGCTTAGGGTAGAGAGTAGGATTAGCAGGGCTTTTAGTATGAGTAGAACATTAGTAGGGCTTTTAGTATGAGTAGGACGTTAGTAGGGCTTTTAGTATGAGTAGGACATTAGCAGGGCTTTTAGTATGAGTAGGACGTTAGTTGGGCTTTTAGTATGAGTAGGACATTAGCAGGGCTTTTAGTATGAGTAGGACGTTAGTAGGGCTTTTAGTATGAGTAGGACATTAGCAGGGCTTTTAGTATGAGTAGAACATTAGTAGGGCTTTTAGTATGAGTAGGACGTTAGTAGGGCTTTTAGTATGAGTAGGACATTAGCAGGGCTTTTAGTATGAGTAGGACGTTAGTTGGGCTAGATGGGTAGGACTTAGAGGGCTTTTAGTATGAGTAGGACATTAGCAGGGCTTTTAGTATGAGTAGGACGTTAGTAGGGCTTTTAGTATGAGTAGGACATTAGCAGGGCTTTTAGTATGAGTAGGACATTAGCAGGGCTTTTAGTATGAGTAGGACATTAGCAGGGCTTTTAGTATGAGTAGGACATTAGCAGGGCTTTTAGTATGAGTAGGACATTAGTAGGGCTTTTAGTATGAGTAGGACATTAGCAGGGCTTTTAGTATGAGTAGGACGTTAGCAGGGCTTTTAGTATGAGTAGGACATTAGCAGGGCTTTTAGTATGAGTAGGACCTTAGTAGGGCTTTTAGTATGAGTAGGACATTAGCAGGGCTTTTAGTATGAGTAGGACATTAGCAGGGCTTTTAGTATGAGTAGGACATTAGCAGGGCTTTTAGTGTGTTAGGGCTTGTAGAACACAGCCAGAGTGCATTTCCCTGATACTTAAATAGCAATAACATCAAACCACAGACCAGTCTCATTAGTTATAAAGGCCACACTCATAAAAGAAGCCATTGTACTGAGTAGATAATGGTTTAATTGACTTTGATAGAGAAAGTGGGCTCTTCAGTGTGGGCGATCGGATAGTGCTAAACGTAATCTATTTAAGGTCCTCATGGAAAGGTTATTAGGTTTGCAGTGTTGTCAGGAGGCCAGAAATGTGAAGAGAGGACTGCTGGATGCTTGAATGATTTCGTGTTAACAAGGGGAAGGATTATGATTTACACATGTTTCTCTGGCGTTGGATAGAGGTCTTTGAGCAGATATGACTGGTGCCGGCCTTACACCAATCGACTTTTCTCTTTTTAAAGATAATTTTTTTTTGGCATTTTTGCTTTATCAGATAGTTTTTGGAGAGAGAGAGTTGGAATGGGGCAGAGAGGGGAAGACATGCAGAGAACTGACCCAGGCTGGATCGACTTTTCAAGCGATTTTATTGTTTAATTTAATGTGTGTGTGTGTGTGTGTGTGTGTGTGTGTGTGTGTGTGTGTGTGTGTGTGTGTGTGTGTGTGTGTGTGTGTGTGTGTGTGTGTGTGTGTGTGTGTGTGTGTGTGTGTGTGTGTGTGTGTCCATAGCAGTCCAGGGGATCGGAGGATTTATTTTTTCCAATATTCTCACACATGCTGCTAGTTAGTGGTTTGCCTTCTCTCTGGCTGCTTGTGTTAGTGGGGGCGACTGTGTCTCAGGTGGTAGAGCGGGTCGGCTGATGATCAAAGGGTTGGAGGTTCGATCCCCGCCCTGCCACCTGTGTCATGGTTGTTGTGTACTTGGGCAAGACACTTCACCCACCTTGCCTCGTGTGAATGTTCGATAGTTAGCCTGCTGCTATCGGTGTATGAATGTGTGTGTGAATGGTAACGTGGGAAAGGAAAACAGGTCTCCCTTGCAAAAGAGTCTCTGGTCTCAATGGGATTTACCTGTAGAAATAAAGGTTAAAAAAATAAAAAAAACATTTGGAAGTGTTTTTCTTCTTTTTAAAAATGTTTTAATCGTATTGGTTTCACTCTAAAATGGAATGGTAAATGGACTTGACTTATATAGCGCTTTCTAGCCGATTTTCTCAGCCCCAAAGCGCTTTACATATCTTACCACATTCACCCATTCACACACACACTCATTCACCGATGGCAGTAGCTGCCATGCAAGGCGCTCTCTGAACCATCGGGAGCAATTTGGGGTTCAGTGTCTTGCTCAGGGACACTTCGACATGTGGCGGGTAGGCGGGGGATCGAACCTCTGACCCTGCACTCCAGAGGCGACCTCCCTGTCCACTTCGCCACTGCCGCCCTCTAGGGATGCCCCTGATATACAACATGTAGTTGGATGTATTGAATTAAAGGTGGAGGCAGACATTCTGGAGAACACTTGTTTTAGTTCAAAAATCCCTTCTTCAGTGATCAATGATCCTCACCATCCGCTACCTGTCTGTACTGTGTGACTTTGGGTTCTTTGCGCAAAGGCTTTATGTAAGCAAAGGGGGCCCACGGTAGCTAGCAACATGCCCGTTTACAGAACCTAGGCTGTGTATTAACTATTAACACTGGATTTTTTTTATTGCAGAACACACACACACACACACACACACACACACACAGTACAGACAGGTAGCGGATTGTGAGGAGATATTCACTGATTTTGACAAAGTCACTTTGATAACACGCATTCTTCAGAATCACTGCCTGCACCTTTAAAGGCCTACTTCACCGGTGGGAATATGAAGGTGTATTGAATTCTGAGATCCCTACATTTCTCTTACTGTGACATCACAGTAAGAGAAATGTAGGGTTAGACAGTGAGACCATAAAACACTCTTTCTGCTTTTTCTCAGGCTAGGATGAACCAATTTCAATTTTCTTTGCACATTTATACTACATAGGATCTCAGAGTTCAATACACCTTCATATTCCCACCGGTGAAGAAGGTCTTTAAGTTGAGTGTTATAAAGTAGCACTGCATTAATAGAACTATTTTTACATCAGCGGTTGTGAGTATTGTAGGTCATCCTCTCACACAGCATCAACACAGTAACTCAATCGGTCGCTTGGTTTTCGACTCAATAACGTTGTAATTAATTAGCTGGCCGCCCGCCACCAAAGCACACACTCACTCACTCACTCACTCACTCACTCACTCACTCACTCACTCACTCACTCACTCACTCACTCACTCACTCACTCACTCACACTCACACACTCACACACTCACACACTCACACACTCACACTCACTCTCACACACACACACACTCACACACTCACACCACACACACGATGAGAGTCGATGCAGTTTGTGTGGACTAGGTCACCGTTTGACCATTGACTTGTTTTGGAATTTCAGTCAAGTTTTAGAACAGCTATACTGCAAAATTCATATCAATAAAGCATTTTTATGCTTTATTGATAGTGTAGAGACAGAGTTGAAATGGGGCAGAGAGGGGAGTGACATGCAGAGAACGACCGCGGGCTGGAATCGAACCCGGGTCCGCTGCTGGCCGAGGCCCATGGAGGGGGGGGGACGCCCTACCAACTGAGCTAAGGGCACCCCCCTTTTTAAATTACTTTATTGGGTTTGATCACCTTTTAGATAACATACAATTTGAAGCTGTTCTTTGCTGTTGATTCACAGTATTTCTACCATTCATTCACTGTGAAATAACCACACACCACAAGCGACCCTCCATAAAGTAACTTACCCTGCGCTCCGAATCGCATACTTTCTTTTTTCTATTCTACATACTACATCCGACGATAAAAAGAATCTAGTTAGGATGCAGTAGGCATACTATTGGGACATACTTTACTCTCTTATTTCATCATAACATTGCGCCTTGATCTTGCCTCTTGCTTTTATATCCGTCGCATCCCCGTTTGTTTTCATATGGAGGCTTCGTCGATGTGACGTCACTTCACGTGCGCAATAGATTGTGGGTCAGAATCGCCCCAAATAGGATTCAGTTTTCAACACTAACAATCTTGGCCGCATGAAGTAGGACATCCGGGTACTTCTAACCATCCTAAATCTGGCCACAAGAATCGGGACATCTTAAATCTTTTTTCTACATACTATATAGTAGAAAGTATGCGATTCGGAAAGCAACCGTATCTTAACTCAAGAACCTTGTGTATCTTGTCTTGCAAATGACAGACAGACAGACTCACTCACTCACTCACTCACTCACTCACTCACTCACTCACTCACTCACTCACTCTATATAGTCTAAATACAGATGACACATGACTCTCTCGCGCAAATGACAGACACACACACACACACACACACTTTTTAACAGGCTATATGTTGTCTTGCAGCCCCTCTCTCCAAATTACACACACACACACACACACACACACACACAGACACACACACACACACACACACACACACACACACACACACACACACACACACACACACACACACACACACACACACACACACACACACACACACACACACACACACACACACGCACACTCTCTTTAACTGGCTATATGTTGTCTTGCAGCCCCTCTCTGCCGGTGAGATGGAGGATGGGAAGCCGGTGTGGGCGCCTCACCCAGCGGACGGCTTCCAGCTGGGAACCATCGTAGACATCGGCTCAGACAGCCTGACCATCGAGCCTCTGAAGGGGAAGGGCAAGGTGAGGGGGGGGTGTGTGTGTGTGTGGGGGAGTGTGTGTGTGGGGGGGTTGTGTGTGTGTGGGGGGGGTGTGTGTGTGTGGGGGAGTGTGTGTGTGTGTGTGTGTGGGGGTGTGTGTGTGTGGGGGTTGTGTGTGTGTGTGTGTGTGTGGGGGGGTGTGTGTGTGGGGGAGTGTGTGTGTGGGGGGTGGAGTGTGTGGGGGGGGGAGTGTGTGAGTGAGTGAGTGTGTGTGGGGGGGGTGTGTGAGTGAGTGAGTGTGTGTGTGGGGGGGTGTGTGTGTGAGTGAGTGAGTGTATGTGGGGGGTGGGTGTGTGTGAGTGAGTGTGTGTGTGTGTGGGGGGGGGGTGTGGGGGGGGGGTGTGTGTGTGAGTGAGTGAGTGTATGTGGGGGGTGGGTGTGTGTGAGTGAGTGAGTGTGTGTGTGTGTGTGTGATCAGACAGCCTGACCATCGAGCCTCTAAAGGGGAAGGGCAAGGTGATGGGGGTGTGTGTGTGTGTGTGTGTGTGTGTGTGTGTGTGTGTGTGTGTGTGTGTGCAAGGGGTGGGGAAATATCAACTTTTTTTGTTGTTGTTAGAGTTGGCCTCATGTAAGATATTTTAACAGTTTGTTACGTTAGTGAGAGCTCCTGCATAACTCAGGACTTTGACTTCACTTTCCATTTTCACCCCAAAACCTTTTGTTATACAGTTTATGCCCAAAACATTTGAACTGTTTAGTAGACGACATAAAGCAGTCAGTTAGGATTCATTATGTTTTGTAATGATGTTTCCCGAGTGGATATAGTCCCGTGTTAGCCTGGTCCTACCAGACCATCGTACTTCATTTAGCCTGGTCCAACCAGACCATCGTACTTCATTTAGCCTGGTCCTACCTGACCATTGTACTTCATTTAGCCTGGTCCTACCAGACCATCGTACTTCATTTAGCCTGGTCCTACCAGACCATCGTACTTCATTTAGCCTGGTCCTATCAGACCATCGTACTTCATTTAGCCTGGTCCTATCAGACCATCGTACTTCATTTAGCCTGGTCCTATCAGACCATCGTACTTCATTTCACAGGTCTGGAATCGCTCAATTGACAAACGTTAACTCACTTGAAGGCGGGTGTCTGTTGAAGTTTAAAACTATTGGATCTGCCCAGTGCCACTCTGGATCTGCCAACCAACCATGTCATGCGCCGGCTTCTGAGCCACTCCTTCTGTTCGCTGATTGGACCGGCAGAAATCTGTCCAGAGAAAACCTAAGAATGTAGCGCAGACCCAGACAGACTACTGAAGGGAAATGAAAATTGAGCGGAGGTCGTAGGCGGGCGGAGCCAGGCTAGGCCCGTGTAGACCTGCTGTTATTTTTTTTACAATAGACTTGCAGTGCAGAAGGAAACCGGCCCAATCCTGAGAATGTTCTTAATAGATTTGCTAGTTGGACCAACTGTGAACGGGCACTGGCACCAGCCTAAAACTAGAGCCTGGTTTGCCTTGGTGGAAAAGGGTATGCCCAAACTTTTGGTGATCAGATTAAATTGTGACGGGTGTAAAGTGGCAGGTTTGACCATAATAGAAAAATATAAATTCTGCTAAATGCTAAATCAGTAGTATAAGTGTAATGCTCTTTTAGAAACACTTATCATGCAGGTTTTTGTTTGATAAAGGGCCAGCAGAACAGTGCATTGAAAGGTATTCATAGCCCCTATAAACGTCCTTTTAATGGGCACAATCCTCAGTATTTCCTGCTCTTGACAGATTCATC
>CM049414.1:26537500-26557500 GCA_026929865.2 Hyperoplus lanceolatus | reverse complement strand
ATTATTTTGCATTATTAGACAGTGTGTAGAGACAGAGATGAAATGTGTCAGAGAGGGGAATGACATGCAGAGAACGACCCGGGCTGGACTGGATTCTAACCCGGGTCTGCTGCAGGGCTAGGGCAAGAAAGGGGGGAGAGGGGGGGGGGGTGCTCTTACCCACTGTTCCGCCCCAAAATCTATGTAGCCTAAGTTTTGACATGAATTGAATAGTAAAACTGAGACACTGAAAAAAAACTCACACTGTTCAAAAAAACTCACACTGTTCAAAACTTACATTGTTCAAAATATAATTTACAGGATATTAAAAACAGCTTTTTAAACTGCTAGAAAAGAGGTTATCTTCACTGCAATGTAACAGTAGAGACGTGGTTATGTTCAACCAAACTTTAACTGAACCTAAACTGCAGCCAGAGGCACAAACACTGTGACGGAAACTAGATGCAGTGTTAGGGGAAATACGTGTTTGCTTTAACCTGCCTGGAGCAACTTTTGGGTGGAGCACACAGACACGCACGCACGCACATAAACACACACAGACGGACAGACAGACAGACAGACAGACAGACAGACAGACAGACAGACAGACAGACACTCCCAGACAGACAGACACACACAGACAGACAGATAGACAGACAGACAGACAGACAGACAGGCAGACAGACAGACAGACACACACACACAGGCAGGCAGGCAGACAGACAGACAGACACACAGACACACACCCAGACAGACAGACAGACAGACAGACAGACAGACAGACACGTCATCACTGCAGCACTCAGGTGACCTCAGGTGTGTTTTAATGAGTCATGTGCTGTTGGCTGTGAACCAGACCTGGTGCACACTGACATCTAGTGGCAAAACATGGAACTACAGTCTGAGAAAAGGACCTTCAAGCAGTCATTTTTACAAGATGTTCAGTATAAATTCACTTCACAATGTAATGATCAGAGGAAAGAGCAGTTTCTTGTTTAACAAAATAACATTGTTCTACTATCTATAAGTACCAAATGCATGAATCAAATTTGTGTTTCATTTGGTTTGCTGGGAATCGAAAGGAAAGCACTAAAGGCTCATTATGCTCCAATCCCGTGCGTAAATAGAGACGTACGTTCACAACGTTACATCCGTCACTGCCCTCAGACTTCCATGCGTCCTTTATGTTGGAATGGACATTTAGCAAATCAACCACTAGTGGGCAGCAGCGCCACTCAGAGTAAAAAGTTACTCAAATAGGAAGAAGGAGACTCAGAGAATTAACTGGAATACATATTTTATAATAGGTCCATGGAAGAAACAGCTTTAGCGATATAGGCTACTACCATAGCGATGGAAGAGGCTAAACTAGAGGCTGTATTATAGACAGCGGGGGTCTGTGAGGACATCACTTCTCTATAGCTGCCGTCAGCCTCCCGTCTAGCTGACATTCTTCCCCGTGCGATCCCCGCTCATGCTGCTCTGTTGTAGTTGTATGTCTCTGTCCCCTAGCCGTGTAACTTCATAGATAGATACATTTAGATTTCTTTATTTAAAATGGACAGCGCACATTAATAGACATGAGCACCAAAGTTCAACATGTAAACGTGTATGTCATTTTGTACCAACTCACACAAACCTGTCCTCAAAAGTTAAGACATTTTCTAAAGTATTGTGTCTTTCGTTTGTGTTTGTGAACAAATGTACAGTAAGTGAAAGTGAACTGTTGGCTATGCCCCCTCTCCCTCCCCCCCCCCCCCCCCCCCCGTGATCTCCGGTAGTAATGCTCCGTTCCGTCCGTTTGGTACGCATCCGCAAGCTTGCAGGATACGTGCAGAAATACGGACGTAATGTACGCAGAGTACGGACAGAAGGCTCCGTCCGTATCCGTATGCGTATCTAACGTAGAGCATAAATGAGCCTTTAGGAAGTTTATTGCTCATTGTACATTTAAAAGTGCAGTCAGTGATTCTGGAGAACGCTTGCTGTCAAAATCAGTGAATATCTCCTCATGATCTGCTACCTGTCCTGTCCATACATACTGTGTGTGTGCTGGTGTTAATACACAGCCTAGGCTCTGTAAACTGGTATGTAAACAAGGGCACACCGTAGCTAGGCTGTGTATAACACTGGATATTATTTTTCCAACTAACAGAGTACGGACAGGAAGCGGTTTAAAATATTCACTGATTTTAAATAAATGTGATTTGGACAACAAGCATTCTTACTTATTCCAAGATCACGATTAGAAGTGCATGGATGTAACTCTGACCTAATATCAGACTTAAGGTTAAAGAGGAAAGACAACACTTTGGTTGGAAGAATTGTTGATTTTTCTAATACATACATTTCTTCCTCTGTGTCTCCAGACGTTTGTAACACACACACACACACACACACACACACACACACACACACACACACACACACACACACACACACACACACACACACACACACTACGGATACGTGTGTGTGTGTGTTAATCGTTGGTTTTCATCCCCTGAAGTTGTCCCTAATACATTTCTTTCCTCTCTGTCTGCAGACGTTTGTAGCTAACATCCTGATAGCAGTGAACCCGTACTATGACCTTCCTAAGCTCTACTCAGCTGACACCATCAAACAGTACCGAGGGCGCTCTCTGGGAACGCTACCTCCACATGTATACGCCATCGGTGAGTGCACACACACGCACCAAGCACACAAGCACACACAGCACAAAGGTAGTCAGTCAGTCAATCAGTCAGTCAGTCAGTCAGTCAGTCAGTCAGTCACTCACTCACTCACTCACTCACTCACTCACTCACTCACTCACTCACTCACTCACTCACTCACACACACACACACACACACACACACACACACACTCACTCTCATACACAGACACAGCACGAAGGCACTCACTCACTCACTCACTCACTCACTCACTCACTCACTCACTCACTCACTCACTCACTCACTCACTCACTCACTCACTCACTCACTCACTCACTCACTCACTCACACACACTCACTCTCATACACAGACACAGCACGAAGGCACTCACTCACTCACTCACTCACTCACTCACTCACTCACTCACTCACTCACTCACTCACTCACTCACTCACTCACTCACTCACTCACTCACAAATAATCTCCTTGAATGACTGTGGAGAAAAATGTGTTCACTTTTGCTATAAATGTGTGTTATTAAATGCAGGTTGAGTGTAAGGCTGAGAAATGGCATTCAGTTTGGCACACACTTGGTAAACGCATTGGCTACAAGTGTTAATAGTTTGAGAGAAATTTTGCTTCAAAAATCACTACCAGTGTTCAAGCATTCACAAAAGACTGTAATAGCGTTCTGTTGTAGTTTCCAAACCCTCCACCAGGTGGCAGTCAGCGCTCAGAATTCCCACAGTTCTGAATGTCACAGGATGTTTTATTAAAAAAGTTAACTTCCTTATTTCTAAAGGATTTTTTCAACTGAAATAATAATGTATGTTTATCAAACCAATTTCCTGATCTAACAGCTCTGTGTGTGTGTGTGTGTGTGTGTGTGTGTGTGTGTGTGTGTGTGTGTGTGTGTGTGTGTGTGTGTGTGTCTGTGTGTCTCTTTGTCTGTCTGTTTGTGTGTGTCTGTGTCTGTCTGTCTCTGGTCTGTCTGTCTCTTTGTCTCTCTCTCTGTCTCTCTCACTCCCTCTCCCTCTCTCTCCCTCCCTCCCTCCCTCCCTCCCTCCCTCCCCCCCTCTCCCTCTCCCTCTCTCTCCCCCTCTCTCCCTCTCCCTCCCTCCCTCCCTCCCTCCCTCCCTCCCCTCTCTCTCTCTCCCCCCTCTCTCTCTCTCTCTCATTCTCTCCATCAGCTGATAAGGCTTACAGAGACATGAGGGTTTTGAAGATGAGTCAGTCTATCATCGTATCAGGAGAATCTGGAGCCGGAAAAACTGAAAACACCAAGTTTGTTCTCAGGTAAAAAATTAATGCTAGAAGTGTGTGTGTGTGTGTGTGTGTGTGTGTGTGTGTGTGTGTGTGTGTGTGTGTGTGTGTGTGTGTGTGTGTGTGTGTGTGTGTGTGTGTGTGTGGGGGGGGGGGGGGTATTTGCGTGTGTTTGATTGTGTGTGTGTGTGATTGTATTTAAAGGTCTATTCAATTTGGATACTTCTAAAATCATTGCATTTAAAGGTGCTACAAGGTCTCATTTTTTTTTAACAGTCTCAGTTTTCCTCTGATGATCATAAACTACATGTAACAGCAAACGAGACCATCAGTGCAAAGAATGCTATTTTTATATAGTTTTTCTTAATGCCTTTGTCATGGGGTATACGCTCACCCAGGAACAACAGCTGGCGTGGTAAAAAAACACTACTGCTTTTGTCCAAAGGGGGGCGCTAGAATTAACACACACTGAAAGTTACTCGGAGCACCTTTAACATTTTAAGAGTGACAGTCTTTACCAAAAACTATGTGTATTGTTTCTTTCATCCAATATAAAGTTAGTACAATGAATTAGTTTGATGTTTTCTTCATAGTATTTTGTAGCCTACATGTTTATTTTGCTCATAGTCTCAGCTTTCATGAAAAATTTGGGTTGGAATCCCTAAATTTGACTCCCATACCAATATAATAAACTGTTCTGTTTTAATCCAGATACTTGACGAGCTCGTATGGAACCGGGCAGGACATTGATGAGAGGATAGTGGAAGGTGAGAGTCGAGCTTTCTTATATTATCTATATTCTAGTAGGCCTGGCCCGAACGCCATTTCTCAGGCTTCGAATATTCGTTGGTTTTTCCTGAGCGAATATTCGAATATTCGTTCCAGAAAAACACACCGTCAAAAACAACATAAAAAAAAAAAAAAAAAAAAAAAACGTTAATAATCCCTATATTCTCCCTGGAACCGATTGTGACAGTATCTGCATATTCTGTTGAAGATTTACGCGCTCGGAGGTGAAGTAATGGATGCGCTATGACACTTAGTGATGTAATATCCTCCTAAATGAGCAATACTACTACTACAATATTACTAACTTCTATATCCAAATATAAAATGATTTGATGACATTATATTGCAGTACGAGCTTCTTGCAAAAAATAATGTTGGAAAAAAAAAAAAATTAAAAAAAAAAAAAAAAAAAAAAACGAAGCTCTGAATACTAATTTAAGCTCTGAATACTAATTTTCCGAACGAGTATTCGAATAATTCGGGCCAGCCCTATGTTCTAGTAATATCCAATAAACAGAACTGGCCAGTGAAATGCCCCCAAATATCTTATCATAATGATGAATGGAAAATAATCACGTCATACAACTTGTACTTTTATAGGCTTACAAAGTGCAAGCTTTTATGCTATTCGGATGAAATAGTGTAGCCACTTGTGTCATGGTTGTTGTGTCCTTGGGCAAGACACTTCATCCACCTTGCCTCGTGTGAATGTCGATAGTTAGCCTGCTGCTATCGGTGTATGAATGTGTGTGTGTGAATGGTAACGTGGGAAAGGAAAACAGGTCTCCCTTGCAAAAGAGTCTCCGGTCTCAATGGGATTTACCTGTAGAAATAAAGGTTAAAAACAAATATATGTAGAGCGTGTCGTTTGAAAATGTCCCTTAAACTGAATGTGAAGCAGCCTGTTTGGGCAGACATGTTGCCTAACTCCCCTAGAGAGGTAGAGGAATCTCAACCCAAACATTGTTGAAATCCCCCCCCCCCTCTCATCCATAGAGTCTCAGTCCTCTTCACAGCAGACCCGGGTTAGAATCCAGCCCGGGTCGTTCTCTGCATGTCATTACCCTCTCTGTCTGTCTGTCTGTCTGTCTGTCTGTCTGTCTGTCTGTCCTCTTCACAGCAGACCAGGTTAGAATCCAGCCCGGGTCGTTCTCTGTATGTCATTGCCCCTCTCTGACACATTTTTATCTCTGTCTCTCCTCAAAAAATGTCTGATAAAGCCCCCCCCCCCCCCCAAAAAAAAAAGCCAAACAAATTAAGACATAAAAGCACAACGTTACTCTCTTGCTTTCTGCTCTGTCTCCCCTCAATTGATCTCCCTATAGTAAAACATTTTTTTTTAAGATATTTTTTGGCATTTCTATGCTTTATTGATAGTGTAGAGACAGAGTTGAAATGGGGCAGAGAGGGGAGTGACATGCAGAGAACGACCGCGGGCTGGAATCGAACCGCTGCTGGCCGAGGCCCATGGGGGGGAGGGGACGCCCTACCCACTGAGCTAAGGGCGCCCCCGAGTATACAGTAAATAAAGGTTAAAGTGTTGGTTAAATCCATTCACCTCCATGATAGCAGTATATCTCCTCTCCCCCCCTCAGCCAACCCTCTGCTGGAGGCTTTTGGAAACGCTAAAACCGTCCGCAACAACAACAGCAGTCGCTTCGGGAAGTTTGTGGAAATCCACTTCAATGAGAAGGTAATGGGTCCGCCATTTTGTTTCAAAACAACAACCTTTTACACACACACACAACGAGAAGGTAGCGTGTGCCATTTTGTTTCTATATATTTTATTCAAAACAACAACTTTTTACACACACACACACACACACACAACGAGAAGGTAGCGTGTGCCATTTTTTTATTTAATGCTTTATTATTAACACACACACACACACACACACACACACACACACACACACACACACACACACACACACACACACACACACATATTATTTAATAATGTTTACATCAAAAAGTTCCTGAAAACTATAGAAAATTGCTATTGATAACAGTATCGAAACAAACTCGAAATTTTGATCTGTCCCCTCTCTCTGTCTGTCTGTCTGTCTGTCTGTCTCTGTCTGTCTGCCTGCCTGCCTGTCTGTCCCCTCTCTCTGTCTGTCTGTCTGTCTGTCTCTCTGTGTCTCTCTGTCTGTCTGCCTGTCTGTCTCTCTGTGTCTGTCTGTCTGCCTGTCTGTCTCTCTGTGTCTCTCTGTGTCTCTGTCTGTATGTCTCTCTGTGTCTCTCTGTCTCTGTCTGTCTGTCTGTCTGTCTGTCTGTCTGTGTCTGTGTCTGTCTGCCTGCCTGCCTGTCTGTCTGTCTCTGTCTGTCTGCCTGCCTGTCTGTCTGTCTCTTTGTGTCTCTCTGTCTCTGCCTGCCTGCCTGCCTGCCTGCCTGTCTGTCTCTCAGAACACAGTAGTAGGAGGCTTCGTGTCTCACTACCTTCTGGAGAAGTCTCGTATCTGCCGACAGAGTCCTGAGGAGAGAAACTACCATATCTTCTACCGCCTGTGTGCCGGGGCCGGGGAGGACATCCGGGACAAGTTCTACCTGTCCTCACCTGACACATTCAGGGTACGTCTGTCTGCCTGCCTGTCTGTCTGTCTGTCTGTCTGTCTGTCTGAGTGTGGGGCCGGGGAGGACATCCGGGACAAGTTCTACCTGTCCTCACCTGACACATTCAGGGTACGTGTGTGTGTGGGGGGACTGTGTGTGTGTGTGTGTGTGTGTGTGTGTGTGGGGGGGGACTGTGAGTGTGTGTTTAACTTAAGCACGGTTTGACTTTTAGCTTCTTAATGGTAAATGGTCACCCAAATGGAACCTTGTATAGCATTATAAATCTCCGTTTATCACAGACCCAAAGCGCTTTACATTGTTTCCTTGTACACATTCACCCAGTCACACACTCATTCATACACCGTTAGCAGCATCTCACAAGCAGGAAGTAGGCTTAGCACTAGGGTGCTAAGCTAACTAACACTCTTTCGGGCCCATTCTCGGGGTTCAGGGGTTCTTGCCCAGGGACACTTTCTTGTGGCGGGAGACAGGGGATCGAACCTCCGACCCTGCACACCAGGAGGCGAACTCCCTAACCAAGGCTTATCGCCAACTGCGGTCTTAAAGGGGAAAATACTTCACCCATACGGAACCAGCGTTCTATCATTATAAAATCATTATTATAATAATGTTTCACTACGCCAGCTGAGATAGTTTTTGTCTATTTATCTTCCATAACATGTCTTCTTCATACTAGTATACATCAAAGGTCCAACATGTACATTCAGGTGTTTATTTGACTAAACCTTGTCTGTTTGTGTCTGTATATTTCTCCTGTACAACCATCTTTAACAGACTTGGGTTGCGTTCCGAATCGCATACTTTCTACTATATAGTATGTAGAAAAAAGATTTAGGATGTCCCGATTCTTGTGGCCAGATTTAGGATGGTTAGAAGTACCCGGATGTCCTTCTTCATGCGGCCAAGATTGTTAGTGTTGAAAACTAAATCCTATTTGGGGCGATTCTGACCCACAATCCAGTGCGCACGTGAAGTGACGTCACATCGACGAAGCCTCCATATGAAAACAAACGGGGATGAGACGGATATAAAAGCAAGAGGCAAGATCAAGGAGCAATGTTATGATGAAATAAGAGAGTAAAAGTATGTCCCAATAGTATGCCTACTGCATCCTAACTAGATTCTTTTTATCGTCGGATGTAGTATGTAGAATAGAAAAAAGAAAGAAAGAGTATGTGATTCGGAACACAACCATTATCTCAACATTAGTTTATAACTTATGTTTGTATGGACAGTTAGTAGTGCAATACTGGTCCTGGCCAAAAGAGGGCGGCATTCAGCCGTCACTGAGCCCAGCTGTCTAAAGCATCAGAGCCTATTTATTGAAGGTGTGTGTGTGTGTGTGTGTGTGTGTGTGTGTGTGTGTGTGTGTGTGTGTGTGTGTGTGTGTGTGTGTGTGTGTGTATATTAGTGGTCGATCAAAGGCCCACGATTACCATTATAAGACTATTTATTCCCACAATTGAAACATAAATTGTTCACCACAAGTTACACACACACACACACACACACACTCACACTCACTCACTCACTCACTCACTCACTCACTCACAGAAAGAGAGAGAGACACACACAGAACGACAAACACACACACACTCACAGAAAGAAAGAGAGACACACACACACACACACACACACACACACACAGAGAGACACACACACACACAGTAATCTACAGACATGGCTGCAGTTACAGTGAGCAATGCACAGATTAAGGCTGTTGTTCAGGTTGGATTTTTACCTTTTATCTTTTTAAACGCTCTTCTTTTTTTTCAGAGTTATCTTTTTTGGCATTTTCAAGCTTTATGAGAGAGAGAGAGAGAGAGACACAGAGAGAGAGAGAGAGAGAGAGAGAGAGAGAGAGAGAGAGAGAGAGAGAGAGAGAGAGAGAGAGAGAGAGAGAGAGAGAGAGAGAGAGAGAGAGAGAGAGAGAGAGAGAGAGAGAGAGAGAGAGAGAGAGAGAGAGAGAGAGAGAGAGAGAGAGAGAGAGAGAGAGAGAGAGAGACCTGCAGTAAAGGTCCACGGGTCGGATTTGAACCCGCGACCACTGCAATGAAGGCCGGAGCCGATATGGTACACGCTCTATCCACTACACCACCGGAGCGCCCACAGCTACATTAAAAAAAAAAAAAAAAAAAAGAATAATGTCATGTCATGCGCCGGCTTCTGACTACAACTGAAACTGGCGCACGACCTCAACGTCATTGTTCTCAGCCACTCCCTCTGTTCGCTGATTGGACCGGTAAAAAATCTATCCTGAGAAAACGTGAGAATATACCGCAGACCCAGACTGACTACTGAAGGGAAATGACAATTGAGCGGTAGTAGGAAGGGGGGCGGAGCCAGGCTAGACTCAGAGCAAGGCAAGGCAAGTTTATTTCTATAGCACAATTCAGACACAAGGCCACTCAAAGTGCTTTACAGGGGCAAGATTAAAATACATAAAACACATTATAAAACATTTAAAAGCGAATAAAAGAAGCAACTTTGAATAAGAACCGAGCTTTTAACTTAAACTGAGTCATCTTTTTACTGGTCATATCCCTCAATTCTATAGTCTATTCTCAGCAGTGTCTTGAAATGCATTCTGTGTGTGTGTGTGTGTGTGTGTGTGTGTGTGTGTGTGTGTGTGTGTGTGTGTGTGTGTGTGTGTGTGTGTGTGTGTGTGTGTGTGTGTGTGTGTGTGTGTGTGTGTGTGTGTGTGTGTGTGTGTGTGTGTGTGTGTGTGTGACAGTTTAGCCACTTTGGTGCTGAAGCCTCCGCCAACATTAAGCAAAGTTCTTGACCTTGGAAAACAAAGCTTCCATAATGGCTATTTGATGTTTAAAATGTGTGTGTGTGTGTGTATCTCTCTCTCTGTCTGTCTGTGTGTGTCTGTGCGTGTCTGTTTCTCTCTGTGTGCGTGCGTGTGTGTGTATCGCTCTGTCTGTCCCTGCGTGTCTCTGTCTGTGTGCGCGTGTATGTCTCTCTGTCTGTGTGTGTGTGTGTGTGTGTGTGTGTGTGTGCTCATTCTCTTACAGTCAGTTAAACAGCGTCTAATGGCTCCATACATCGACCCTGTCACATTCGTCCCTTCACTGATGGGGCAAAGGGAAGACAGATTCACTGAATAGTCTTATATAAGCATCGGGGGCCATTTTGGAAAAAGCCTGCAGTCTGGCTTTCTAGACCGGAGGGAGAGATGAGAGTTGGTCCGGGGATTTCAACTGCAGATTTATTTGGCCAAAAAGGGATTTAAAAAAGTGCAGAGACGCGACTTGAAATGAAAGTGTGTGTGTGTGTGTGTGTGTGTGTGTGTGTGTGTGCTCATTGAATGAAAGTATGTTTCAGAAAGTCTTTGAAATGTGTGTGTGTGTGTGTGTCTGTCTCAGTGTCTGACTCTCTGTCTCTGTGTGTCTCACTCTCTCAGTGTGTGTGTGTGTCTCTGTCTCACACAGACGCACATTCACTCACTGACAATGAAACAATGATTCAGCAAACACTTTCAAACACACACAAAAAGTGGATACACTCACACACACTCACTCACTCACTCACACACTCACTCACACACTCACTCACACACACACACACACACACACACACACACACACACACACACACACACACACACACACACACACACACACACACACACACACACACACACACACACACACACACACACACATTCATTGAAAACAAGGCAGGTAGAAAGCCAAGTAAAAAGTAAAAGATAGTAAACCACTTCTTGAAATAAATAAATGGCGATGAGGGAAGGAGAGAGAGAAGGAGAGAGAGAGGGAGAGAAGGAAGGAGAGAGAGAGAAGGAGAGAGAGAGAAGGAGAGAGAGGGAGAGAAGGAAGGAGAGAGAGAGAAGGAGAGAGAGAGGGAGAGAGGAGAGAGAAGGAGAGAGAGAGAAGGAGAGAGAGAGAAGGAGAGAGAGAGAAGGAGAGAGAGAAGGAGAGAGAGAGGGAGGAGAGAGAGAGAAGGAGAGAGAGAGGAGAGAGTAGGAGAGAGAGAAGGAGAGAGGGAAGGAGAGAGGGGGAGGAGGGAAGGGGGAGAGGAGAGAGGAGAGGGAGAGAGGGAGGAGGGAGGGAGAAGGGAGAGAGAGAAGGAGAGAGAGTAGGAGTGAGAGAAGGAGAGAGAGAAGGAGAGAGAGTAGGAGAGAGAGTAGGAGAGAGAGAAGGAGAGAGGGAAATTAAGGATGTAAACAAACCGGGGACAGAATTGAGTAAAAGCCCAATATATTCCCTCTGTGGAGGAAACTGAGTATTTACTGGATAAACAGGCCTTTTTGTTTAGTCTCCACCAGGGCGTTTTGTGTGTGTGTGTGTGTGTGTGTGTGTGTGTGTGTGTGTGTGTGTGTGTGTGTGTGTGTGTGTGTCTGTGTGTGTGTGTGTGTGTGTGTGTCTGTGTCTCTGTGTGTGTGTGTGTCTCTGTGTCTGTGTCTCTGTCTCTGTGTGTGTGTGTGTCTCTGTCTCTGTCTCTGTGTGTGTGTGTCTCTGTGTCTGTGTCTCTGTGTGTCTCTGTTTCTGTGTGTGTTTGTGTCTCTGTGTGTGTGTCTCTGTGTGTGTCTCTGTGTGTGTGTGTGTGTCTCTGTCTCTGTGTGTGTGTCTGTGTGTGTGTGTCTCTGTTTCTGTCTGTGTGTGTGTGTGTGTGTGTCTCTGTTTCTGTGTGTGTTTGTGTCTCTGTGTGTGTGTCTCTGTTGTGTCTCTGTCTCTGTGTGTGTTTGTGTCTCTGTGTGTGTGTGTGTGTGTGTGTGTGTGTGTGTGTGTGTGTGTGTGTGTGTGTGTGTTTTTTTTCTAAGAATTCGATTGAAGAAAAGTGTTAATGGAGAATGTGTCCCTACCTGCAATCTGTTCAAGAGGCCGGTCCTCCCTTTAGCTTTCTCCATAATGAAACGTTTTGTGTTTTTTATCTGCCACAGTCGTGTGTGTGTGTGTGTGTGTGTGTGTGTGTGTGTGTGTGTGTGTGTGTGTGTGTGTGTGTGTGTGTGTGTGTGTGTGTGTGTGTGTGTGTGTGTGTGTGTGTGTCGCTCCAAATGATTTTTTAAATTTTTTTATTTTTTTTCTCATGTCCAATTCTACCTGGGAAAGTTAGTGGCCGAATTCCCCGCATGTAGCATCCATTTAAAAAAAACTGCTAGCTAGACACACACACACACACACACACACACACACACAGAGCCAGAGAATCAATTACCGAGGGAGGATGCGATTGCTTTTTGTGCAGATGCAAATTTAATTATCCTGGACAATTGAGACCAACAGAAAATAAAATGCGAGTGAGTGGTTGGTTCATTCTTCCCCATGGCACATAGACACACACACAAGCAAGCAAACGCACACACACACACACACACACACACACATAAGCATGCACGGACACACTCACTCACTCACTCACTCACTCACTCACTCACTCACTCACTCTCTCTCCCTCTCACTCACTCACTCACTCACTCACTCACTCACTCACTCACTCACTCACTCACTCACTCACTCACTCACTCACTCACTCACTCACTCACTCACTCACTCACTCACCACTCACTCACTCACTCACTCACTCTCTCTCCCTCACTCACTCACTCACTCACTCTCTCTCTCACTCACTCACTCACTCACTCTCACTCTCACTCTCTCTCTCTCTCCCTCACTCACTCACTCACTCACTCACTCACTCACTCACTCACTCACTCACTCACTCACTCACTCACTCACTCACTCACTCAATTTATGTTTTTGGATCGGGAATTTTCCCAATCTCTGCTGTCGAAAACTCTACTTTTAAAGCAACAATATGTAGCTTTTCCACCAAAATAATGGGCTTTAGAAAGTCACTTTTGTCTTTATTTTAAAGTATATTTTTTCTATTCCAACTGTGAAATATCAGTCCTCTCTCATGAATGTTTACAAGGCAAGGCAAGTCTATTTCTATAGCACAATTCAGACACAAGGCCACTCAAAGTGCTTTACAGGGGCAAGATTAAAATACATAAAACACATTATAAAACATTTAAAAGCGAATAAAAGAAGCAAATAAAATAAAAATTGCAGGTTAAAATGGAAACAGAAAAGTCTTCAGATTTGATTTCAAAGAGCTGAGAGTTGCAGCAGACCTCAAGTTCTCTGGGAGTTTGTTCCAGAGATTTGGTGCATAAAAACTGAAAGCTGCTTCTCCTTGTTTACAACGTTGTACTGTTGATGAACCATTTTTACTGTAAGTGTTTCTAATATGTTCCCCGTCTCTCCATGTGTCCTCCAGTACCTGAACCGAGGCTGCACTCGCTTCTTTGCCTCCAAAGAGACAGACAAACAAATCCCTCAGAACCGCAAAAGCCCGGAGGTAAGCAATATATTTCATAATTTCTAACCCCTACGCCCCTCTTTGTACCCTCTGACCCATGGGTGTTAAAACTGAGTTATTGGGGGGCGCCTTTAGCTCAGTTGGTAGGGCGTCCCCCTCCCCTCCCCTCCCGGGCCGGGCCCAGCAGCAGACCCGGGTTCGATTCCCACCCGCGGTCGTTCTCTGCATGTCACTCCCCTCTCTGCCCCATTTCACCTCTGTCTCTACACTATCAATAAAAGCATCATAAAAATGCCAAAAAAATATCTTTAAAAAAAAAATTGAGTTATTAAGATGTCTGTGCATGCCAGTAATTATTTTATTATTATTTCAATTTTCTCTTTGATTAACATGCACATCTTAAAGGAATACTTCACCCAAACGGAACCAGCGTTCTATCATTATAAAATCACTATTGTAATATAATGAATGAGGTTTTTCTTCCCTCAGTCTTCCCTTGGCCCAGCTGTCCTGTTAATCCTAACCCTTACTGTGATGTCACAAGAAGGAAACTGTAGGGTTAGACAGTGAGACCATAAAACACTCTTTCTACCTTTTCTCAGGCTAGGATGAACCGATTTCAATTTTTTTTGCACATTTATACTACATAGGATCTCAGAGTTCAATACACCTTCATGTTCCAACCGGTGAAGTAGGTCTTTCAGCTCCATTACGGTTATTTTACATGGCTTACTTAGTTCTCCAAATAAGTTGATTAAAAGGGACATTAATACAAAATATTCCTGTAGAAAATTACATCTATTAACAAGATTTTCAAGTAAGGCTAAGACAAGTGACAATCAAACAGCTTTTTGGAAGTGGTTGAAAGTCATCCAGTCAGTAAACTAATGCTTTGCAGTTTAATCTGGTAGAAGAACAGAGTAACTAACTAACAGAGGGCGGCAGTGGCGAAGTGGGTAGGGAGTTCGCCTCTGGTGTGCAGGGTCGGAGGTTCGATCCCCCGTCTCCCCGCCACATGTCGAAGTGTCCCTGTGCAAGGCACTGAACCCCGAATTGCTCCCGATAGTTAGCTTAGTTAGCTTAGCACCCTAGTGCTAAGCCTACCCTGCGTGGTAGCTGCTGCTATCGGTGTATGAATGTGTGTGTAACTGGGTGAATGTGTACAAAAAACAATGCAAAGCGCTTTGGGTCTGTGATAAACGGAGATATAGCGCTATACAAGTCCATTTACCATTTAACTTGGTTTTCATTTTGAGGTTTTTGGAACAATTCTTTATTGTGTTCTTTGTTAAAAACTAAACTATAACCCAGAGAGAGTCAGGCCATTTCTTTTCTTTTCTTTTCTACACAGTTTTTGTCAAATATTTGGAACTGTCTTTTTTTTTTTCTGTTTTTAAGATTTTTTTTGGAGCATTTTTTAACTTTATTAGACAGTTTTTGTAGAGACAGAGACGAAATGTGTCAAGAGAGGGGAATGACATGCAGAGAACGACCCGGGCTGGATTCTAACCCGGGTCTGCTGTGAAGAGGACAGACAGACAGACAGACAGACAGACAGACAGACAGACAGACAGACAGACAGAGAAGGGAATGACATGCAGAGAACGACCCGGGCTGGATTCTAACCCGGGTCTGCTGTGAAGAGGACAGACAGACAGACAGAAGACAGACAGACAGACAGACAGACAGACAGACAGAAGAAGACAGACAGAGAAGGGAATGACATGCAGAGAACGACCCGGGTGGATTCTAACCCGGGTTGTGGAAGAGGACAGACAGACAGACAGACAGACAGACAGAGAACGACCCGGGCTGGATTCTAACCCGGGTCTGCTGCGGGCCCTGAACTGTTCTTAAGAATTATGAGTGTCTCGAACTGTGGAAAGTTTTTACCTCAGGCAGTGTCTGAAAAAATACATATTTTGGCTGTAAATTCAATGTGTTTTTCCTTGGAGGGATACAAGTGGACTTGCAGACTTGTTTTTAAAACTAGAACACTATGAAGTTGGTGATGAAATACTATATTTTCTTGTTGGTTTTTTTGTTCGTCCATTACAACTTGTTCACACACACATTTCCGCACACTCTCACACACACACACACACACACACACACACACACACACACACACACACACACACACACACACACACACACACACACACACACACACACACACACACACACACTCCCCCCCTCCACACACACACACTTAATTTGCAGCTCCAAATAAGATGAAAACACTTTCCTTTAGCGAATAAAAACCTACTACATAGCAGATAGAGTCGAAAAAATTCCCCTTTCCAAATCTTACTCTGAATATTGGTTTGTAATTATGAGCCACTCACTCAGTCACACACACACACACACACACACACACACACACACACACACACACACACACACACACACACACACACACACACACACACACAGCCCTTCAGTTTTTTCATTTGTGTTTTAAGCACTGTGTGTATTGATTATGCTTATGTAATGTCATATTTCTATTTTAGAATATAATATAAGTTTAAATGCTTAGTTTTCGAAAGGAGGGCGTTTGGCTGAGGGCCTAGGAACAGTATCTCTCACACACACACACACACACACACACACACACACACACACACACACACACACACACACACACACACACACACACACACACCAACACACACACACACACACACACACACACACACACACACACACACACACACCAACACACACACACACACACACACACACACACACACACACACACACACACACACACACACACACACACACACACACCAACACACACACTATAAAGGTTTCTAAACCGCCGCATTAATAAGACATATGTGAAATGAGCTACTTTTCCTCTTTCGACAGACTTTGATCAATTATGCAAGTATTCACACATGCATGCAACGAACGCACACACTCACTCTCTCTCACAGACATACTCATACCCATACAGACACACACACACACACACACACACACACACACACACACACACACACACACACACACACACACACACACACACACACACACACACACAGATGCACACATACACGCACAAATTAATCCACGCACGCAGAGACAGACACACACACTCTCTCCCTCAATCTCTCATACTCACTCCCTCTCTCTCTCTATCACACACACGCACACACACACACACACACACACACACACACACACACACACACACACACACACACACACACACACACACACACACACACACACACACACACACTGTGCACAGCGTTATTAATGATAATAGCTTTTTGGAGGAACATGGCTCTCTCCTGTCTTGACCGGAGATGGAAGATAAATGAAAAATTATTCTAGCGAGACGCTTCAAGCCGACTGTAGGGAATCATAGTGAAGTTAATCTGAAACAATGTAGTGTTATCAAAATCTTAAAGGAATACTTCACCCAAACGGAACCAGCGTTCTATCATTATAAAATCACTATTATAATATAATGAATGAGGTTTTTCTTCCCTCAGTCTTCCCTTAGCCCAGCTGTCCTGTTAATCCTGACCCTTACTGTGATGTCACACATGGTAAACTGTAGGGTTAGACAGTGAGACCATAAAACCCCCTTTCTGCCTTTTCTCAGGCTAGGATGAACCGATTTCAATTTTTTTTTGCACATTTGTACTACATAGGATCTCAGAGTTCAATACACCTTCATCTTCCAACCGGTGAAGTAATGGTAAATGGACTTGTATAGCGCTATATCTCCGTTTATCACAGACTCAAAGCGCTTTACATTGTTTTTGTACACATTCACCCAGTCACACACACATTCATACACCGATAGCAGCAGCTACCACGCAGGGTAGGCTTAGCACTAGGGTGCTAAGCTAACTAAGCTAACTATCGGGAGCAATTCGGGGTTCAGTGTCTTGTCCAGGGACACTTCGACATGTGGCGGGGAGACGGGGGATCGAACCTCCGACCCTGCACACCAGAGGCGAACACCCTACCCACTTCGCCACTGCTGCCCCAAAGTAGACCTTTAAATAATGCCTAGTAATTTGTTTTCATATGTGTACCTATCATTGTTTTCTATTTAGAGGTGTTATGTAGTCAGTGATTCAAAAAATCAGTGAATATCTCCTCACCATCTGCTACCTGTCTGTACTGTGTGTGCAATGAAATAAAGTCAGTGTTAATACACAGCCTAGGCTCTGTAAACTGGCATGTTTTTATAAAGGGTATGTAAACAAAAGAGGCCCACTGTAGCTAGCAACATACAGTATCTCACAAAAGTGAGTACACCCCTCACATTTCTTCACATTTTTCTTTATTTCTTTCCATGGGAAAACCTGCCTAAAGACACTTTGATACATGTAAGTGTCTGTGTACAGCTTGTATAACAGTGTAAATTTACTTCCCCTCAAAATAACACAGACACACAGCCATTAATGTCTAAACTGCTGGCAACAAAAGTGAGTACACCCTTAGAAAAAATTTAAAATGGGGCCAAAGTGTAAATATTTTGTGTGCCACCATTATTTTCCAGCACTGCCTTAACCCTCTTGGGCATGTAGTTCACTAGAGCTTCACATTCACTGGAACCCTCTTCCACTCATTCTCACGACATCTCGGACCTGGTGGATATTAAAGACCTTGCGCTCCTCCACCTTCCATTTGAGGATGCCCCAACAATGTCAATAGGGTTTAGGTCTGGCATGCTTGGCAGCTAACTACACTCAGCTTTTTTACAGCCACTTGTGTTTGGAGGTGTGTTTGGGGTTTTTATTATTTTAATCCACTCACTCCCAGTTTACGGTGAGTCATTAGGTAGGTTGGTTGGAAAATAGACGCATGAGTGCACATTCTGAAGGGCTTGAAAGGGTGGGGGTTAACCTTTTTTTTCCCTCCCCCCCTCTTCTCTTATTTGTTTTTTTTGTTGTTTTCCCAGGAAAAAGACTATTTTTAAGATGATTTAAAAAAAACCCCACAAAAAATTTTTTTAAAAAAAAAAAAATACAAAAAAGTTTTTTTCCCTTTTCTTTTGTTTTTTTGATGAAAAAAAATTTTTTTTTTTTTTTTTTGTTTTGTTAGTGGGGGGGGGAGAAGAAGAGGGGAAAATAAAAAAGAGTGTTTTTTTTTTTTGGTGTAGGGTGGTGGTTTGGGTGTTTTTGGGTGGGGGTTGGTTGTTTGTTTTGGGGGGGGGTTTTTTTTTTTTTTTTTTTTTATTTTTTTTTTTTATTGAGAGAGAGAGTTTTTCCCCCCCTTTTTCATAGGGGGGGGGGGGGGGTGTTAATAAATTTACCCCCCCCCCCCCCCCTCCCTTTTTTTTTAAGAAGAAGGAGGTGGTTGTTGTTGGGTTGGTATGTTTTTTTTTTTTTTTTTTTTTTTTTTTTTTTTTTTGTGTTTAAAAAGGAAGGGGGGGGGGAGGGAGTTTTTTCCACTTTTTTTTTTTTTTTTTTGTTTGGGGGAAGGGGGGGTTTGGTGTTTTTTTGAGTTTTGTTTTTAAGAAGTAAGGAGTGATAAAAAAAAATGATAAAAAAAAAAAATAATAATTTTATTTAAATTTTTAATTTTTTTTTTTTTTTTTGTTTTTTTTTTTTTTTTTTTGTTTTTTTTTGGGTGTTTTGTGTTTTTTTTGGGGGGGGGGAGTTTTTTTTTTTTTTTTTTTTTTTTTTTTTTTTTTGTGAGGAAAAAAAAAAATTGAAAAAAAATAAGGGGGGTGGATGTATTTTTTTTTTTTTTTTTTTTTGTGTGTTGTTATTTTTTTAAAAAAAAAAAAAAAAAAAAAAAAACAAAAAAAAAAACAAACTCCCCTCCTTCTCTCTTTTTTTGGACAGGTAGTGGATCATGAGGAGATTTCCCTGATTTTGACAAAAAATAGATTTTGACAACAAGCGTTCTCCAGAATCACTGACTACACCTTTAATACATGCTGCATTTTTCTATCTCTTGAACTGAAATGCTTTGTATGCTTTCAAACTTTTCCTCTTCTTTAGAACACTTAACTATATAGTGTTTCAATCGAACTCAAAACATCCTACAAGACCTTTTTTGTGTATCCCCCAATGTCACGATTCAGTGCCTTCGAAAAAACACTTTGTGTCTGCTCCACTGTCCCATTAACACAATCACACAGTGTTCAGAAGCGCAGCACAAAAGCTAAAACGCTGATATTATTATTTTCCAAAGTCGGCCCCATTTCTTTTTTTATGTCTCTGGTCTCATCACTATAGTCATAGTTCATAGGCTAATAAATGAAACCGTATTCACGCACACGCTCTCTCTCTCTCTCTCTCTCTCTCTCTCACTCACTCACTCACTCACTCACTCACTCACTCACTCACTCACTCCCCCCCTCCTCCTCACCACACACACTCACCCTCACTCACTCACTCTCTCACTCACACACCCACCCACCCACTCACTCACTCACTCACACACGCACACACACTCACCACACCAC
>CM049414.1:26530000-26535000 GCA_026929865.2 Hyperoplus lanceolatus | reverse complement strand
TGTGTGTGTGTGTGTGTGTGTGTGTGTGTGTGTGTGTGCACTTTACTGTTAACAACTAAGCAGTAGAACTCTTTGTCATTCCCCTCTCTGCCCCATTTTATCTCTCTCTCCAAACTGTCTAAAAAAAATAAATAATTAAAAAAATTTCTCCACAGTCATTAATAATAAATGCAAATGAGAGGGACTTATGTAATGCAATGAAGGGTTTGGTAATGACTTTGTCAAATAAAAAGGTTTATGAATGACCTATTGATAAAACAATGAACACCAAGAAAGGAATACATTTTATATATTAAACAAACACACTATGAACATGTACAACTTTTATTTTAATTTTTTATTTATTTTTATTAGTTTTGGAGAGACATAGTTGAAGTTTGGCAGAGGGGGGAAGACATGCAGAGATTTGGTTATGGATGGATGGATTGATGGATGGATTGATGGATGGAAGGATTGATGGATAGATTGATGGATGGATGGATGGTTGGTGGATGGATGGATGGATGGATGGATAGATTGATAGATGGATTGATGGAAGGATTGATGGATGGATGGATTGATGGATGGATGTATTGATTGATGGATGGAAGGATGGATGGAAGGATGGATGGAAGGATTGATGGATGGATTGATGGATTGATGGATTGATGGATAGATGGATGGATAGATAGATAGATAGATAGATAGATGGATGGATGGATGGATGGATGGATTGATTAACCATCTGTTTTGTTGTCTTTCCAGCACCTTAAGTCCGGCCCCTTAAAGGACCCGTTGCTAGACGACCGTGGGGACTTCAGCCGGATGTCTGTGGCCATGAAAAAGATCGGCCTGGACGACACGGAGAAGCTGGACCTCTTCAGAGTGGTCGCAGGAGTGCTGCATCTGGGAAACATAGACTTTGAAGAGACAGGGAGCTCGTCAGGTGAGCTGTCTGTCTGTCTGTCTGTCTGTCTGTCTGCACGTCAGGTGAGCTGTGGTGATGGGGGAAATTAAATACAGGGAAAAATCTGTTCTTAAAAAGTTTTTGTTGAAGATTTTGGTCCCAATTTGAGATTTCTAGAGATTTCTTTGGTTTCTTCTTATGCTATAGACAGAGACGGATGGACAGACAGACAGACAGACAGACAGACAGACAGACAGACAGACAGACAGACAGACAGACAGACAGACAGACAGACAGACATCCTCTAAATCACATGGAGCAAAGTGAAGCTCATATTAGTGAGCCAATGAGTCAAACTCTTTTAGTGTTGAACCAAAATGTAATCCTACCTGTTACTGTCCTTTCATCCGTCTCTCAACAACTCAAATGTAGTTCGGTTTTCTTAGACCAGCATAAAGCAGCAGTATTTTACGTTGACATTCCCAGACCAAATGTCCCAAAAACAAAGAAAACGTTGGACATCCATCCAGAAAAAAATGACATGAGCGATTTAGAAAAAAATAAAATAAAAAAAGTATGTGACAGAACGCCATTTATAACGGACAATAACTGAACAAAATGCTATAATAATAATTCTTCTGCGGCCTTCACCCAGCTGTCTGTCTTCACCCAGCTGTCTGTCTGTCTTCACCCAGCTGTCTGTCTGTCTCTACCCAGCTGTCTGTCTTCACCCAGCTGTCTGTCTGTCTACACCCAGCTGTCTGTCTGTCTTCACCCAGCTGTCTGTCTTCACCCAGCTGTCTGTCTGTCTTCACCCAGCTGTCTGTCTGTCTTCACCCAGCTGTCTGTCTTCACCCAGCTGTCTGTCTGTCTACACCCAGCTGTCTGTCTCTACCCAGCTGTCTGTCTCTACCCAGCTGTCTGTCTCTACCCAGCTGTCTGTCTACACCCAGCTGTCTGTCTGTCTTCACCCAGCTGTCTGTCTTCACCCAGCTGTCTGTCTCTACCCAGCTGTCTGTCTTCACCCAGCTGTCTGTCTGTCTTCACCCAGCTGTCTGTCTTCACCCAGCTGTCTGTCTGTCTACACCCAGCTGTCTGTCTTCACCCAGCTGTCTGTCTGTCTTCACCCAGCTGGCTGTCTTCACCCAGCTGTCTGTCTGTCTTCACCCAGCTGTCTGTCTTCACCCAGCTGTCTGTCTGTCTTCACCCAGCTGTCTGTCTGTCTTCACCCAGCTGTCTGTCTTCACCCAGCTGTCTGTCTTCACCCAGCTGTCTGTCTTCACCCAGCTGTCTGTCTTCACCCAGCTGTCTGTCTTCACCCAGCTGTCTGTCTACACCCAGCTGTCTGTCTGTCTTCACCCAGTTGGCTGTCTGTCTTCACCCAGCTGTCTGTCTTCACCCAGCTGTCTGTCTTCACCCAGCTGTCTGTCTGTCTTCACCCAGCTGTCTGTCTATACCCAGCTGTCTGTCTTCACCCAGCTGTCTGTCTGTCTATACCCAGCTGTCTGTCTGTCTTCACCCAGCTGTCTGTCTGTCTTCACCCAGCTGTCTGTCTACACCCAGCTGTCTGTCTTCACCCAGCTGTCTGTCTTCACCCAGCTGTCTGTCTTCACCCAGCTGTCTGTCTTCACCCGTCTGTCTGTCTTCACCCAGCTGTCTGTCTACACCCAGCTGTCTGTCTGTCTTCACCCAGCTGTCTGTCTTCACCCAGCTGTCTGTCTGTCTTCACCCAGCTGTCTGTCTTCACCCAGCTGTCTGTCTGTCTTCACCCAGCTGTCTGTCTTCACCCAGCTGTCTGTCTTCACCCAGCTGTCTGTCTGTCTTCACCCAGCTGTCTGTCTACACCCAGCTGTCTGTCTTCACCCAGCTGTCTGTCTGTCTTCACCCAGCTGTCTGTCTTCACCCAGCTGTCTGTCTTCACCCAGCTGTCTGTCTTCACCCAGCTGTCTGTCTGTCTTCACCCAGCTGTCTGTCTACACCCAGCTGTCTGTCTTCACCCAGCTGTCTGTCTTCACCCAGCTGTCTGTCTTCACCCAGCTGTCTGTCTTCACCACCCAGCTGTCTGTCTTCACCCAGCTGTCTGTCTTCACCCAGCTGTCTGTCTTCACCCAGCTGTCTGTCTGTCTACTCACACCGGCTTTACTTGGGACCAGCTGTGTTTGGAATGACCGTTCATCACAAACTATAACTGATGAGTGATTCAAACTTCAAAACTCCGCCCTCGCATTTTTCTCACACACACGCACGCACACACACATGCACACAGAGAGGGAGAGACACACGCACACATAAAGAGAGAGAGAGAGACACACACACACACACACACACAGATACAAGACACACACACACAGAAAAACATATAAAAACATCTACACACACACACACACACACACACACACACACACACACACACACACACACACACACACACACCATCCATCTAGCTCCCTAAACGGCACAGTTTTCATCCTATGAGGCAGACGCTATATTCTGATCTCATCCTTCATGACTTTGCGCTCTGATTGATTACCGTAATATCCAGCTTCCATATCCAGTGTGTGTGTGTGTGTGTGTGTGTGTGTGTGTGTGTGTGTGTGTGTGTGTGTGTGTGTGTGTGTGTGTGTGTGTGTGTGTGTGTGTGTGTGTGTGTGTGTGTGTCCCTCTCCATCTCCTTCAGTTTTTCTCGTTAGGGGTCAAAAATAAATGGTTTTTTAATGTATATGTCTTTGGTTTCAGGCTAGAATCGCCCTTTATTTCACTTTTTCTATAAAACTCGCTATTTAAAGGTGTAGTCAGTGATTCTGGAGAACGCTTGATGTCAAAATCACTTTGTCAAAATCAGTGAATATCTCCTCATGATCTGCTACCTGTCTGTACTGTGTGTCTGTCTCCTCATGATCTGCTACCTGTCTGTACTGTGTGTCTGTCTCCTCATGATCTGCTACCTGTCTGTACTGAGTGTGTGTGCCGTGAAAAAAATCTGGTTGTTAATAGACAGCTTAGGTTCTGTAAACAGGTATGTTATGATTGGCCCCTTTGTTTACATACCAGTTTACAGAGCCTAGGCATTTTCCATTGTGCAAACAGTATACGGACAGGTAAAGGATCATTAGGAGATATTCACTGATTTTGACAACAAGCGTTCTCTAGAATCACTGACTCCACCTTTTTAACTTAAAGGAAATGTACTATTTTGGCTCCGGCCTTGCAGTGGTCGCGGGTTCAAATCTGACCCGTGGACCTTTACTGCAGGTCATCCCCCTCTCTCTCTCTCTCTCTCTCTGTCTCTCTGTCTCCCCATTTCAACTCTGTACTGTCTAATAAAGCTTGAAAATGCAAAATGCAAAAAAAATGCAAAAAAAATAAAAATGTATTCAGAACCTAATTAAAAAACATTTTTTTTAGATAAATTATTCAAGCGATCTTCGAAAGCACTTTTAATGTGTGCTTTCTAAGAACCATATTTGTCTTAGATCTCCGGCCTAACACTCGAGGGAGATTTGAGTTTTATATTTAAAGTCAAACTGATGTTTTGGGCCTTTTACGATTTGAAGTGCCCCCCCCCCCCACCCCCCCTGCAGGGCAGAAGAGGCAGCGCAGCGGGCGGTCTATTAAACCCACAGATGTTCACTGTGTGTGTGTGTGTGTGTGTGTGTGTGTGTGTGTGCGTGTGTGTGTGTTAACAGTGGGGGTGCTTTCAAAGGCCTTCATGTTTTACAGCGAACTACAAAGAGTTGGATTAGTCAGCAGTATTTTTTCAACAGTTTAATGTTTATTTATTTATCTCTATCTTCCTCTGGCTCTTTCAAGAGAGAGACAGTCCCTACAAATAGGGGAGACCGGGGTTAGTAGGCACACTTTTTACTCTACTGAGAATTGCTCACCTAAAAATCTTTCGACAGTCATTCCTACATTACATTGAAGCCTAAGGTGTTGGCTTGAAATGTGTACCCCTCACTTTTTCTATCTTATTGTAATAAAGAATAAATTAATCATCAAAGACACCCTTATACATTGTGACAACCAACCCCATCAAGGGGTCAGTTGTCACACACTATGGGGTTGTTTGTCGCAATGTTATCTTAATGGGAATAATCTTAAAAAGAAGGCAAGA
>CM049414.1:26515000-26517500 GCA_026929865.2 Hyperoplus lanceolatus | reverse complement strand
CTCACTCACTCACTCACTCACTCACTCACTTACTAACTCACACACTCACTCACTCACTCACTCACTCACTCACTCACTCACTCACTCACTCACTCACTCACTCACTCACTCACTCACTCACTCACTCACTCACTCACTCCAGTTCGTAAACGCTGCCATACTGAGAAATACAAAGAGAGACTTTTCTGGAGCTGATAGGCTTAATCAAACTTTGTGTCAACTCATTTAACGATGGCTTGATTGTAACCGACATTCGTTTATATGACAAAGTTACGCACTGTATCTTTAAGACAGCGATGGATGGAGTGAGTGGATGGCTAAGAAAATCTAATTCAGCTGCCCAAAAATAGAAGAAAAAGACCTAATAGTGATGGATAGCTCACCAAGTAAATGGGAAAAATAAGCCACAGACATATACAGTATCTCACAAAAGTGAGTACACCCCTCACATTTCTTCACATTTTTCTTTATATCTTTCCATGGGACAACACTGAATAAATGACACTTTGATACAATGTAAAGTAGTCAGTGTACAGCTTGTATAACAGTGTAAATTTACTGTCCCCTCAAAATAACTCGACACACAGCCATTAATGTCTAAACTGCTGGCAACAAAAGTGAGTACACCCCTTAGAAAACATTTACAAATTGGGCCAAAAGTGTAAATATTTTGTGTGGACACCATTATTTTCCAGCACTGCCTTAACCCTCTTGGGCATGTAGTTCACTAGAGCTTCACAGGTTGCAACTGGAACCCTCTTCCACCCATTCATGACGACATCTCGGAGCTGGTGGATATTAAAGACCTTGCGCTCCTCCACCTTCCGTTTGAGGATGCCCCAACGATGCTCAATAGGGTTTAGGTCTGGAGACATGCTTGGCCAGGCCATAACCTTTACCCTCAGCTTTTTTAGCAAGCCACTTGTCGTCTTGGAGGCGTGTTTGGGGTCGTTATCATGTTGCAATACCACCCTGCGGCCCAGTTTACGAAGGTTGAGTGCACATGGTCAGCGTCGTACACAGAGGTTGGCTTTGGAAAATAGACGTATGAGTGCTGCCAGCATTGCTGAAGGGCTTGAAGGGGTGGGGGGTCAACCTGTCAGTGCTCAGACCATACGCCGCACTCTGCATCATACTGGTCTGCATGGCTGTCGTCCCAGAAGGAAGCCTATTCTAAAGATGATGCACAAGAAACCCCACAAAAAGTTTGCTGAAGACAAACAGACTACGGACATGGATTACTGCAACCATGTCCTGTGGTCTGATGAGACCAAAATACATTTATTTGGTTCAGATGGTGTTAAGAGTGTGGACCGGCAACCAGGTGAGGAGTACAAAGACAAGTGTGTCTTGCCTAGAGTCAAGCATGGTGGTTGGAGTGTCATGGTCTGGGGCTGCATGAGTGCTGCCAGCACTGGGGATCTACAGTTCATTGAATTCTAACATGTACTGTGACATACTGAAGCAGAGCATGATCCCCTCCCTTCATAAACTGGGCCACAGGGCAGTACTGCAACATGATAACGACCCCAAACACCCCTCCGAACGACCACTGGCTTGCTAAAGAAGCTGAGGGTAAAGGTTATGGACTGGCCAAGCATGTCTCCAGTCTTAAACCCTATTGAGCATCTTTGGGGCATCCTAAAACGGGAGATAGAGGAGCGCAAGGACTCTAATATCCACCAGCTCCTTGATGTCGTCATGAATGGGTAGAAGAGGGTTCCAGTTGCAACCTGTGAAGCTCTAGTGAACTACATGCCCAAGAGGGTTAAGGCAGTGCTGGAAAATAATGATGGCAAAACAAAATATTGACACTTTGGGCCCAATTTGGACATTTCTTCTTAGGGGTGTACTCACTTTTGTTGCCAGCAGTTTAGACATTAATGGCTGTGTGTCGAGTTATTTTGAGGGGACAGTAAATTTACACTGTTATACAAGCTGTACACTGACTACTTGACATTGTATCAAAGTGTCATTTATTCAGTGTTGTCGCATGGAAAGATATAATGAAATATTTGAAGAAATGTGAGGGGTGTACTCACTTTTGTGAGATACTGTATATAGAACTGTTCTAGAGATATTATTGTTCTAGACAGGCATCGTTGTACAATACTTACTCTGAGAACAGCTAGGTTGTGTTGTAACAGCCCTACTAACGTCCTCCCTCCTACATACTCAACATGTATATACTACATACTAAAAGCCCTACTAACGTCCTCCCTCCTACATACTCAACATGTATATACTACATACTAAAAGCCCTACTAACGTCCTCCCTCCTACATACTCAACATGTATATACTACATACTAAAAGCCCTACTAACGTCCTCCTT
The DNA here is from genome assembly GCA_026929865.2 of Hyperoplus lanceolatus. Classification (NCBI taxonomy): domain Eukaryota; kingdom Metazoa; phylum Chordata; class Actinopteri; order Uranoscopiformes; family Ammodytidae; genus Hyperoplus; species Hyperoplus lanceolatus. The sequence continues at coordinate 26,515,166 of CM049414.1, read as the reverse complement.
CCTACATACTCAACATGTATATACTACATACTAAAAGCCCTACTAACGTCCTCCCTCCTTCATACTCAACATGTATATACTATATACTAAAAGCCCTACTAAAGTCCTCCCTCCTACATACTCAACATGTATATACTACATACTAAAAGCCCTACTAACGCTCCTC
>CM049414.1:26490000-26510000 GCA_026929865.2 Hyperoplus lanceolatus | reverse complement strand
TCTGCTTGGGAGGTCAGGCAGGCTCCGTCCTCTCTGACAGATCTTTGCCTCTCTAGTCGCTGCTTTCACTGTTTTAGGCAAAACAACTGAATAAATATTGATGAAGCTTTTTGATGCAGTCTCTCTCTCTCTCTCTCTCTCTCTCTCTCTCTCTCTCTTTTCTCTCTCTCTCTCTCTCTCTCTCTCTCTTTCTCTCTATCTCTCACTCTATCTTTCCCCCTCTCTCGCTCTCTCTCTCTCTCTCTTTCTCTCTGTCTCTTTCTGTCTCTCTTTACCTCTTTCTCTCTCTCTCTCTCCAGCTCTCTGTATCTCTCTTTCCCTCTCCCTCTCCCTCTCTCTCTCTCTCTCTCACTCTCTTATCTTTTTATTTCTATAAGTATAGCCAAGGATAATAATGCCTTCCATTTTGAATGTGCGCCCGGCCACCTGTGTCATGGTTGTTGTGTCCTTGGGCAAGACACTTCACCCACCTTGCCAGGTGTGAATGTGTATGACTGCTGTGTGTTTGAGGTGGTGGTCTGAGGGCCCGTAGGCGCTGAATGGCAGCCACGCTTCCGTCAGTCTGCCCCAGGGCAGCTGTGGCTACTATGGTAGTTTACCACCACCAGTATGACTGTGTGTGAATGAATGGAACCTGGAACCCTGTAAAGCGTCTTTGAGTGCCTAGGCAATAAAGTGCTATATAAAACCTATCAATTATTATTATTATTATTATTATTATTATTATTATTATTATTATTATTATTATTATTATTATTATTATTATTATTGTTATTATTATTATTATTATTATTATTATTATTATTATTATTATTATTATTATTATTATTATTATTATTATTATTCTATCAACTGTAGTCCTCACAGACCCCAGAGGTAAACTTTAACTGATAACGTACACACTCAAAACACTCAAAATCCCACTTGAAACTCTCTGTATTGCCTCTTCTGTACATCATTGGGACACTGCACAACATGCTTACTGAAATGCCCAAGAAATGCAGAGAAAAACGGAGAAAGAAAATCCATTTTGTGAAACTTCAGAAATTCTGCCATTTTTGTTTTATTTATGACTTTATATTTATTTATTTGAGACTGTTTTAAACCTGCAGTGTGTAGAATTTTGGGTTTTATTTCCTAGCAGATTTTGTAGAAAGTAATTATAATATCCATAAGTACATTTAATTTAGTGCATAATAGCTGAAAAATTTTTTTGAATTATTATTTTTTTACCTTAGAAAGGGTCTCATATCTGTCCATATTTCTGCATATTTTGGACCAAGGCCTAGTGCCGCCATCTTGAAAGTGTCATAGTTGGAATGTCATCAGGTGCATTGTTTAAAATTCAGAATTGTTCTTGTCCGTGAAGGCCACTGTAGCTTCTGTTATTATTCTAAAGGGTTGGGGTTACCCAGGGAGCGTTGCATTCTAGAACTTTGTAGAACTTTCTTGATGATGTCACATTACACACTGCGCCTTTAAATGTTTGTTACGTTTTATACTGGAACTACACAATCCAACTTGGCTTTCTTCACCCTGCCTGGACTGACCAACTTTTTCATACTACTCCAAATCCAAAAATAATTATACAATATTCTAAACCCCTTTCCCTGTACCCTTGTGTCTTGGTTTTTCTTCTGCTACACATTATCCTAACCCCCTGTCTTCCCTTGTGTCTTCCCCAGAGTGCCGTTGAAAGTGGAGCAGGCGAACAACGCGCGCGACGCCCTGGCTAAGGCCGTGTACAGTCACCTGTTCGACCACGTGGTCACGAGAGCCAACCAGTGCTTCCCCTTCGAATCCTCGGCCAACTTCATAGGAGTGCTGGACATCGCTGGATTTGGTAAACACTCACTCACTCACTCACTCACTCACTCACTCACTCACTCACTCACTCACTCACTCACTCACTCACTCACTCACTCACTCACTCACTCACTCACTCACTCACTCACTCACTCACTCACTCACTCACTCACTCACTCACTCACTCACTCTCTCTCCCTGGATTTGGTACGTCTGACTTATAAAACCACCACGATAATTTTGCGAATTACAAATCATCTTTATACATAATTTTAGAAGTGCCAAAAGCTTTTAAAGCTGCAGTGTGTAGAATTTTGGGTTTTATTTCCTAGCAGATTTTGTAGAAAGTAATTATAATATCCATAAGTACATTTAATTTAGTGCATAATAGTTGAATTTTTTTTTTAATTATTATTTTTTCCCTTTGAAAGAGTCTCATATATGTCCATATTTCTGCATATTTTGGACCAAGGCCTAGTGCCACCATCTTGAAAGTGTCATAGTTGGAATGTCATCAGATGCATTGTTTAAAATTTAGAATTGTTCTTGTCCTTGAAGGCCACTGTAGCTTCTGTTATTATTCGAAAGGGGTGGGGTTACCCAGGGAGCGTTGCATTCTAGAACTTTGTAGAACTTTCTTGATGATGTCATATTACACACTGCACCTTTAAGAAGTGCCAATAGCTTTTAAAAGACCAATGACTACAGTGATACATCTTAATTCTTGATATTATATCAATAATTTAAAGGTGCTATGAGGAACTGACTTTAAAACACCAGTGACTCTAATACAGTGAAACAAATCATCTTTAGACATAGGTTCAGAATGTTCAAAATTCATTGTTCAGCATTTTGTAAAACTGTCACTGAAACATAATAAAGTTTTTATCAAAAAAACAACTTCACCGGCTTTGGTAAGTCTACCTTTTTAAAGGTGCAGTGTGTAATATGTCATCATCAAGAAAGTTCTACAAAGTTCTAGAATGCAACGCTCCCTGGGTAACCCCAACCCTTTTGAATAATAACAGAAGCTACAGTGGCCTTCAAGGACAAGAACAATTCTACATTTTAAACAATGCACCTGATGACATTCCAAAAGCATGGATTCCTCCATAAGGCTTTCCCTCTCAATGTACAAAATGTAATATTAATATTTGTAATTCTCCGCTCAGGAGGATAATTCAGATTATTGGCAGAGGTGATTTTACACCAATGAGGACATATTTATGAATGAAGATATTGATTTTAGTTAATAAGTACTTCAAATGTTACACAGTGCCCCTTTAAAACCACAACAACTTCAACTAAGCTATACATGTTTACAGACAGAGTAAATACAGTGAATGCAGGATTTTTTCCTTAAACAGTGTATGGTCGTATCCACATGATGCACTTTTTTCGAGGCTGAGGTCTTTGGCTATCATGTCCAGAGCATTTCCAAAGTGAAATGACAAGCTGCCCCTTTTTCTCCATAAGTTAAACTGTCTTTTACTTGAAGCCATTGAATTTAAAGTTCTTAATTCATCAATTAAATTTGCAGTGTGTAATATGACATCATCAAGTAAGTTCTACAAAGTTCTAGAATGCAACGCTCCCTGGGTAACCCCAACCCTTTAGAATAATAACAGAAGCTACAGTGGCCTTCAAGGACAAGAACAATTCTAAATTTTAAACAATGCACCTGATGACATTCCAACTATGACACTTTCAAGATGGCAGCCCTAGGCCTTGGTCCAAGATATGCAGAAATATGGACATTTATGAGACCCTTTCTAAAGAAAAAAATAATAATTCAAAACATTTTTTTCAGCTAGTATGCACTAAATTAAATGTACTTATGGATATTATAATTACTTTCTACAAAATCTGCTAGGAAATAAAACACAGAATTCTACACACTGCAGGTTTAACAAGTAGATGACACACTTGTTAATTGACACTAATTGACACCCCTAAGATGAGACCCCTTTGATTGCTACGCCACATCTTTAACATTTGTTTTGTCCCATGTTTTTCAGAGTACTTTGAACATAACAGCTTCGAGCAGTTCTGCATCAACTACTGTAACGAGAAACTGCAGCAGTTCTTCAACGAGAGAATCCTGAAGGAGGTGAGCAGTGAACACATCTTCAGATAACTCAGGACTTTGATTTATTTTTCATTTAACTGTTATTTATCCTCCAGAGACCAGTTGGGGGGGTGACCCTCATTTACAATGACGTCGAGTTCAAAACAAATTCAAAGGAAAAACAACAATACATACACAATATTCAATGCAAATACATCAAATACACAACAACAGGTGAAGAGAAAAAGAAAAAAACAATTGAAACATTTACACAGTGGTGGTGAAGAGTGGCAGCAATTAAAATGAAATGGGTGAAAGTACAATATAGGTAGTGGTAATTAAGTAGTATAAGTAGTTTATTCTAGCGCCCCCTTTGGAAACAAGCAGAAGTGTTTTTTTACGACACCGAGTGAGGTTTAAATATTGTAAGTTTTGGTAGGAAACAATTGTTAGCTAGGGATTGCAATTATTCTCTAAACATAGGTGTCTCATTTTCAAATTTAAGGTGTGTAACTGGATTGTAGATGTGTTTTTTTTTTTTTTTTTTTTGGCATTTTTATGCTTTATTGATAGTGTAGAGACAGAGTTGAAATGGGGCAGAGAGGGGAGTGACATGCAGAGAATGACCGCGGGCTGGAATCGAACCCGGGTCCGCTGCTGGCCGAGGCCCATGGGGGGGGGCGCCCTACCAACTGAGCTAAGGGCGCCCCCGTAAATGTGTTTTTATGCGGTTGCAGACACGCGTAGATTTAAAAAGTTGTAATGTTGTTCAAAGTTAACTTTATCCCAAACGGCGTGTCTACAGTATCTCACAAAAGTGAGTACACCCCTAACATTTCTTCAAATATTTCATTATATCTTTCCATGCGACAACACTGAATAAATGACACTTTGATACAATGTAAAGTAGTCAGTGTACAGCTTGTATAACAGTGTAAAGTTACTGTCCCCTCAAAATAACTCGACACACAGCCATTAATGTCTAAAGTGTTGGCAACAAAAGTGAGTACACCCCTAAGAAAAAATTTCCAAATTGGGCCCAAAGTGTCAATATTTTGTTTTGCCATCATTATTTTCTATCACTGCCTTAACCCTCTTGGGCATGCAGTTCACTAGAGCTTCACAGGTTGCAACTGGAACCCTCTTCTACCCATTCATGACGACATCAAGGAGCTGGTGGATATTAGAGTCCTGCGCTCCTCCATCTCCCGTTTGAGGATGCCCAAAAGATGCTCAATAGGGTTTAAGACTGGAGACATGCTTGGCCAGTCCATAACCTTTACCCTCAGCTTCTTTAGCAAGCCAGTGGTCATTCGGAGGTGTGTTTGGGGTCGTTATCATGTTGCAGTACTGCCCTGCGGCCCAGTTTATGAAGGGAGGGGATCATGCTCTGCTTCAGTATGTCACAGTACATGTTAGAATTCAATGAACTGTAGATCCCCAGTGCTGGCAGCACTCATGCAGCCCCAGACCATGACACTCCAACCACCATGCTTGACTCTAGGCAAGACACACTTGTCTTTGTACTCCTCACCTGGTTGCCGCTCCACACTCTTAACACCATCTGAACCAAATAAATGTATTTTGGTCTCATCAGACCACAGGACATGGTTGCAGTAATCCATGTCCGTAGTCTGTTTGTCTTCAGCAAACTTTTTGTGGGGTTTCTTGTGCATCATCTTTAGAATAGGCTTCCTTCTGGGATGACAGCCATGCAGACCAGTATGATGCAGAGTGCGGCGTATGGTCTGAGCACTGACAGGTTGACCCCCCACCCCTTCAAGCCCTTCAGCAATGCTGGCAGCACTCATACGTCTATTTTCCAAACACCCAACCTCTGTTGACGATGACCATGTGCACTCAACCTTCGTAAACTGGGCCGCAGGGTGGTATTGCAACATGATAACGACCCCAAACACACCTCCAAGACGACCAGTGGCTTGCTAAAAAGCTGAGGGTAAAGGTTATGGCCTGGCCAAGCATGTCTCCAGACCTAAACCCTATTGAGCATCTTTGGGGCATCCTCAAACAGAAGTTGGAGGAGCGCAAGGTCTTTAATACCCACCAGCTCTGTGATGCTGTCATAAATGGGTGGAAGAGGGTTCCAGTTGCAACCTGTGAAGCTCTAGTGAACTACATGCCCAAGAGGGTTAAGGCAGTGATAGAAAATAATGGTGGCCACACAAAATATTTACACTTTGGGCCCGATTTGTACATTTTTTCTAAGGGGTGTACTCACTTTTGTTGCCAGCAGTTTAGACATTAATGGCTGTGTGTCGAGTTATTTTGAGGGGACAGTAAATTTACACTGTTATACAAGCTGTACACTGACTACTTTACATTGTATCAAAGTGTCATTTCTTCAGTGTTGTCCCATGGAAAGATATAAAGAAAAATGTGAAGAAATGTGAGGGGTGTACTCACTTTTGTGAGATACTGTATGTCTCATATTAAGGTTGAGCTCTTTGAATCACCCAGACATCCATTAGCATCAGTCAACATGATGAACCATTCTGTCCAAATCTAAATGTTCCCAAAACGCCACATTTCTGGAGAAATAATGATGTTCAAACTGTAATTATGAGTAACTCAGGGTATTTCATATAGTGTGTGTGTGTGTGTGTGTGTGTGTGTGTGTGTGTGTGTGTGTGTGTGTGTGTGTGTGTGTGTGTGTGTGTGTGTGTGTGTGTGAGAGACAGTAAAGGCACTTCGGTGCTTAAGCCTCCGCCAACATTAAGCAAAGTTCTTGACCTTGGAAAACTCAACTTCTATAATCGCTTTTTATGTTATTGAATTATTTAAATTTGAAGATGGATGGATGGATAGATAGATGGATGGATAGATAGATGGATGGATGGATGGATAGATAGATACTTTATTGATCCCGAAGGAAATTATCACAGCCAGTAACAGCAAACATAGTAATAAAAAATAAAAATAAACACGCACACACACACGCGCACACACACACTTTCACCCCCTTAACCCCATTCAAGCAAAGAATTATGTCTGAAATGTCACCGTCAGTGTGTGATTGTAGTTCGACTGCCCAAACCAAACTGGTGGATCGATAGCTAGACATGAGCAGCCGATCTGTCTACAGTGTAGGAGCCAGCTCGGTTTCAACTCTGTCCCAAAACATCTTATAACAACATCATTAAAACTACCTGCTCTGCTGTGTTGCGTGGCCTGATGTATGGATTTATGTGTAGGGCATCTGAGTCTGAAAATAACTGAATTGCAGTTTTGGCCAACCCTCTATGCAGTTCGGTCAGATTTTCCTCCAGACCGTGGAACCATTGGCGATCATGTCTGTATGCTTGGCACTGAATAGTGTGAAAGGCTGTGTATTTTTTACTCTGTGTTTGTGTATTTGTTTATGTTGTTTGTGTTGATATGGATCCCCCTGGGTCTGAAATAAAATATATATATATATCCTAGAAAAGGACACTTTAAGGCAAAAATATAGTTATTTTCAAGCACTCATCAATTTTGAGATTTGTCTATTTTGCTTTTATATTTCTGTCATACTGTTAGTGCTATGTCTAAAGCCTACATCATTATATCTCGGCATTCAGTCTGTGGAACACAAAGGAAGAGTTTCATTGTATGACGGAGAACATGTTTTGATTTGATTTTGATTTTGATTTAATTTAATTCAGACATATCAAACATACAAAACACAGTGAAAAGCATGGAAATACAATAAAGAAATTCTGTTTTCACAAAAAAATAAATAAATAAATAAATGATCTGTATTTCTGAGATATGCCTGAAAAGGAGCAGGAAGAAGTATACACTTATTTAATCCTACCCCTTTTCTTATTGTGCTTATGACAATAAACACTTTGAATCTTGAGCTACAAAACTTTCCATATTCATTCCGACTTTATCCAACTTCTAGGTTGTTTTGGTTTTCAACAATATGCAAATGTACACATAATTAATAAGATATTTCTGAATATCATACAACATTGGACCCTATTCACCTTCAGTACCGTGCCTTGAAGAATATTAAAGAGGGTTGACTTAAATTTTAATATGTTTCAACAAAAGCTGAACTCGCTACGATTTCCTTATTTTACTTCTTTTTATTGCACCTTATTTTAGGCCTGTACAGCACTTTGGCTCAATCCCAATTCACCCCTTAGCCCTACCCCTCCGAATTGCGCGTTCACGTGAAGGGGTAGGGATGTCCCATTTCATAGGGGTAGATTTTCCTCCCTACCCCTTCACACTCCGTTTGGAGGGCCAAGGGGTAGGGGGGAAGGGGTGAAAATGAGAAATGGGATTGGCCCTTTGTCTCTGCTCTGGTTTGATGAAAGCGCTTTATAAATAACGTTGGATTGGATTGGATGGATTCTCACATTACATGTTTCCTTTTTCTATTCTAGGAGCAAGAGCTGTACAACAAGGAAGGTCTGGGAGTCAACGAGGTCCACTACGTCGACAATCAGGACTGTATAGGTACGGACTGGATCATACTACTGTGTGTGTGTGTGTGTGTGTGTGTGTGTGTGTGTGTGTGTGTGGTGAATGTGTGTGTGTGTGTGTGTGTGTGTGTGTGTGTGTGTGTGTGTGTGTGTGTGTGGTGAAGTGTGTGTGTGTGTGTGTGGTGAAGTGTGTGTGTGTGTGGTTGTGTCGTCCAGTGGGTTTCAGGGTGTGGGGTGGTGGTTAGTCGTCCCTGGGTTCGGGTCGGTGGTTCGATCCCCCGTCTCCCCGCCACATGTTGAGGACACTGAACCCTAAATTGCTCCTGATAGTTAGCCTGCTGCGACCTAAACCACCTGTTCATTCAGCTGCTGTTGTTGTTGTTGTTGTTTTTGTAACTTTCTTAATTGTTTAGGGGCTCATTCATACTTCCATTGTTCCTTGGCTCCAGTCTAGAGGAGAAAGAAAAATTTGCATATATGGGGCGGCAGTGGCGAAGTGGGTAGGGAGTTCGCCTCTGGTGTGCAGGGTCGGAGGTTCGATCCCCCGTCTCCCCGCCACATGTCGAAGTGTCCCTGGGCAAGACACTGAACCCCGAATTGCTCACCGATAGTTAGCTTAGTTAGCTTAGCACCCTAGTGGTAGCTGCTGCTATCGGTGTATGAATGTGTGTGTGACTGGGTGAATGTGTACAAAAACAATGTAAAGCGCTTTGGGTCTATGATAAACGGAGATATAGCGCTATACAAGTCCATTTACCAAAGGCAGTGTGTAGTTTATGACCCCCGGGCTGCGACACACGGCTCATTATGGGGCTTAATGCTGCTGGCTCTCAGCCTGTACGCTTTACGATCAAACTCTCTACAGTGTTGATACTTAAACCACAAACCTCTGCTCTCTGTCACACACACACACACACACACACACACACACACACACACACACACACACACACACACACACACACACACACAGTAAAGAGAAAGAGTTATGGAGCATGTGAACACTGGAATAAAATAAGTAAAAAAAAATACAAGGTACAAGGCTTTGTTGCAGTGGTCGTGGGTTCAAATTCGACCCGTGGATCTTTACTGCAGGTCGTCTGTCTGTCTGTCTGTCTGTCTGTCTGTCTGTCTGTCTGTCTGTCTGTCTGTCTGTCTGTCTGTCTGTCTGTCTGTCTGTCTGTCTGTCTGTCTGTCTGCCTCCCTCCCCAATTCAACTCTGTACTGTCTAATAAAGCTTGAAAAAAGCCAAAAAAAAATCTTAAAAAAAAAAGTCCGGACTGGTAGTGGATCATGATTCACGGATTTTGACAACAAGCGTTCTCCAGAATCACTGACTCACTCACTCACTCACTCACTCACTCACTCACTCACTCACTCACTCACTCACTCACTCACTCACTCACTCACTCACACCCCTCACACACACACTCTTAGCTTTAGCACAGTCAGCTAGACAACGCACACACACACAGTTTACAATGAGCTTTCTTCATTAGTTCTAAACCATTTACGATTGCTGGAACGCATTTGTTTGTTTTGGGCCTTTTTCTGCTGTGCGCTGTATAAAAGCAGTGGCTACTCTGTCCACACACAGAAACACAGGACATTAAAATCCCATTTAATGTAGAAGGGAATTAACTCTGCTAGACACTTCAGACAAAATGACAATGCTGGAAAATCTACTGAAATAGGGTTAGTTTCGTTCTAGTTGGTTCACACAAATCCAAGCCCTAAAGTCAATTTTATACATTGCCGATACCAGTTCAAGAACTTATTAAGTCATTGCTCAGTGTTCAAAGCTACAGTGTGTAACTTTTTTTTTTTTTTTTTTTTTTTAATATTTTTTTTTTGGCATTTTTTATGCTTTATTGATAGTGTAGAGACAGAGTTGAAATGGGGCAGTGAGGGGAGTGACATGCAGAGAACGACCGCGGGCTGGAATCCAACCCGGGTCCGCTGCTGGCCGAGGCCCATGGGGGGGGGGGACGCCCTACCAACTGAGCTAAGGGCGCCCCCAACTTTTTTAATATAAATGATAGTCGGGTTACATTCCAGCCATCGCCAAACAATTGTGTGTGTGTCTGTGTGTGTCTCTCTCTGTGTCTGTGTGTCTCTCTCCCTCTCTATGTGTGTGTGTGTCTCTCTCTCTCTCTCTCTCTCTCTCTGTGTGTGTGTGTGTGTGTCTCTCTCTGTATGTGTGTGTGTGTGTGTCTGTTCTGTCTGTATGTGTGTGTGTGCGTCTGTCTGTCTGTCTGTCTCTCTCTCTCTATGTGTGTGTCTCTCTCTCTATGCGTGTGTCTGTCTCTCTCTATCTCTCTCTGTGTGTCTCTCTCTCTATATGTGTGTGTCTTTCTCTCTCTATATGTGTGCGTGCGTGTCTTTGTGTGTGTGTGTGTCTGTCTCTCTCTCTCTATGTGTCTGTCTCTCTCTCTCTCTCTGTGTGTGTGTCTCTCTCTCTATGTGTGTGTCTGTGTGTGTGTCTCTCTCTCTATGCGTGTGTCTGTGTGTGTGTGTGTGTGTCTCTCTCTCTATATGTGTGTGTGTCTGTTTTTCTTCTTGTATTAAAATGAATCCCCTTCTCAGCAGCTCATAATAATTCTCATCACAGTCCAGGTCGAGGAGAAAGTGTTCTGCTCTGCTCTCCTTCCATTAGAGTTTAATTTAATATATTTAATCGTGTACATCATCGCTCTGGCCTCAGGTGTGTGTGTGTGTGCCTTTTTCTGTCTGTGTGTGTAAAGTGAGTCCCCTTGTCTGCAGCTCGTCTAATTCTCATCAGTCCAGGTCGAGGAGAAAGTGTTCTGCTCTGCTCTCCTTCCATTAGAGTTTAATTTAATATATTTAATCGCACTGGCATCGCACTGGCCTCAGGTGATGTGTGTGTGTGTGTGTGTGTGTGTGTGTGTGTGTGTGTGTGTGTGTGTGTGACTGTCTATTTGTCTGTGCGTGCTTAATTTATGGCTGTGTCTGTCTGTCTTTGTGTGTGTGTGTGCGTGCTTATGGCTGTGTCTGTCTGTCTGTCTGTCTTTTGTCTGTGTGTGTGTGTGTGTGTGTGCGTGCTTATGGCTGTGTCTGTCTGTCTGTCTGTCTCTGAGAGTGAGTGTGTGTGTGTGTGTGTGTGTGTGCGCGCGCTCCTTTTAAGCTGTAGCAAGACTGTCTACCTATGTATACCTTATGTATATACTTATAGCACCTTTAACATGTATAAACACATTATACAGGTCCTTCTCATAAAATTAGCATATTGTGATAAAGTTGATTATTTTCCATAATGTAATGATAATAATTGAACTTTCATATATTTTAGATTCATTGCACACCAACTGAAATATGTCAGGTCTTTTGTTGTTTTAATACTGATGATTTTGGCATACAGCTCATGAAAACCCCAAATTCCTATCTCAAAATTATCATATCATGAAAAGGTACTCTAAACGAGCTCTTAACCTAATCATCTGAATCAATTAATTAACTCTAAACACCTGCAAAAGATTCCTGAGGCTTTTAAAAACTCCCAGCCTGGTTCATTCCTCAAAACCGCCATCATGGGTAAGACTGCCGACCTGACTGCTGTCTAGAAGGCCATCATTGACACCCTCAAGCAAGAGGGTAAGACACAGAAAGAAATTTCAGAGCGAATAGGCTGTTCCCAGAGTGCTGTATCAAGGCACCTCAGTGGGAAGTCTGTGGGAAGGAAAAAGTGTGGCAGAAAACGCTGCACAACCAGAAGAGGTGACCGGACCCTGAGGAGGATTGTGGAGAAGGGCCGATTCCAGACCTTGGGGGACCTGCGGAAGCAGTGGACTGAGTCTGGAGTAGAAACATCCAGAGCCACCGTGCACAGGCGTGTGCAGGAAATGGGCTACAGGTGCCGCATTCCCCAGGTCAAGCCACTTTTGAACCAGAAACAGCGGCAGAAGCGCCTGACCTGGGCTACAGAGAAGCAGCACTGGACTGTTGCTCAGTGGTCCAAAGTACTTTTTTTGGATGAAAGCAAATTTTGCATGTCATTCGGAAATCAAGGTGCCAGAGTCTGGAGGAAGACTGGGGAGAAGGAAATGCCAAAATGCCTGAAGTCCAGTGTCAAGTACCCACAGTCAGTGATGGTCTGGGGTGCCATGTTAGCTGCTGGTGTTGGTCCACTGTGTTTTATCAAAGGCAGGGTCAGTGCAGCTAGCTATCAGGAGATTTTGGAGCACTTCATGCTTCCATCTGCTGAAAAGCTTTATGGAGATGAAGATTTCATTTTTCAACAAGACCTGGCACCTGCTCACAGTGCCAAAACCACTGGTAAATGGTTTACTGGCCATGGTATTACTGTGCTCAATTGGCCTGCCAACTCTCCTGACCTGAACCCCATAGAGAATCTGTGGGATATTGTGAAGAGGAAGTTGAGAGACACCAGACCCAACACTGTGGATGAGCTTAAGGCCGCTATCGAAGCATCCTGGGCCTCCATAACACCTCAGCAGTGCCACAGGCTGATTGCCTCCATGCCACGCCGCATTGAAGCAGTCGTTTCTGCGAAAGGATTCCCGACCAAGTACTGAGTACATAACTGAACATAATTATTTGAAGGTTGACTTTTTTGTATTAAAAACACTTTTCTTTTATTGGTCGGATGAAATATGCTAATTTTTTGAGAGAGGGATTTTTGGTTTTTCTTTACTTTTTTGCCAAAATCATGAATATTAAAACAATAAAAGGCTTGAACTACTTCAGTTGTGTGTAATGAATCTAAAATATATGAAAGTCTAACGTTCATCAGTACATTACAGAACATATTGAACTTTATCACAATATGCTAATTTTTTGAGAAGGACCTGTACATATTCCTCCTCAGACCTAGTGTGTGTGTGTGTGTGTGTGTGTGTGTGTGTGTGTGTGTGTGTGTGTGTGTGTGTGTGTGTGTGTGTGTGTGTGTGTGTGTGTGAGAGAGAGAGAGAGAGAGAGAGAGAGTCTGTAAATACCTAAAAAGTCACATAGGTAAATGTGTGTGTGTAAGCTTCAGGAACCCTGTTTAGCTATTTAATCATGTATATACTTATGTAATTATATGTATTCCTCCTCCCAGACCTGGTGGAGGCTAAGCTGGTGGGCATCCTGGACATCCTGGATGAGGAGAACCGTCTGCCTCAGCCCAGCGACCAACACTTCACTGACACTGTCCACAACAAGCACAAGAATCACTTCAGGCTCACCGTGAGTTATCCCCTCTCTCTCTCTCTCACTCACTCTCTCTCACTCACTCACTCACTCACTCACTCACTCACTCACTCACTCACTCACTCACTCTCTCTCTCTCTCTCTCTCTCTCTCTCTCTCTCTCTCTCTCTCTCTCTCTCTCTCTCTCTCTCTCTCTCTCTCTCTCTCTCTCTCTCTCTCATATTACACACTGCACCTTTAAGTCTCACATTCAGACCAATACAATACATCAGTGTGAGGGACACACACACACACACAGTGGAGGGATGTGTCTGGCTGTAGACAGAGTGATGTGGTGAAGCCGACAGTTAAATTACCAAACACCGAACTCTTAATCTTTCCTCCTGAGAGTGATTGACATTAGTATTAAAATATGCAGGAACTCTGCTGAGTCTAACTGTTTCACTGTGTGTGTCTGTGTGTGTGTCTCTCTTTGTGTGTGTGTGTGTCTGTGTCTCTCTTTGTGTGTGTGTGATTGTGTGTCTGTGTCTCTCTTTGTGTGGGGTGTGTGTGTGTGTCTCTTTGTGTGTGTGTGTTTGTGTGTCTGTGTCTCTCTTTGTGTGTGTGTGTGTGTGGTGTCTGTGTCTCTCTTTGTGTGTGTGTGATTGTGTGTCTGTGTCTCTCTTTGTGTGTGTGTTTGTGTGTGTCTGTGTCTCTCTTTGTGTGTGTGTGATTGTGTGTCTGTGTCTCTCTTTGTTGTGTGTGTGTGATTGTGTGTCTGTGTCTCTCTTTGTGTGTGTGTGTGTGTGATTGTGTGTCTGTGTCTCTCTTTGTGTGTGTGTGTGTGATTGTGTGTCTGTGTCTCTCTTTGTGTGTGTGTGTCTGTGTCTCTCTTTGTGTGTGTGTGTGTGTGTGTGTGTCTGTGTCTCTCTTTTGTGTGTGTGTGTGTTGTGTGTGTCTCTCTTTGTGTGTGTGTGTGTGATTGTGTGTCTGTGTCTCTCTTTGTGTGTGTGTGTGATTGTGTGTCTGTGTCTCTCTTTGTGTGTGTGTCTCTGTGTGTGTGTGTGTGTTTGTGTGTGTGTGTGTCTGTGTCTCTTTGTGTGTGTGTGTGTGTGTGTGTGTGTCTGTGTCTCTCTTTGTGTGTGTTTGTCTCTGTGTATGTGCGTGCTTGTGTGTTTCATTATGTGTGTCTCTGTCTGTCTGTCTGTGCGCGTTTGTCCCTTTGTGTGTGTGTGTGTGTGTGTGTGTGTGTTCATATCTCATTGTGTCTCTGTGTGTCTGTCTGTGTTTGTGTGTGTGTGTTTGTCACATTGTGTCTCTGTGTCCCTTTGTGTCTCTCTATGTCTGTCTGTGTGTGTGTGTGTGTGTGTCTGTCTCTCTGTCTGTGAGTGTGTGTCTCTGTCTGTCTGTCTGTGTGTGTGTGTGTGTGTGTGTGTCTGTCTCTCTGTCTGTCTGTCTGTGTCCGTCTGTCTGTCTGTCTGTCTCTCTCTCTCTCTCTCTCTCTCTCTCTCTCTCTGTCTGTCTGTCTGTCTGTCCGTCTGTCTGTCTGTCTGTCTCTCTCTCTCTCTCTGTCTCTCTGTCTGTCTGTCTGTCTGTCTCTCTCTCTCTCTGTCTGTCTCTGTCTGTCTGTCTGTCTGTCTGTCTCTCTCTCTCTCTGTCTGTCTCTGTCTGTCTGTCTGTCCGTCCGTCCGTCCGTCTGTCTCTCTCTCTCTCTCTCTCTCTCTCTCTGTCTGTCTGTCTGTCTGTCTGTCTGTCTCTCAGATCCCCAGGAAGTCGAAGCTTTCAGTCCACAGGAACGTGAGAGATGATGAAGGATTTATCGTCAGACATTTTGCCGGAGCCGTTTGCTACGAGACGGTACGCTAACAACACAACATAAGTTGCTGTGGCGAAGTGGGTAGGGAGTTCGCCTCTGGTGTGCAGGGTCGGAGGTTCGATCCCCCGTCTCCCCGCCACATGTAGTAGTAGTAGTAGTAAAAATATTTATTTCGGTCCATCAAAGCACATCACATGCGATCAATAAAAAAAAATAAAAAATAAAAAAATAATGGCCGAAAAGGTCTAGGCTGAAGCCGAGGCTTATTATGCCGACCCTTTTTACAATAATAGTAAGTTCATTATTAACACCTTCATTTACCATTATTAATTACATATATAAAAGAAAAATACATATACTGTATATATATATATTTTTTTTTTAACGTTTACAAATATATAACTCTCTGCAAATACATAATATAATATAATACAACAAGATACAATATGACATAATACAATATAACATAATATAATACTATAAATATAATACACTAAAAATATAATATATATATTCATATTTTAACCTCTAAAATATATCATTTTCTACGCTTACACAACATAGCATAACATAACAGAACATAATATAATATAATAAGATACAATATAACATAATACAATCTAACATAAGATGACAATATTATAAATATACCATAAATATGAATATAATATACTATAAACATTATTTACCATGAATACAACATAAGATAAGATAACATAATATAACACAACACATAATACAATATAATAATTCGAAAAAAAGAAAAACAACAAAAAAACTAAAACAAAGCAAAAACAAAGTCATAATGACGCTTTATATCTTTCTATTACCTTGGTTTTGAAATTCCTTGTCGAAGTGTCCCTGAGCAAGACACTGAACCCCGAATTGCTCCCGATAGTTAGCTTAGTTAGCTTAGCACCGTAGTGCTAAGCCTACCCTGCGTGGTAGCTGCTGCTATCGGTGTATGAATGTGTGTGTGACTGGGTGAATTGTGTACAAAAAACAATGTAAAGCGCTTTGAGTCTGTGATAAACGGAGATATAGTGCTATACAAGTCCATTTACCATTTACCATAAAACACAATATACGATTTATATATTTTCCTGTCTCCCCTGGACTCAAGCACACACATCGGACGAGATATTGAATATGTTAAAGACCTTCTTCACCGGTGGGAATATGAAGGTGTATTGAACTCTGAGATCCTATGTAGTATAAATGTGCAAAACATTTTAGAAATCGGTTCATCCTAGCCTGAGAAAAGGCAGAAAGAGTGTTTTATGGTCTCACTGTCTAACCCTACATTTTACCATATGTGCCATAACACACCAAAAAATAAGGAACATTTTAATTTTTGTTTTTAGGTTTTGTGATAAGGACTAATGGTTAAAAAGGCCTTCTTTTTTGTGTAATTATTTTGAATTTAATTTGCTCATACTTCCACCATAAGGATTAAAAAACATACAATATATTCCAAACAAATTCAAAATTAACAGTATTAAAAAAAAAAGGCATTTTCAAGTTTGAAAAAAAACTCCCCAAAAAAAAACATTTGGAGTCTGTAAATGGGGTCAAAAAATATCTAATATCTCCTCGACCTGGACTGTGATGAGAATACTATATATGTAAATAAACACTTTTTCTAAATTATAATTATTTTATTTTATTTATTGTTTCAGACTAAGTTTGTGGAGAAAAACAACGACGCCCTTCACATGTCCCTGGAGTGTCTGGTGAGCGAGTCCAGAGATCGCTTCGTACGGGAACTCTTTGAAAACTCAAACAACAGCAAAGACACCAAGAAGCAGAAGGCCGGGAAACTCAGCTTCATCAGCGTGGGGAACAAGTTCAAGGTTAGTACAACTGCAACCAAGTGATATTACTGAAATAATGCTTAAAGGAGCTGTAAGCGGAATGGTTCTTTTTACTTCCTGTCAGTGACTAGCAGTTAGCAGTCCCCTCGCTCGTCCCTACGTCACCACATTAAGCAGCACACTTCAAGCAGCGAGTTATCTAGCATCATCTCAGATCCATAAGTGTGATAAAACATGATAAAAACCATCAAAACAGACATTGGGAAGGATTTTTCACCTGCTCCGCCATTGTAGGCGCATATACATTCACCCATCTGTCGCTCTGACGTGCACCGGCAGTGAGACCATGAGTGAGACGAGTGTCGGTTTGTAGCGTTCTCTCTTCCGATTGGATAAACATTTCGGGATACTCCAATAGGTTTATTTGCCGATTACATGCAGAGAAGCTGACTGAGAGATTGGCTTTATGAAACACGCACATTATGTAAGTGATCACTGTATGAATAAAGAGCGATTTAACACTTATATTAACATAAATAAACCGCTTACTTCACCTTTTAAGTTTTTATCATCTTAAAAATGCATTTTCAGCATATTTTTGGCCAAAATCAGTTCTGTAAAAGGTAAAGCTTTGGACTATAATATGTTGTAATAAAACCCTTATCAATTACACTTGGTTGTGTGTTTTTTTCCTCACCAAAAACATGCTGAAAATTTATTTTTAAGATAATAAGAATAAGCTAAGAATTGTAATAAAGGGGTTTTGGACATAGGGTCTCATCTCCAAGTCAGCAGGTGTGTTATTTATCATTGGAGACAGTTTTCAAAACATTTCATCGTGTGTGTGTGTGTGTGTGTGTGTGTGTGTGTGTGTGTGTGTGTGTGTGTGTGTGTGTGTGTGTGTGTGTGTGTGTGTGTGTGTGTGTGTGTGTGTGTGTGTGTGTGTGTGTGTGTGTGTGTGTGTGTGTGTGTGGGGGGGGGGGGGCATTATGCAAAACAAAAATGTATAATGAACTGTAAGTTCTTTACCAGAACCAAATTCGCTGAGTCACTTGAAAACGTTAAAGAAATAATCTTTTTGGTGTGTGTGTGTGTGTGTGTGTGTGTGTGTGTGTGTGTGTGTGTGTGTGTGTGTGTGTGTGTGTGTGCAGTAGCTACAGTAGATTGTTGGCAAAACTTCCCCGGTGACACCAACTTATCAAGATGTCTCTAGTGTTTGTGACAGTGATTTATGGAGGCTGCGAAAATGCTATACACAGCACCTTTTAGACAGCAAAGCCCTGGCTCTGGTGCCTTAGTAACTATATACCTGACAGACCCTGCGTTCCAATCCCCATACTTCCCTACTCTTTAGTACGCCAGAAAAAGATTTAGGATGTCCCAATACAGGCAGGTCAATTGTAGTATGCTGAATATACATAAATGCCCCACTAACTCCAATAGCATTTTGGAGTATTCGTCTTTATTCTTGACATTTCTCGACATAATGAAAAAAAATCTTTCTCATCTGATTTTTTTTTTCTCTCCTGTCTGTGGCCCTAAAACTCTTCTGTACTTTAGTATGTAGTGTAGTAAAAAGACTAAAACTCTTCTGTACTTTAGTATGTAGTGCAGTAAAAAGATTAAAACTCTTCTGTACTTTAGTATGTAGTGTAGTATAAAGACTAAAACTCTTCTGTACTTTAGTATGTAGTGTAGTAAAAAGACTAAAACTCTTCTGTACTTTAGTATGTAGTGTAGTAAAAAGACTAAAACTCTTCTGTACTCTAGTATGTAGTGTAGTAAAAAGACTAAAACTCTTCTGTACTTTAGCATGTAGTGTAGTAAAAAGAAAGAGTATGTGATTTGAAACGCAGGGAGAGTTTGGTTCTTATGGTCAGAATTACTCAGTCAGCGCTCAAGTTTACTGCAATAAAAGGTTCCTTAAATGCATCTTAAGGGGAGGCACTGCAGGGAAACATGTTTTTTCAAGCACTGGTCAATTTTGAGAGTTTGTCTACTTATCTTCCATAACATGTCTTCTTTCATACTAGTATAAATCAAAAGGTCCAACATGTACATTCAGGTGTTTATTTGACTAAACCTTGTCTGTTTGCGTCTGTATATTTCTCCTATACAACCATCTTTAACGGACATTATCTCAACATTAGTATTTTTTGCGATACTCTGAACCAAAAATCAATTAAACTTTCCATAATTATTTTTTTATTTTTTTTAAAGATATTTTTTTTTTGCATTTTTATGCTTTATTGATAGTGTAGAGACAGAGTTGAAATGGGGCAGAGAGGGGAGTGACATGCAGAGAACGACCGCGGGCTGGAATCGAACCCGGGTCTGCTGCTGGCCGAGGCCCATGGGGGGGGGGGACGCCCTACCAACTGAGCTAAGGGCGCTTCAAAAAAATTCATTTTCAGCGTGTTTTTAAGAACAAAATGTCTCATAAATCAGACAATGAACAACATATGAACAAATCCTTCTGTAATAACCTTCTGAATAGTGCTGAGAATGATTATGGAAAGTTTAGTTGATGTAAGTGCTTTAGAAAGTTGAGATTTTTTGGTTCAGAGTATTGAAAAAAAATCTCAAAAATTGACCTGTGCTTCAAATAATTAATCATTTTGCCTGCAGTCTTCTGCCTAAGGCAGGGGTGGCAAACTCATTTTGGTTTAAGGGCCACATACAGCCTCTCTGATCTCCAGTGGGCCGGACCAGTAAAATAATGGCAAAATAACGTACATATGTCAAATCCAAATCTTTAGCTTTGTTTTTCAGTTATATGCTTTATAACTCAGCCTACATTTGTAACCTACATTATCACGGATCAAAAGGGATCTCTGTCGCCCCCAGGAAATGTCTTAGTAAAGGTTGCTGCTGGCCATGGGAATAGGAGGTGCGGCGCTTTGGGGGATATTTTT
>CM049414.1:26470000-26480000 GCA_026929865.2 Hyperoplus lanceolatus | reverse complement strand
AGGTAAGTGAACTGTGACATGTGAACATAGACAAACGGCACTGACAAATAAGGGGAAAATGATCACACAGTTAGATACCAGTAAATTGTACAGGGCTTGTATGAGTAAGGCAAGTTTATTTCAGACACAAGGCCATTCAAAGTGCTTTACAGGGGCATGAAATACATCTAGATTATACACTAGTAATCTATGGAAATAGTATGGAATAGTTATGTATGGAAAACTGCTACTTTTCTGGTCTTAATGTCTTGTTTTACACTGCTATAGAGCAACCTGACACGAATCACATCACAAAAAACTATGTAGATTTTCGGGAAGCTCTTTCTCTTATTTTGGCGATCCAGCACGTCCTGTCAACACTTGAGTGTGTGTGCTTCGGCCATCTCCGCTCCCTCTGCCTGTGCTTCGGCCATCTCCGCTCCCCTCCCCCCCCCTCCTGCAAACCCCACTCCGTTGTGATTGGTTACCTTCCTTCCGGAACACTTTCAGTGGCGGGAAGCGCGAGCATGGACCTATAAGGGCGCGAGGCAGACGCGAACAGGGAAGTGACAGCATTACCATACATGGAAACATCCGCGTGGTGACGACATCAAGTTACATGCGACGTCACGATGTTACAAAGCCTCAAACCGCTTTGAACACGTGACTTCTCGACTGGCTAGAATAGTGTCTAGTGCTCTGCACAGACACCCCAGACGGTCAGCAGGGAATACGTCGAAATGCATGTAAGTCATTATTTGATAATCTAGTATGGTTAAGCATGACTATGAATCATCATAACAACGTTTATAGGTCATAAAAGGCAAAAAGCATCATAGGTCCTCTTTAAAGTATCTACAAGGAACTTTTAAATATTTCTGAAACAGTCAAATTGTTCATGTTAAATGTAACAGCAAACGAGACCATCAGTGCTAAAGAATGCTATTTTATATAGTTTTTCGTAATGCCTTTGTCATGGGTATACACTCACCCAGGAACAACAGCTGGCGTGGTAAAACACTACCGCCTTTGTCCAAAGGGGGGCGCTAGAATTAACACAAACACCTTTAAACTTTAACTTTTTGCCCAATGAAAAATTCACTGTCTCTGTCCCTCCCCTAATCCTTATAGGTATGTTGTCAGTGTTGTATTTAGGCCTGTATGCTGCTTTGTATTGTATCTTGTTCATCACTTTGCTCAACTGATGTTGTTTTTAAATATGCTATAGACTTTTTTTTTTTTAATTTTTTTTTTGGCATTTTTATGCTTTTTATTGATAGTGTAGAGACAGAGTTGAAATGGGGCAGAGAGGGGAGTGACATGCAGAGAACGACCGCGGGCTGGACTCAAACCCGGGTCTGCTGCTGGCCGAGGCCCATGGGGGGGGGGCGCCCTACCAACTGAGCTAAGGGCGCCCCCTAAATGTGCTAGAGACTTTGACTTTCATCTGCACTAGCTCAAGCCTCGGTCCAACCTTTGTTTTTGTCTCCTTTAAAGGGGCACTGCGTAACATTTTAAGTAATTTATTAGCTAAAATCACCTCTGCCAATAATCTGAATTATCCTCCTGAGCGGAGAATTACAAATATTAATATTACATTTTGTCCATGTTTTTGGAATGTCTTCAGGTGCATTGTTATTATTTTGTTGTTGTGAATCTTCGGCCTGTATGTTGTTTGTATTGTTGTTTGGTCAACTGATGTTGTTTTTAAATGCGCTATAGAAATACAACTTAACTTTGACGTTCATCTGCTCTGGCTCTAGCCTCGGTCCAACCTTTGTTTTTTTTGTCTCCTTAAAGTTATAGTGCGTAGCTTTTTTCACATAAATGTCTCTCCTGTGTTCCTTCACAGGCATGGTGTCAGTGTTGGATTTGATGCAGGGCGGCTTCCCTTCCAGAGCTCCATTCCACGAGCTCTACAACATGTACCAGCAATACATGCCCCCAAAACTCTGCCGGCTCGACCCACGACTATTCTGCAAGGTCAGTCCTCATAGCTTCCTCTGCACTGGCTTTAGCCTCGGTCTAAGCATGGTTTTTGACAGAAGTTACGCACTATAGCTTTTAAACTGCCTGATTTACCTGTTTATCAATGTCCTCTGTGTGTTTTTGTGTTGCAGGCTTTATTCAAGGCTCTGGGGCTTAATGAACATGACTACAAGTTCGGTCTGACAAGAGTGTTTTTCCGGCCGGGAAAGGTAAGATTTTTTTTTTTTGAAAAACCTTTCTCTATTCCCCCTTTGCTCTGGCTACTATTGTATTGTTTTAGGACAGGCTAAGGTTTTGTTGTAAAAGCCCTACTGACGTCCTCCCTCCTTCATACTCAACATGTATGTACTACATACTGTCTACTTAACCATCCATTGTGTATGTGAGGTTTGTCGGACCGTTTACTATCGCCTCATCCAAACTGAATTTCTGTAAAGTTGATCAAACTTAAATGATAATATCTTTAATTTGGATTGATAAATATGCCTAAAACTCTTTCCAGATGCTTTACTATCATGAAACTAACTCCCAAAATGACATGCATTCCTGGAAAAAATTAAGAGACCAGTCTGGATTTTTCTTAAATCTTCATCTCTACATTACTTATTGAAAATGCTCTTTAATGACAAAAAATGTATTGGAATTTGGTAGAAATGTTGTCAGTAGTTTATAGTATAAAACCAAAATGTTCATTCTACTCAAACATATGTCTATAAATAGTCAAACGAGAGACACTGAACATTTGGAGTGCAGGTCTCTTCATTTTTTCCAGCCCTGTAGTTAGAAGGAGGTTGTGTATTTGGGTTTTACAGGGGCTTTAAAGTAACACAATAGTTTCAAAGTCTTTTGTGCTTCTGAGTTGAGATGAGTTTGTTATTTCAAATGAACTCAACCAACAGATGGGATTTCATTTCTCCACTAGATGAATAATTCATTGCATTAGAGTTGGACATGTGGGTTCCTGTGTGTGTGTGTGTGTGTGTGTGTGTGTGTGTGTGTGTGTGTGTGTGTGTGTGTGTGTGTGTTTGTCTGTCTGTGTGTGTGTGTGTGTGTGTGTGTGTGTGTGTGTGTATATGTCTGTCTGTCTGTGTGTGTTTTGTCCAGAGCTGTATACAGTATGTGCGACCCACCAAGGCTTGTGTGGACAGACAGACAGACATGTGGGTTCCTGTGTGTGTGTGTGCGTGTCTGCGTGTTTGTCTGTCTGTTTATGTGTGTGTGAGAGTGTCTGTCTGTCTGTCTGTGTGTGAGTGTTAAGCCTCGTACATTTGTTGCAAAGGACCTCGGTACAAACTGTGCGGGGCAGACTGGACACCTGACACTGTAGATTTTGCTCGGAGGAAAAAATAATATTTACATAATATGATGATTCACATTACTATTCACGTTCCTATGGAAACCTCAGGCAACCGGGGTTTGTTATGTAAGAAGAAAGACAGCTCCGGAAATTAAGAGGCCAGTCTGGATTTTTCTTAAATCTTCATCTCTACATTACTTATTGAAAATGCTCTTTAATGACAAAAAATGTATTGTGAATTTGGTAGAAATGTTGTCAGTAGTTTATATTATAAAACCAAAATGTTCATTCTACTCAAACATGTGCCTATAGATAGTAAAACAAGAGACACTGAACATTTGGACTGGTCTCTTCATTTTTTTCCAGAGCTGTAGTTACAGTATATTTTTAAATGTAGGAAAACATGAGGACTTTACTTTGAACAAACTGAAATACTTCTA
Source organism: Hyperoplus lanceolatus (assembly GCA_026929865.2). Lineage (NCBI taxonomy): Eukaryota > Metazoa > Chordata > Actinopteri > Uranoscopiformes > Ammodytidae > Hyperoplus > Hyperoplus lanceolatus. The sequence goes on along the minus strand of CM049414.1, from coordinate 26,476,295 downwards.
CCTGAAGGAATACTTCACCCATACGGAACCAGCGTTCTATCATTATAAAATCACTATTATAATATAATGAATGAGGTTTTTCTTCCCTCAGTCTTCCCTTGGCTCAGCTGTCCTGTTAATCCTAACCCTTACTGTGATGTCACAAGAAGGAAACTGTAGTAGGGTTAGACAGTGAGACCATAAAACACTCTTTCTGCCTTTTCTCAGGCTAAGATGATCCGATTAAAAAAAAAAAAAAAAAAAAAGTTTGCACATTTATACTACATATGTGTACAAAGCAACTTAATGTGTTTTGGGTCTGTGAAAAACAGGGAAAAATAAGTGGAGTTCATTTAGCATTAACCATTAACAGTCCTAACCCCGTCCCTCTCACCTCTTGTGCAGTTTGCAGAGTTTGATCAGATCATGTAGGACATTAGTAGGGCTTTTAGTATGAGTAGGAGATTAGTATGAGTAGGAGATTAGTATGAGTAGGACGTTAGTAGGGCTTTTAGTATGAGTAGGAGGTTAGTAGGGCTTTTAGTATGAGTAGGACGTTAGTAGGGCTTTTAGTATGAGTAGGACGTTAGTAGGGCTTTAGTATGAGTAGGATTTTAGTAGGGCTTTAGTATGAGTAGGAGGTTAGTGCTTTGAGTATTAGTAGGATGTTAGTAGGGCTTTGAGTACGAGTAGGACATTAGTAGAGCTTTTAGTGTGAGTAGGACGCTAGTAGGTCTTTTAGTATGAGTAGGAGGTTAGTAGGGCTTTTAGTATGATCAGGATGTTAGTAGGGCTTTAGTATGAGTAGGACGTTAGTAGGGCTTTTAGTATGATCAGGATGTTAGTAGGGCTTTAGTATGAGTAGGACGTATGAGTAGGACGTTAGTAGGGCTTTTAGTATGAGTAGGACGTCAGTAGGGTTTTTAGTATGAGTAGGATATTAGTAGGGCTTTTAGTATGAGTCCATTACATGCCGTCCTAACCCCGTCCCTCTCACCTCTGGTTCAGTTTGCAGAGTTCGATCAGATAATGAAGTCAGACCCCGACCACCTAGCCGAGCTGGTGAAGAAAGTCAACAAGTGGCTCATCCACAGTCGCTGGAAGAAGGTGCAGTGGTGCGGGCTGTCTGTCATCAAACGTGAGTACACATCAACACATCAATAGCAGTGTTACAATACACATGATAGTATGTTCAGTAAGTACAAAAAAAAAGCTGTTAATGTGTTATAATACTGTTTTGTGTTTTTATGAGGGGGGGGGTGATTCCTGAAGTGTGCACAACCTATAGATTCACAAAATAAATGCCATTATATAGCCTATATTTGCCCAAAGACATAGTAAAGAGACAGACCAATTGAATTATGGTGTGGTAGGTATATATTTTAGTTTGATTTACATTTATTTTCAGTATTAAAACCATCATTTGGATTTTTAGTTAATAACGATACTAATTTTAAATGTTCATATCCACCTTCTGTCCTTTATCTTTCCCTTCATACAACTATATATAGAGAACATTTGAGGGCATATTTCGAATGGTAAAATTAATCGTGATTAATCCACAGAATCCTAATATATATGATTTTATTCAGGACACATGAAGATCCATAGTACAATGTATAAAAAATAGACTCAATACATAAATAACAACAAAAAAGCACACCAATGCATGCAGATTACAAGAACACATACAATAAGAGATCAGCATACAACACTTGCAGTATACAATAATAATAATAATAATAATAATAATAATAATAATAATAATAATAATAGTAATAATAATAATAATAATAATAATAATAATAATAATAATAATAGTATATTAGATTTATATAGCGTGTTATTTGCACTCAAAGCGCCTTAATATTTTATTTTAATATACCGTTTTGTTTTGCCGTACCTTTTGCACTATTTAGAATTTATTTGTTGAATATTTTTTTTATTTTTTTAACCTTTATTTATACAGGTATTTCCCATTGAGTCCAAAGACTCTTTTGCAAAGGAGACCTGTTCCCATTTACACACACATTCATACACCGATAGCAGCAGGCTAACTATCGACATTCACACGAGGCAAGGTGGGTGAAGTGTCTTGCCCAAGGACACAACAACTATGACACAAGTGGCAGGGCGGGGATCGAACCTCCAACCCTTTGATCATCGGCCGACCCGCTCTACCACCTGAGACACAGTCACCCCCACTGATTACTGATCTCATTTTACCAAATGTTATCCTTGTGTTCTTATTGCACTGTGGGGTCGGAGAGAAACATTATTTCGACTCCACTGTGTGTATGTGCAGCTGTGGTGAAGTGTGTAGGGCGGTCGTCCACTGGGTTACAGGGTCGGTGGTTCGATCCCCCGTCTCCCCGCCACATGTCCAAGTGTCCCTGGGCAAAGAGACACTGAACCCTAAATGTCTCCTGATAGTTAGCTTGCACCCTGCGTGGTAGCTGCTGCTGCTGCTATCGGTGTATGAATGAATGTGTGTGTGAATGGGTGAATGTGTACAAAACAATGTAAAGCGCTTTGGGTCTGTGAAAAACCAGGAAAAAGAGCTTTACAAGTGGAGTCCATTTACCATTTATATTGCATAAAAAGTTTCGTTAAAAAAAAAAATGCTCAAAAACTTTGGGACCCAAACTTTTCCACCAACAATCTGAAGTGTACTTCATCTATAAAATACTTTAATCTGAGCAGAACTTTTCTTACGCTTATAAAGATGAGACATACAACGTGTTCAGAATGCACAGTAGACCCTTCAAGCCTTCAAATGTCATATGTTTATGCGTCTGCCTTCCTACCATCGGTCTAGTCAACTTTTTTAGTACGGTGCCAGATTATTTATTTTTTTACGTCCCACCACTTTTTACATGCACATCGTAAAACAGCTTTCGGCCCATTTTTTCGGATGGAGTATTTTATTCATTGTAATCTGTGTGGAAGAATTTTTATTTGTATATCCTGAGATTGGTTTGCGTGACATTTTAACCTATAAATAAAGCAGCCAACAGTATATTGTACTGATACAGCAGAGATATGATATATTTCAAAGAACACACACACATTGAAAATAAACAACCAGTCAACTTTACAGGTTTCTAAGGACTTCCAATTACATTGTTTAAACTATAGACAAAATGTTAAGCAGAAAATAAAAAGTCAACGAGGTGTCATGTAGGTCCCTTCAGTGCTGTTATATAGTCCAGGAAAGGCTGACATATCTGTTTAAACTTCTCTGCTTTCCCTGACTTCTCAAAACAAATTTTCTCCATGTACAGTATAAAGTATTAGAGAACTATGAGCCAGATGTCAAGGGAGATATGCTATTTTTTTAAAAACTTATTTTGATGCTAGAATGACCACAAGCACAAAAACACTCTCACTACCTCGCAATGTCAAGTACAAACTTGTATATGTACGATTTATGTGACCTGATGATACAAGAAGGTAGCAAAGCAATCTCAGCATCCCTAAGACAATTGTGCAGTATATATTGTGGAATTTCTTCGGGGCAACCTTTTCATGCCATGTAGATAGTCAAAGTCAAAGTTTTTAATTATTGCCAGTTCTGATATATGCAAGACTTACATCAGAATCAAAATGGCGCTTTAGAGAGAGGGAGAGAGAGAGAGAGGGAGGGAGAGGGAGAGAGAGAGAGGGAGAGAGAGAGAGAGAGAGAGAGAGAGAGAGAGAGAGAGAGAGAGAGAGAGAGAGAGAGAGAGAGAGAGAGAGAGAGAGAGAGAGAGAGAGAGAGAGAGAGAATATTACCAGATATTTTTTACGACTGTAATTTTGCACTCTGTGAAAAGGATAAGCTTTCGATCTGCTCTGCCTTAAAGCCCCTGTTACTGTATTTCAAGCTTTATGAGAGAGAGAGAGAGAGAGAGAGAGAGAGAGAGAGGAAAATATTAAATCACAATGCATTATGCAGAGGAAAAGTTTTAGATGAGAACCAAGCAGAAGGTATAGAGAGTGAGAGAGAGAGAGAAAGAGAGAGGCGCGCAGAGAGAGGTAGGGAGAGAAAGAGAGAGAGGGAGGGAGAGAGAGAGGGAAGGAGAGAGAAAGAGAGGGAGAGAGATGGAGGGAGAGAGAGGTACGGAGAGAGAGAGAAAGAGAGAGGCGCGCAGAGAGAGGTAGGGAGAGAAAGAGAGAGAGGGAAGGAGAGAAAGAGAGGGAGAGAGATGGAGGGAGAGAGAGAGGTACGGAGAGAGAGAGAGAGAGAGAGAGAGAGAAAGAGAGAGGTGCGCAGAGAGAGGTAGGGAGAGAGAGAGGGAGGGAGAGGTAGGGAGAGAGAGAGGGAAGGAGAGAGAAAGAGAGGGAGAGAGATGGAGGGAGAGAGAGAGGCAGAGGCAGAGAGAGGTACGGAGAGAGAGAAAGAGAGGGAGGGAAGGAGGGAGGGAACGAAAGACAGAGAGAGAGAGAGAGAGAGTTGGAGGCAATGCAGCATGATCAAAACCGTGTACGTCCAACTCTGTTTGTTCACTGCAGGACAAAGGCTTTGAAGCTGCTGCTCTGTTGTTTGGACTGAATGTTGAAACAAGTTTAACCTTATTATAACACAGGCAAGACAAGGCAAGTTTATTTCTATAGCACCATTCAGACACACGGCCATTCAAAGTGCTTTACAGGGGCAAGATTAAAATACATAATACACATTAGAATAGACAGATAGACAGACAGACAGATAGATAGATAGATAGATAGACAGACAGATAGATAGATAGATAGATAGATAGATAGATAGATAGATGTACTAGATTTTTGATTTCCAAGGCTTAAATTAAAATTATTTAAAAGGTGCGGGGGCGCCCTTAACTCAGTTGGTAGGGCGCCCCCCCCCATGGGCCTCGGCCAGCAGCGGACCCGGGTTCGATTCCAGCCCGCGGTCGTTCTCTGCATGTCACTCCCCTCTCTGCCCCATTTCACCTCTGTCTCTACACTATCAATAAAGCATAGAAATGCCAAAAAAAATATAAGCAAACTAATTATCTCTTGTTGGGATAACTTTTCGCCCCCTCCTCCTCCTCCCACCCTCTCTATAAAGCAGAAAAATAAGTTCATTGAAAAAAGTGTGCGACTGTCACCGCCCTTTGCTGCTCCACACTATTTTATATTGATTAAATTCGTAGTGATAAAATGAATTTCTTTTTTACGCTAATATGGTTTTTTCATTCTGTTGTGTTGGCAGAATTTTCCTTTTCATGAGAAAATGCATTATTTATTTATTTGTGATTCAATATCATTCCTATTTCTAAAGTCTTTAGCGAAATGGATTATATTGTGTCGCGCCACTGAAGCAAGATCCATATTGAATTGGAGAGAGAGGGAAGGAGGGAGAGAGAGAGGGAGGGAGGGAGGGAGGGAGGGAGGGAGGGAGGGGGAGAGAGGGAGGGAGGGAGGGAGAGGGAGGGAGGGAGGGAGGGAGAGAGGGAGGGGGAGGGAGGGGGAGAGAGGGAGGGAGGGAGGGAGAGAGAGGGAAGGAGTGGAAGAGAGAGGGATAGAGAGAGATGCAGAGAGAGAGAGAGAGTGATAGAGAGAGGCGCAGAGAGAGAGAGAAAGAGAGAGAGCGACAGAGAGAAAGAGAGAGCGAAAGAGAGAGATGAAGTGTGGAAGATAAATAGAGAAAGAGATCGATACCATTTCTCCAAAATCTCGCTGCCAAATTCATTCCATCTTGTTTATGAGTTCAGAATATTTAACTTCTGCTTCATCAATAACAGAAAGTGAATTATGGACTTTCTCTTCGGTGAATGAACACACAGAGAGAGATACACTTACTGTATATACAGCTCCGGAAAAAATGAAGAGACCAGTCTGGATTGTTCTTCAATCTTCATCTCTACATTACTTATTGAAAATGCTCTTTAATGACAAAATAATTTATTGGAATTTGGTAGAAATGTTGTCAGTAGTTTGTAGAATAAAACCAAAATGTTCATTCTACTCAAACATATGCCTCTAAAGAGTAGAACGAGAGACACTGAACATTCAGAGTGGTCTCTTCATTTTTTTCAAGAGCTGCAACCCAATGAGTATTTTAACGAAACACTTAGTATACCGTGAACATATACTGAGAGAGAGAGGGGGGGAAAGGGAGAGGGAGGGAGGGAGAGAGAGAGGGATAGAGAGAGAGGGGGGGAAAGGGAGCGGGAGGGAGAGAGAAAGAGAGAGGGATAGAGAGAGAGGGGGGGGGGGAAAGTGAGAGGGAGGGAGGGAGGGAGGGAGGGAGAGAGGGATAGAGAGAGGGGGGGAAAGGGAGAGGGAGGGAGGGAGGGAGGGAGGGAGGGAGAGGGATAGACGTTGGAACAAA
>CM049414.1:26460000-26465000 GCA_026929865.2 Hyperoplus lanceolatus | reverse complement strand
ATGTGTGGAGTTAGTTTCATGATAGTGAAGCATCTGAAAAGAGTTATAGGCATATTTATTTATCAATCCAAATTAAAGATATTGTCATCTATTTTGGCAACCCTCAAAAATAAATATATGACATTAATGTTGGATCAAATGGTTAACCAACTGATCTGGTCTTCAAGCAGCGAGTTATCTAGCATCATCTCAGATCCATAAGTGTGATAAAACATGATAAAAACCATCAAAACAGACATTGGGAAGGATCTTTCACCTGCTCCGCCATTGTAGGCGCATACACATTCACCCATCTGTTGCTCTGGCGTGCACCGGCAGTGAGACCATGGAGTGTATATACTACATATGAGTGAGACGAGTGTCGGTTCGTAGCGTTCTCTCTTCTGATTGGATAAAACATCGGGATACTACAACATTTTTAATTGGGCTATTAAAGCAAATCAGAATGACTTGGAGACCTGTGATATGACGTCCTCACTCTGTTGACGTGATCGCTGTAGGATTATAGAGTGATATAACACATATATTAACACAAATAAACCGCTCACTTCACCTTTAAGTTAGAGAAACTTTACAGAAATTTGGTTAAGATGTTGCCGGGGGATATGCTCTGGTTCTTATGACACAATAAGTTTTTTTTTTTTTTAAAAGGGGCATTCTGCCAACTTCTGCACATTAAGGTAAATGTAGTATAGTCATTGTGGGGAGTATAACACACAATGTTTTAATAATCTTTTTTGGCAACGGAGAGAGGTCTATGATTATGTCATAAGGGTTATCTTGGCTTGTGCTTGGAGACTACACATTTAAAAAGGGAAGTTTGAATGCCAGGCTGGGGTATCGTATCAGTGTTGAAATGGGATCAGCCATTTTCATTTAAAGGTCCCATTCATTTTAGATGAGGGACGTTAACACTCTCCCTGGTTCAATCATCATCGGTGCAAAAGGTTTGAAAACTGAGTTAGAAAACAAGAGGGAAGGTTTTTGTAATAAGACTTTAAAGGTGTAGTCAGTGATTCTGGAAAATGCTTGTTTTGTTAAAAAAATATCCATTGTTAATACACAGCCTAGGCTCTGTAAACTGGTATGTTTTTTTTTTGTTTTTGTTTTGTTTTAACCTTTATTTATACAGGTAAATCCCATTGAGACCGGAGACTCTTTTGCAAGGGAGACCTGTTTCCCTTTCCCACGTTACCATTCACACACACATTCATACACAGATAGCAGCAGGCTAACTATCGACATTCACACGAGGCAAGGTGGGTGAAGTGTCTTGCCCAAGGACACAACAACCATGACACAGGTGGCAGGGCGGGGATCGAACCGTCAACCCTTTGATCATTGGCCGACCCGCTCTACCACCTGAGACACAGTCGCCCCATACAGGAAAAGAAGGGCAACTTGTCCGTTTACAGAGCCTAGGCTGTGTATTAACACTGGATTCCGAAACATCAAAATCAAACTTCTTTTTTGGGTGTTCATAAAGTGGTCTGCATCAGTTTGTCACATATGTTCACAAAGGGTTCAGAAGAGCCATATGTGGTTAAAAATGTTGTATTAACTAACCTGTTTGTGTGTGTGTGTGTGTGTGTGTGTGTGTGTCTATCTGTCTGTCTGTCTGCCCGCGTGCCTGCCTACCTGTCTGTCTGTCCGTCTGCCTGTCTACCTGTCTGTCTGTCTCTGTCTGTCTATCTGCCTCCCTGTCTGTCTGTCTTTCCCTCTGTCTGCCTGCCTGCTCCCTCCCTGTCTGTCTTTCCGTCTGTCTGTCTGTCTGTCTGCCCGCCTTCCTCCCTCCCTGTCTGTCCCTCTGTCTGCCTGTCTGTCCATCTGTCTGCCTGTCTATCTATCTATCTATCTATCTATCTATCTATCTGTCTATCTGTCTGTCTGTCTGTCTGTCTGTCTGTCTGTCTGTCTGTCTGTCTGTCTGTCTGTCTGTCTGTCTTGTAGCATCGATGGTTTAGTGAAGGTGCGCGGTCTGAAGCAGCGGATGGAGAGATTCACAGAGGTGGTGGCCGGGCTGAAGGAAGGCAAGCAGGAGATGAGCAAACAGATCCAGGATCTAGAGACCGCTGTCAACGCTCTGATGATCAAAATCAAGGTGAGGGGTGTGTGTGTGTGGGGGGGGGGGGGGGGTTGTGTGTGTGGGGGGAGGGGGGTTGTGTGAGTGTGTGTGGGGGGAGGGGGGTTGTGTGAGTGTGTGTGGGGGAGGGGGGTTGTGTGTGTGTGTGTCAATAAATACAAGGCTACATTGAAGTTTGCCTTTTCGTATATATCAAATGTTATAGATTAATTGCCGAAATATGGACACATATGAGACCCTTTCTAAGGGAAAAAATAATAATAAAAAAAAAATTCAGCTATTATGCACTAAATTAAATGTACTTATGGATATTATAATTACTTTCTACAAAATCTGCTAGGAAATAAAACCCAAAATTCTACACACTGCAGCTTTAACTTATTGGAAAAAACATAAAAAAAATAAAAGAGGGTGGTAGGATGGATTTGAGGAAAGGTGGTTGGATCCCCGGCACCAGACAGGAGGGTGTTTGTAGTAAAACTAGCAGAGGTTCGTATTGGTGCCCACCAGGGGCGCTGTACTATGGCTGACCCTGTGTGAGGACCCCCTCTGGAGTCTGTCTGTACTATGGCTGACCCTGTGTGAGGACCCCCTCTGGAGTCTGTCTGTACTATGGCTGACCCTGTGTGAGGACCCCCTCTGGAGTGTGTCTGTACTATGGCTGACCCTGTGTGAGGACCCCCTCTGGAGTCTGTCTGTCTGTCTGTCTGTCTGTACTATGGCTGACCCTGTGTGAAGACCCCCTCTGGAGTGTGTCTGTCTGTCTGTTTGTCTGTCTGTACTATGGCTGACCCTGTGTGAGGACCCCCTCTGGAGTGTGTCTGTCTGTCTGTCTGTCTGTCTGTCTGTCTGTACTATGGCTGACCCTGTGTGAGGACCCCCTCTGGAGTGTGTCTGTCTGTCTGTCTGTCTGTCTGTCTGTGGCTGACCCTGTGTGAGGACCCCCTCTGGAGTGTGGGAACTTTAGAGGGGAAATGAGAAAATAATTATTTCAATGTAACCAAGCTTTGACTAATAAGGCAACTTAACTCACCGTTACTTAAAGCTGCAGTGTGTAGAATTGTGGGTTTTATTTCCTAGCAGATTTTGTAGAAAGTAATTATAATATCCATAAGTACATTTAATTTAGTGCATAATAGCTGAACATTTTTTTTTAAATTCTAAAACTTTGTAGAACATTCTTGATGATGTCATATTACACACTGCACCTTTAAGGAATGGTTTTGGACATGTCTTGACTGTAAGTTTGTATGTGCAAATAAAACATATTTAGCCAGCAGGGTCTTTAGGTTTTGGTTGGGTACGTTCCTCAGTGTTAAAGACACTGTTCGGAAAAGTCCCACAAACAAACAGGGGCCACTAATCACTTAGCAAAGACGGGGGGATTTAAGTATTGGGTGATTTTAAAACCTTGATCAAGTAATTACACTGATAATTAGAGGAGCTGTCTAAATCTGCTTAGCTTTATTGATGTATTGATCTGTGTGTGTGTGTGTGTGTTTGTTTGTGTGTGTGTGTGTGTGTGTGGGCAGTGATTTCATGAGAAAGGCACAACGCCAAAAGGCTTGGAGAGAAAAGAAAATTTACAAGTTGGCAAAAGTAAAGAGAGAGAGAGAGACACACACACACACACACACACACACACACACACACACACACACACACCAGTAGATAGTGCTGACGTGTGTGACGTGCTCAACACCTGTGTTTACCAGTGGGGAATAAAAACCCTGGAACACGTTTTCTCAAAAGTGATTTTTTTTTTAGCAAGTCTAAATCCTGTACAAACTGCTCTCAACTAACGCTGTCAGCATCACTACAACAGACCTGTACAAAGGACGTCTGTCTGTCTGTCTGCCTGTCTGCATGTCTGTCTGTCTGTCTGTCTGTCTGCCTGCCTGTCTGTCTGTCTGTCTGTCTGTCTGTCTGCCTGTCTGTCCGTCTGCATGTCTGTCCGTCTGTCTGTCTGTCTGTCTGTCTGTCTGTCTGTCTGTCTGCATGTCTGTCTGTCCATCTGTCTGCCTGTCTGTCTGTCTGTCTGTCTGTCTGTCTGCATGTCCGTCTGCATGTCTGTCTGCATGTCCGTCTGCATGTCTGTCTGTCTGTCTGTCTGCCTGTCTGCCTGTCTGTCTGTCTGCCTGCCTGTCTGTCCGTCTGCATGTCTGTCCGTCTGCATGTCTGTCTGTCTGCCTGTCTGCATCTGTCTGTCTGTCTGTCTGTCTGTCTGTCTGTCTGTCTGTCTGTCTGTCTGTCCATCTGTCTGCCTGTCTGTCTGTCTGTCTGTCTGTCTGTCTGTCTGCCTGCCTGTCTGTCTGTCTGTCTGTCTGCCTGCCTGTCTGTCCGTCTGCATGTCTGTTTGTCTGTCTGTCTGTCTGTCTGCATGTCTGTTTGTCTGTCTGTCTGTCTGTCTGCCTGTCTGTCCGTCTGTCTGCATGTCTGTCTGTCTGTCTGCCTGCCTGTCTGTCCGTCTGCATGTCTGTTTGTCTGTCTGTCTGTCTGTCTGCATGTCTGTTTGTCTGTCTGTCTGTCTGTCTGTCTGCCTGTCTGTCCGTCTGTCTGCATGTCTGTCTGTCTGTCTGTCTGCATGTCTGTCTGTCTGCAAGTCCGGTACAAAGGATTTTTTTTCTGACTTTTCTGAATGAAAATAAAATATGTTGTATCCAAAAATCTGCTGTGTAAAAACTGTCCGACAGACATCGGAGCTTCAGAACCTCGCAGTTCACTTCACTGTGTGTGTGGAAGCGTTTAATCTGACGTCTCTCTCACACACACACACACACACACACACACACACACACACACACACACACACACACACACACACACACACACACACACACACACACACACACATAATAATAACAGAAGCTACAGTGGCCTTCAAGGACAAGAACAATTCTAAATTTTAAACAATGCA
>CM049414.1:26445000-26452500 GCA_026929865.2 Hyperoplus lanceolatus | reverse complement strand
GAGATAGCTGTGTACGTGTGTGTGTGTGTGTGTGTGTGTGTGTGTGTGTGTGTGTGTGTGTGTGTTACAGAGATAGCTGTGTACGTGTGTGTGTGTGTGTGTGTGTGTGTGTTACAGAGATAGCTGTGTACGTGTGTGTGTGTGTTACAGAGATAGCTGTGTGTGTGTGTGTGTGTGTGTGTGTTACATTATAGATCAGTCTGAAAATGCATTCAGTGCCACAAAGACGTGATTCTGCTACCAATGCGGTCTGCTTGATAGGTATTATTCCTCTATTTATCTATTCTATAAGGACTCCCTATTGGGGAATTTACAGAAGCTACGGTGGCCTTCAAGGACAAGAAGCTAGTTACTAAAGATGACATCATCCACCACTGCCTCAAGTCTTTCCACAATATCAAGTGATGAGGTGAAGACGTATTTAGTTATTTATTCTATAGTACTTCTTCTTCTTCTTGGTCTTCCAACAGGTGCATTTCCCCAGGACGCCCACTAGATATAAAAACCTGTAAGGCCGTTAAGTTTGTCCGTTCTGTGCTACTGTAGAAACATGGCGGTGCAAAAACGATTTAAAAGAGGGGTTACCCGTTTAAGAATAGAAAAAGTAGGGCGCCCTTAGTAGTCAAAGGTGCTTTCTTCCAGCTGAGACTTCTGGCCAAGGTAAAACCTCACCTCTCTCCCAGTGACTTGGAGAAGGTTATTCATGCCTTCATTTTCTCAAGACTGGATTATTGCAATTCACTGTATGTAGGTTTAGACCTGCGCTCGCTGCGTCGCCTGCAGCTTGTACAGAACTCAGCTGCTCGTCTTCTGACAGGCACAAAGAAGCGGGAGCACATAACCCCTGTTCTGGCCTCCCTGCACTGGCTTCCGGTCCGCTTCAGAATAGATTTTAAGATCCTGATGTTTGTTTTTAAAGTTTGAAATGGTATGGCCCCCGTGTACTTGGCGGATCTCATACAGGTCCATGGACCAAGCAGAGCTCTGAGGTCTGCAAACAGCTTATCTCTGGATGTGCCAAACAGCAGGCTTAAAACTAAAGGCGATCGTGCATTCTCCGTGGTTGCCCCGAAACTTTGGAACAGCTTACCACACCATATTCGCTCATCTGAGTCTCTGGAAACCTTCAAGTCCACTCTTAAAACTCACCTTTTTTCACAGGCTTTTACGTTTTAATGAATTGTTTTGTGTCATTGCTGTAAGTGTTTTTTAATGTGTGCTGTTGTATTTTAATTGATGTATTTTATGTAAAGCACTTTGGTGAATTTAGGTTCTTATAAGGTGCTATATAAATAAAAGTGACCTTGACCTTAGCTCAGTTGGTAGGGCGTCCCCCCCCCCCATGGGCCTTGGCCAGCAGCGGACCCGGGTTCGATTCCAGCCCGCGGTCGTTCTCTGCATGTCACTCCCCTCTCTGCCCCATTTCAACTCTGTCTCTACACTATCAAATAAAGCATAAAAATGCCAAAAAAATATATATAAAAAAAAATCTGGCCTCTTGCCTAGTGTAGTGGGAAGAGTGAGTACCATTTGAGTCTCAGTCCTCTTCACAGCAGACCAGGGTTAGAATCCAGCCCGGGTCGTTCTCTGCATGTCATTCCCCTCTCTGTCTGTCTGTCTGTCTGTCTGTCTGTCTGTCTGTCTGTCTGTCTGTCTGTCTGTCTGTCTGTCTGTCTGTCTGTCTGTCTGTCTGTCTGTCCTCTTCACAGCAGACCCGGGTTAGAATCCAGCCCGGGTCGTTTTCTGCATGTCATTACCCTGTATTTAAAGGTGCAGTGTGTAATATGACATCATCAAGAAAGTCCTACAAAGTTCTAGAATGCAACGCTCCCTGGGTAACCCCAACCCTTTAGAATAATAACAGAAGCTACAGTGGCCTTCAAGGACAAGAACAATTCTAAATTTCAAACAATGCACCTGATGACATTCCAACTATGACACTTTCAAGATGGCGGCACTAGGCCTTGGTCCAAAATATGCAGAAATATGGACATATATGAGACCCTTTCTAAGGTAAAAAAAAAAACAATTCAAATTTATTTTTTCAGCTATTATGCACTAAATTAAATGTACTTATGGATATTATAATTACTTTCTACAAAATCTGCTAGGAAATAAAACGCACAATTCTACACACTGCAGGTTTAAAAAAAGGGTTCAAATCTTCAAATATTCCTCGGTATACTCAGGGTTTTACTATGAACTCCAGGTAATGAAGTGAACACCTTCTAGTGTCCTTCACGAGTCGGTCAAATAACCCATTGAATGATAAAGTAACTACCTGTATTAAAGGTGTAAACAGGATCATAAATCACTCTGTGTGCGTGTGTGCGTGTGTGCGTGTGTGCGTGTGTGCGTGTGTGCGTGTGTGTGTGTGTGTGTGTGTGTGTGTGGCCCAACCCTTTGCCTGTTCCTTCTATAATGACCTGATTAAGTCTTCAAGCTTTCTGCTCTGCCCGCTCTGTTAGTATGAAGGTTATAAGGCCGTCAGTGTATTGATTCATAGCAGTACATCACTGGCTGTGTTCGAAGAAGCCATACTAACGTCCCTCCCTCCTACATACTCGACATGTATATACTACATACTAAAAGCCATACTAACGTCCTCCCTCCTACATACTCAACATGTATATACTACATACTAAAAGCCCTACTAACGTCCTCCCTCCCACATACTCAACATGTATATACTACATACTAAAAGCCCTACTAACGTCCCCCCCTCCTACATACTCAACATGTATATACTACATACTGCCTACTTAACCATCCATTGTGTATGCGAGGTTTGTCGGACCGTTTACACTGAAGTATACAGAAGCAATAAAGAATAAAAAAAAAAAAAGTATGTGTCGTTTGAAAAGACGCAATGCATTGTGGGGCGGTTGAGTAGGAAAAGTAACCTTTTGGTCCATACACAAAATCTGAATATGAGTAGGACGTCAGTAGGGCTTTCAGTATGAGTAGTACGTCAGTTGGGCTTTCAGTATGAGCAGTACGTTAGCAGGGCTTTTAGTATGAGTAGGACACTAGTAGGGCTTTCAGTATGAGTAGTACGTTAGCAGGGCTTTTAGTATGAGTAGGACGCTAGTAGGGCTTTTAGTATGAGTAGTATGAGTAGTACGTTAGCAGGGCTTTTAGTATGAGTAGGACGTCAGTTGGGCTTTCAGTATGAGTAGTACGTTAGCAGGGCTTTTAGTATGAGTAGGACGTCAGTAGGGCTTTCAGTATGAGTAGTACGTTAGCAGGGCTTTTAGTATGAGTAGGACGCTAGTAGGGAGTTAGCAGGGCTTTTAGTATGAGTAGTACGTCAGTTGGGCTTTCAGTATGAGCAGTACGTTAGCAGGGCTTTTAGTATGAGTAGGACGTCAGTAGGGCTTTCAGTATGAGTAGTATGTTAGCAGGGCTTTTAGTATGAGTAGGACGCTAGTAGGGCTTTTAGTATGAGTAGTATGAGTAGTACGTTAGTAGGGCTTTTAGTATGAGTAGGACGTCAGTAGGGCTTTTAGTATGAGTAGGACGTTAGTAGGGCTTTTAGTATGAGTAGGATGTTAGTAGGCTGTTTCGAACATAGCACCTGATTAAGTCTTCAAGCTTTCTCCTCTGCCCGCTCTGTTAGTATGAAGGTTATAAGAGCGTCAGAGTATCAATGAATAACAGTAAGTCACTGTATCCTGCATCTTTACAGCAGTGAACTTAGAGAGTTTTTTTTTTTTTAGCATAATGAAGCTTTGAGAGAGAGAGAGAGAGAGAGAGAGAGAGAGAGAGAGAGAGAGAGAGAGAGAGAGAGAGAGAGAGAGAGAGAGAGAGAGAGAGAGAGAGAGAGAGAGAGAGAGAGAGAGAGAGAGAGAGAGAGAGAGAGAGAGAGAGAGAGAGAGAGAGAGAGAGAGAGAGAGAGAGAGAGAGAGAGAGAGAGAGATGACCTGCCCTGCCCTGCAGTAAAGGTCCATGGGTCGGATTTGAACCCGCGACCACGGCAACGAAAGAAAAAACTAAACATTCTCCTCTCGTTTACTGGCAGGTGTTTCATATCTGCAAATGATGTGCAAGACTAAAAGTGAACAGGCCGCTAACGCAGACATTTCTACACTCGAACATGTGTGAACAGCTTGGCAACAGATGAACACGTTTTAACAGAGTACAGTCTGAAAGTGTGTGTGTGTGTAAGTGTGTGTGTGTGTGTGTGTGTGTGTATAAGTGTGTGTGGACTTGAACAACTATTTTTGTGAGAACAAAATGATGTTTTTAGACCTCAAGAGTGAGGACATCTTTGGAAAGTGAAGACATTTTGTCTGGTTTTTACTTTGGGACAGGTCTTTAAAGGGCTGTTTGAGGGTTAATGCTATTGTGTTTGTGTGTGTGTGTGTGTGTGTGTGTGTATATATAATGTGTATATAATGTGATTGTGTGTATAATGTGTTTCTAACCTGTGTCTCTCTCTGTCTGTCTCTCTATCTCTCTCTCTCTCTCTCTCTCGGTCTCTCTGTATCTCTGTATCTCTCTCTGTGTGTCTATCTTCTCTCTCTGTCTCTCCCCCTCTCTCTCCCTCCCTCCCCCTCCCTCCCTCCCTCCCCCCCCCCCCCCTCCCCCCCTCCCTCCCCCCCCCCCTCTCTCCCCCCCCCTTCCCTCCCCCCTCTACCTCTCCCTCCCTCCCCCCCTCCCCCCCCCCCCCCTCTCCCTCTCCCTCCCTCCCTCCCCCTCCCTCTCCCTCTCTCTCTCTCTCCCTCCCCCCTCTCTCTCTCCCCCTCCCCCCCCCTCTCTCCCCCCTCTCCCTCCCTCCCCCCTCTCTCTCTCTATCAGGAGGAGATGGAGGTGCAGATGGCCTTGGAGCGAGAGGAGGACTGCGCCCGTCAGAATGTGTTGGAGCAAGAGAGGCGAGACAGAGAGCTGGCGCTGAGAATCGCTCAGAGTGAGTCAGAGCTCATTCCAGAGGAGAGTAGCATGGACGCAGGCCTACGCAGGTATATACTACACACACACACACACACTGGAACACCCATAGGCTTCAAAGCTACAGTGCGTAACTTTCAAGCCATCGCGATTCGCCCCAAACGAGTTGACACATGGTAAAAAAAAAAATATGAAGTACACCACAAAAAAAGCTTGGAAAAGAAAATGTGTCCGTTGGAGGAGATGGAGGTGCTTAAAGTTATAGTGTGTAGCTTTTTTCATATAAATGAAGATATTTTGGTATAGTGAACTAAACATATAAGTTGTATACCATATCAAAGTACTATTCTCAGCTACTTTTATTAAGTGTCACTTTAGTTTTAAAGTTACAGTGCGTAACTTTTATTCTCCATATAAATGAATGTCTGTTACATTCAAGCCATGGTCAAAACATGGTCAAAAAAAACCTTGAAAAACACAAAAAAAAAATTAACTGTCTGCAGAAATCTATAGTGCGTAACTTCTGTCGCCCCCCCCATGAGGAATTCTGAGTAATAACAACAACACTGTCGGTGCATCTACATGAGTTAAAGCCTTCAGTGGTGGCTCATGGATTTTACACCTTCTGCTGTACGTACAGGTTTTCTTTCTTTGCAGTAGAATCAACAACTGAAACCTTTCTTAGTTACGCACTATAGCTTTAAGGTCACTATTCGATTGTCCACCCCCAAAATCCCCCAGCACACATCATGTACATTCTAGTGTTCATATTACAGTTCTATATATGTTAATCGTCATGTGTTTAAACATTTTTTTCAGACTCCATTTTGTGAAAAAAAAAAAAATTCCCTGCGCTCCAAATCTCATACATCCGGGGATTTTTAAGCTAAATACTAAATAATCCAACCACAAGAGTTTGGGACATCCTAATTCTTTTTTTTCTACCATACTAAATAGCAGAAAGTACAGGGATTGGAACGCAGGGATCGTCTCCATTCAACCTTGTTTTTAACCATTTTTCGCTTGTTTCTTGTTCTTCTTTGTTGTCTTAGTAACGGGTCCTCAGTTCCATCGTCCCCCGAGCGATCAGCGTAAGAACCAACAATTTACCGCCATTTTGATTTTTAAATTTACCCACAATCCCTCTTGCCTTTTTATACCTTTTAAAACCTTTTCGACCACAACCAAGCCTCTCTCCCTCACTTCCTCCCTCTCCCTCCCTCCCTCCCTCCCTCCCTCCCTCTCGCCTCTCTCCCTCACTTCCTTCCTCTCTCCCTCCCTCCCTCCCTCCTTCCCTCTCCCTCTCTCTCTCTCTCTCTCTCTCCCTCTCTCTCTCTCTCTCTCCCTCACTCCCTCCTTCCCTCTCCCTCTCTCTCTCTCTCTCTCTCTCTCTCTCCCTCACTCCCTCCTTCCCTCTCCCTCTCCCTCTCTCTCTCCCTCCCTCCCTCCCTCCCTCCCTCTCTCCCTCTCTCCCTCTCTCTCTCTCTCTCTCTCTCTCTCTCTCTCTCTCCCTCCCTCTCTCTCTCTCTCTCTCTCTCTCCCTCCCTCCCTCCCTCCCTCCCTCTCTCCCTCCCTCTCTCTCTCCCTCTCTCTCTCCCTCCCTCCTTCTCTACTGCATGCTGTAACTATCTGCCAGCCAAAGCACAGCCTCCCTTGTTCTCTTAACAATGAAATGCTGATGGCTACTAACAATAGCACCAGTTTTAAAGGTGTAGTCAGTGATTCTGGAGTACGCTTGTTGTCAAAATCACTTTTTTGTAGAAAATGTGTGTAGTGAATATCTCCTCATGATCCGCTACCTGTCTGTCTGTACTGTGTGTGAGCTGGAGAAAATCTGGTGTTAATACACAGCCTCTGTAAACTGGTATGTAAACAAAGGGGGTCCACCGTAGCTGGAAACATACCAGTTTACAGAGCCTAGGCTGTGTATTAACACTGGGTTAATTTCAGCGCACACACACATAGTACAGACAGGTAGCGGATCATGAGGAGATATTCACTGATTTTGACAACAAGCGTTCTCCAGAATCACTGACTCCACCTTTAATAGATGGCACTTTAATTATAATTTTTATTTTAAACCTGCAGTGTGTAGAATTGTGGGTTTTATTTCCTAGCAGATTTTGTGGAAAGTAATTATAATATCCATAAGTACATTTAATTTAGTGCATAGTAGCTGACATTTTTTTTTTTAATTATTATTTTTTCCCTTAGAAAGGGTCTCATATATGTCCATATTTCTGCATATTTTGGACCAAGGCCTAGTGCCGCCATCTTGAAAGTGTCATAGTTGGAATGTCATCAGGTGCATTGTTTAAAATTTAGAATTGTTCTTGTCCTTGAAGGCCACTGTAGCTTCTGTTATTATTCTAAAGGGTTGGGGTTACCCAGGGAGCGTTGCATTCTAGAACTACGTAGAACTTTCTTGATGATGTCATATTACACACTGCACCTTTAAGAGAAATGAAAATTTTATTCATGTCTTTATCTTCCTTTTACATGTCAGTCATGTCGTCATTCCTGTGTCAAATCATTTCCTTATGACACACATTACATTTGAAAGAAATCTTGATATATAAATCTTTTATATATTTTTTTTTTTTTTTTAAT
>CM049414.1:26437500-26440000 GCA_026929865.2 Hyperoplus lanceolatus | reverse complement strand
AACCGACAGTATCTCAAGGTCTAAATGCTTTGGTTTGAGAGTCCAGATTATCCATAGTTTATGCCTAAATATCTGTCGGAAATATTAGATAAAAGTAAGAAAATAAGACCAAAAAATTACATTTTAGAGGAACTTTTAAATATCTCTGAAACAGTCTCATTGTTCCTCTGATGATCATGAATTACATGTAACAGCAAACGAGACCATCAGTGTAAAGAATGCTGTTTTTATATAGTTTTTCTTTATGCCTTTGCTCTGGTCTGAATCCCCGCCAACTCAGACCAAATGATTTACAGCAGACGGGAAAAAGCCTGTGTTTATGAACGCTACTAAATCAAAGGTCACTTTGCTTCACCATGGTCGTATTATCATTATTAATCTGTCATTGTGTGTGTGTGTGTGTGTGTGTGTGTGTGTGTGTGTGTGTGTGTGTGTGTGTGTGTGTGTGTGTGTGTGTGTGTGTGTGTGTGTGTGTGTGTGTGTGTGTGTGTGTGTGTGTGTGTGTGTGTGTGTGTGTGTGTGTGTGTGTGTGTGTGTGTGTGTGTGTGTGTGTGTGTGTGTGTGTGTGTGCGGCGTGCGCGCGCGTGGGTTCAGGTAATCATCTGTGTGTGTTTACGGCAACGGCAGTAAGACTGTAACCTTCAAATCACTGTTCCCAGGTTCAGATTAAGTGTGTGTGTGTCTATGTGCTTGTCTGTCTGTCTCCCTGCCTGTCTGTCTGGTGTTTAAATATCTTCCTTGTGTCTTCGGAGGTCCTCAGGTGCAGGCCTCAAAAGCAGCTGTCTGTCTGTCTGTCTGTCTCTCTCTCTCTCTCTCTCTCCCTGTCTCTCTCCCTGTCTGCCTGCCTGTCTGTCTGTCTCTCTCTCTCTCTCTCCCTGTCTGTCAGTCTGTTTGTCTGTCTGTAGCCACAGTTCACCTGTCTGTCTGTCTCTCTCCCTGTCTGTCTGTCTCTCTCCCTGCCTGTCTGTCTGGTGTTTTAATGTCTCTCTTGTCTCTCCAGAGGTCCCCAGGTGCAGGCCTCCAAAGCAGCAGCCGGGGGAAAGAAGTACGAGCTCAGCAAGTGGAAGTACGCTGAGCTGAGAGACGCTATCAACACCTCCTGTGGTGAGTGTGTTATTTTAAACATTATTTTTTGGTGTTTTTTTTGCTTTTATTAGACAGTGCTGGAGAGACACAGATGAAATGGGTCAGAGATTAAGTAGGTAAGTAAGTAAAATGTATGTAGCTATATAGCGCTTTTGACAGACAGGGTCACAAAGTGCTTTACAATGTAGATAGAAGGGGGGGATGTAAAAAGCATACATTTACTAAACATGTCCAAAAAATTTGTGAGTGTCACGGTGAATTTTGAATGAATGTTATGTAACTTAATTTTTTTTTTTTTTTTTTTTAGATATTTTTTGGGCATTTTTATGCTTTATTGATAGTGTAGAGACAGAGTTGAAATGGGACAACAATAATAACTTACTTACACATTAAACCTGCAGTGTGTAGAATTTTGGGTTTTATTTCCTAGCAGATTTTGTAGAAAGTAATTATAATATCCATAAGTACATTTAATTTAGTGTTTAATAGCTGAACATTTTTTTTTTGAATTATTATTTTTTTCCCTTAGAAAGGGTTTCATATATGTCCATATTTCTGCATATTTTGGACCAAGGCCTAGTGCCGCCATCTTGAAAGTGTCATAGTTGGAATGTCATCAGGTGCATTGTTTAAAATTTAGAATTGTTCTTGTCCTTGAAGGCCACTGTAGCTTCTGTTATTATTCTAAAGGGGTGGGGTTACCCAGGGAGCGTTGCATTCTAGAACTTTGTAGAACTTTCTTGATGATGTCATATTACACACTGCACCTTTTAAAGATGCAGTGTGTAATATATAAAGAATATTGCAAAGAATATTTTTATATAGTTTTTCTTAATGCCTTTGTCATGGGTATACGCTCACCCAGGAACAACAGCTGGCGTAGTAAAAACACTACCGCTTTAGTCCAAAGGGGGGCGCTAGAATGAACACAAACTGAAAGTTCCTTGAAGCACCTTTCATTTTTTTAGACTTTTTTCTAAATATATTAGATATATGTTCGTTTGTGGTTATGTCTTTCACAAACTGATAAATAAAGAGTTAAAAAAATAATAATAATTGCCGACAACTTCAAGGGGTTGTTGACTCCCGACACATCCCAGTTTATTGTGCGCACTCTAAGTAGAATAGGTTATTTTATGTCTGCCTGTCTGAAGTATTTTTGCCTGTTAATAATGTTAACTAAGCACTTAGCACTTACTCATAGTCATGTAATCACTCTTATGCTCACTTCAAATGATAAATGTAATGTTTTTTAGTATTTTTTTTCCACTTATACGAATTATCAAATTGCTATATTAAGATATCCTCATTAAAAGTAGCCTTCTGAATAGTGCTAGGAATGATTATGGAAAGTTTAGTTGATGTAAGTGCTTTAGAAGTTGAGATTTTCGGGTTCAGAGTATTGAAAAAAATA
>CM049414.1:26410000-26430000 GCA_026929865.2 Hyperoplus lanceolatus | reverse complement strand
CTATCTCTCTCTCTCTCTCCCTCTCCCTCTCTTCCATAACATGTCTTCTTTCATACTCTATCTCCCTCTCCCTCTCTTCCATAACATGTGTTCTTTCATACTCTATCTCTCTCTCTCTCTCCCTCTCCCTCTCTTCCATAACATGTCTTCTTTCATTCTCTCTCTCTCCCTCTCTCTCTCTCTCTTCCGTTGCTTGTAAAAACTTGAAAACTGAAGTGAAAAATCTAGGACATGGAACAAAAAGTGGGCAAATCTAACAAAGTAAAAGCTTTCTCATTGGAGTGGGCCCTTTAAGAGGCAGAACCTAAAATAATTAAAGTCGGTTTCACTACGACTGTATTCGCTGCGGACCGTCTCCCTTCTTGCTCAAATAGAAACGCTAAACTTTACAGAAATTTGGTTTAAATGTAACCAATCACGGCAGTTCTCTGCCCGAACATTCTTTAAAAAAAAAAGACTGTTGCTATGGAGATTGTTTGTTCGATAAGGCCACGCACACAGTCCTGTCGGTTTGAACAGTATTTTTAATTGTTTTTAAAATAGGTCTTATAATATCTATGAACATTCTTTTTCAAGCCGTGTGTGTGTGTGTGTGTGTGTGTGTGTGTGTGTGTGTGTGTGTGTGTGTGTGTGTGTGTGTGTGTGTGTGTGTGTGTGTGTGTGTGTGTGTGTGTGTGTGTGTGTGTGTGTGTGTGTGTGTGTGTGTGTGTGTGTGTGTGTGTGTGTGTGTGTTAATACGATTTCGACTTGAAAAGGTCTAATCTAAATGAAAAGCTAGTATCAAAAGGTTTATTAGTTATGTCCTATCAAACCCATATTAACCAACTTGTAGCACAATGCTTAAATTGTCTATTATTCCTTCATAAAGACGACTCTCCGCTCACCACCGTTCCTACAAGAGACGCGAACCCCGTCCTCTTTGTTTAATAGCGCTGGATTTACCCTCTTTACCACCTGAGTTTTACATTTATCGAAAGTATAATATTCAATATATACCACTGTGTTGAAAAGTGTCTATTTTATCAGAGCCACCTCTGCTTAGAATAAGGCCGACCTCCTCTAAACTATTCACTCTTTTAAATATTGCTTCTCAAAATACTTCTCTATGTTTTAAAATAAAGATTTCAATTCGCAAGGTATTGTTTGTAAGTTGTACGTAACTTAGTTTGTAAACCACCCTTCTAATAAAATAGAACAGATATACTATTTTCAGAATATAAACATCTAGTTTAATCTGGGAAGGTATTTATAACCTATTCTTTTATTTTGAAAGATTAGGTGTAACAACATATTCTCTCCTTACAGAGAGGTTAATTGTATGAGGTTGTGTGTGTTTTAAATCAGTAATGTGCCGTTGTGTGGAATCAAAGTACTTACCTCCCCAGGGACGAAACCATCTCTTTGAAGAAAAAACCCTATACCTAAAGTCCTTCTGTTCCAGTTATAAACTAATTCACAACTGAGGCTTTACAACATTTAAGGGATTTTATTTACAAAATACAAGAGAGTATAGGTAGAATACATAAAATGGACCAGAAAGGAAAAGAAAAGAGGTTGTATGCCTATAACTCATTCAATAGAGTTATTTTGACTTGGTTCTCGTTTCTAAATTTGTTGTAGCTCGTGAAACAATACCCAAACACTTGCATGCGTGCTTGTAAGTATCATCTTAAGCGCTACGAAAACTTCATAAATCACAAGGATTTAGGTGGATATCGCTATGGCACCTATTAAAGAAAGGCATGTCCCTATGGGTACCATTTCCCCAAAAATATCCGTCTATTTCCAAGCAATTCAGTCCGTTTTCCTATTTGTAAAAATATTGATCAAGTCATTCTTAGTGTCAAGAGGTTCAAAGATGTGTTTTTAAAAGACTTTGCCTCTAAGTACTTCGAAGTCCAAAATCTTTCAGAGTATTTTGGACTCACAAAGTTTTCTAAGTTTTTCTTCTGCCTCCATGGTGGGAGACAGAGAGAGCTGGAACAGAGTAGTGTCTGCAAAAAAAACGGCCCCAAAAAGCCCTGTCCTGCTCAAAACTTGTTGTTATATAGTGACTTGAAAAACCAATGAGACTTGTGAGAGGGAGGAGTGAAAAAGACACAGCTGCACGGGGGAGCCCCGGTAGCCCCCTCCCTCTACTCTTTCCTACTGTATGGCCATATAAGGTCCTTCCCCCTACTCACTTCCTATGGCCCTATGGTCCTCCCCTTTCTATTCTGTTTCATTAAACATTTCCTACTTTTACCTATGACAAAAGGATATACAAATGTCACAATATATGCACAAGTAATAAGTTGCATCAAGGTCACCTCACTCCACAGTGTGTGTGGAATTTATATGTACAAAACTTATTTTCATCAGCCTTGAAATCTGAATTCAACCCTTGACTAATCAGTGAGTCCCTAAAAGACCACAGACAGACAGACAGACAGACAGACAGACAGACAGACAGACAGACAGGAGGTATAATCATTAATCAAAGACCTTATATTATCTATCAGGGAGTTAAGCTCAAGCTTCTCTCTCACATTACTGCTGATTCCTCCAGACAAAACGACTTGATTTGATTTCTTTTGTGAATTTTTTATTATTATTTTTTTCTAAATGTTTTCTGTCTGAGAGTTGAAAACAACATATTTAGTAGTGTATATATATATTTTTTTTTTTGCATTTTCAAGCTTTACTAGATAGCACACAGTTAAAATGGGGAGACAGAGAGAGAGAGAGAGAGAGAGAGAGAGAGAGAGAGGGGGGATGACCTGCAGTAAAGGTCCACGGGTCGGATTTGAACCTGTGACCACTGCAACGAAGACCGGAGACAATATGGTACACGCTCTATCCACTACGCCACCGGAGCGCCCCGATGGTGTAGTTAAATTTTGTCGCCTTTTCAAAAATGGTGTGAGGGTGTAACTGCACTGGTGTTAATAATGTGTTACATTTAAACAGATTGTTCAGGTGTTTGAAAAGACTTGATTTAAAGGAGCTATGAGGAACTTTTAAATATTTCTGAAACAGTCTCATTTCTCCTCTGATGATCATAAATTACATGTAACAGCAAACGAGACCATCAGTGCAAAAGAATGCTATTTGTATATAGTTTCTCTTAAAGCCTTTGTCATGGGGTATACGCTCACCCAGGAACAACAGCAGGCGTGGTAAAAACACTACCGCTTTTGTCCAAATGGGGCAGCAAGAATGAACACAAACTGAAAGTTCCTCGGAGCAACTGTAAATGGTGTAGTTCTTGCTAAAATGTCTCGCCTTTTCAAAGATACTGTGAGGGTGTTACTTCAATGGTGTAAATAACGTGTTAAATGAAACCAGATGGTGGTTGCACTATTCCAGGGGCTTGAAAAGACTCCATTTAACAAGGTGTTTGAACATTGGAAACAGTGTTAAAATAGTTTTGTTTTTAACATGTGAAGTTTGGCAAGTTAGGGCTGCTGTTTCCTGAGTGTGTAGGGCGGTCGTCCACTGGGTTTACAGGGTCGGTGGTTCGATCCCCCGTCTCCCCGCCACATGTCCAAGTGTCCCTGGGCAAAGAGACACTGAACCCTAAATGTCTCCTGATAGTTAGCTTGCACCCTGCGTGGTAGCTGCTGCTGCTATCGGTGTATGAATGTGTCTAATTGGGTGAATGTGCACAAAGCAATGTGTAAAGTGCTTTGGGTCTGTGGAAAAATCAGGGAAAAGCGCTTCATAAGTGGAGTCCATTTATCATATACCAAAGTACTGCATACTACCTCTTAAAAAAACTAAGTATCCCATTGGAATTAACATTTTTTGCAGAGCTGCAGCCTGATAAGCCTCTTAATCAAGTAGAAAAGTTTCCTTATGTAGATTCTACTTACACTCCACTTTGTTGAAAAGATGCAAATAATGTGTTCGATGTTTCACAAGAGTTTGCAAACTACTTGGTGAAACATCTGCTTCGCTTCACAACCCAGTGATTTCTTCGCACTGTCGTCAGCACAGCTTTATTCCCAGCTGACCGCGACACACACACACACACACACGCACACGCTCACACACACACACACACACACACACACACACACACACACACACACACACACACACACACACACACACACACACACAGGGACCAGGGAATGGGTTGATTATCCCACCTCGAACCAATAAAATTTGGAGGCAGGCAGTGAGAAAAAAAAATACCCTGAAAGAGTATGGCAAGTACAATGGGGAAAACTAAACTTTTTCTCTGCAACTTTATTCTCTAGATATTTTGGGCTTAAAGGGACAGTGTGTAACATTTTAAGCAATTAATTTGCTAAAATCAATATCCTCATTCATAAATATGTCCACATTGGTTTAAAATCACCTCTGCTAATTATCTGAATTATCCTCCTGAGCGGAGAATTACAAATATTAATATTACATTTTGTATATTGAGCGGGCAAGTCTTATGGAGGAATCCATGTTGGTTGGAATGTCATCAGGTGCATTGTTTAGAATTTAGAATTGTTCTTGTCCTTGAAGGCCATTGTAGCTTCTGTTATTATTCAAAAGGGGTGGGGTTACCCAGGGAGCGTTGCATTCTAGAACTTTCTAGAACTTTCTTGATGATGTCATATTACACAGTGCCCCTTTAACTCTTAGGTTTGAAGGGAAACTGCCGATACATTTGAGCCAAATAAGGCTGCATTTACACTGTATTGTCTTGATGCCCAATTATAAATTTTTACCTTTCATCTGATTTTTTTTTAAACTGCCTGCTTACATCTACTTTTAAAAGCGACCCATATCTTATACCTGTGCTTTCACTTGGCGTAATGGTGCGGTAAACGAAAGATAGTACGTCGGCTCAAATGTATACAGTTTGCCTTCACATTAAAGATTATTAGTTTTAGACTCAACTCTTAGACAGTTGCCTTGAAGAATGTGGGTTTTCTAATTTTTTATAGTGTTCTGTTCTTTGTTAATGCAGCGTAAAGTCTTAAGTTGAACATTGATACGAATTATATTGCATCAACACGTTCGGCAAATTGCTGGATTTGTTCTGTGTCATGCTCAGTCAGGATGTGCAGACAGTCGCTCTATTCATGGATTGTATCGTCACGCCAACAACACACACTGGAACATATTAACACATTTCACACGTATAAGAAAAATTGGAAGCCAGTGAAACGAAAATAAATACCCAGAAAAAATATTCAAGTATAGGAAAAATAAATCCAACCTGCACAGCCACATCATCTCCACATCTTAGCTTAGAACAAAAGCCAACCCGTGGAATAATTAAATCTTGTAGTGTTGTTGTGCAGATGTAGACAAAACATTTCAAATTGTTAAAAGAAAGTTAATCTTTTTTCCATATTTTACGGCCTGTTCGCTTCACTTTTCAAGTAGAAAATTGGAATTTGCACAAGAATGCAGCAGACTTTTGTGTTGTGTTCTGAAAAAAAAACTTCTGCAATACTTTTTATGCTTTTATATGAAGGGAGATTTAGGCACCTCACAAAGTGGTAATACACAGCCTAGGCTCTGTAAACTGGTATGTAAACAAAAGGGCACATCGTAGCTATCAAGATTCCCGTTTACAGAGCCTAGGCTGTGTATTAACAATGGATTTTCTTCGATACACAGTCAGGTTTTAACCATTTTTCCAGTTAAGTTTTCCCTAGGCTGCATGTAAACAAGGTTGCTTGCTATTGGTTGCTATCATCTATGCAAGCTGCCCAACTTTTAATTTTTTATACGGTTTGTTTAAAGGTGGAGTCAGTGATTCTTGAAAATGCTTGTTGCCAAAATAAGTGAATATCTCCTCACAATTTTTTTTTTTTTTTATTTTTTTTTAACCTTTATTTATACAGGTATATCCCATTGAGTCCGAAGACTCTTTTGCAAGGGAGACCTGTTCCCATTTACTCGTTACCATTCACACACCGATAGCAGGCTAACTATCGACATTCACACGAGGCAAGGTGGGTGAAGTGTCTTGCCCAAGGACACAACAACTATGACACAAGTGGCAGGGCGGGGATCGAACCTCCAACCCTTTGATCATCAGCCGACCCTCTCTACCAACTGAGCCACTGTCACCCCAAATATCTACCATTTGTACAAAACGTAATTTTGACAACAAGCATTCTCTAGAATTCGTGCCTCCACCTTTAGTACAACCTACCTACATTTAATTATCTTATGTTGGGATAACCATTATTATCATTCACATGTCATAAAAACATATATATATATAAGACTTCTAACTTTTTTTTATCACATTTTTCCCTCCATCCAATCAAAACAGCCTTACAAAGTGTTAATACACAGCCTAGGCTCTGTAGCTTGCTTCATGCCTGTTTACAGAACCTAGGCAGCGGCTGTGCATTAACACTGGATTGCACTTGAGTTCTGCTAATGTAGTATTCTTTCGGTTCAACACAAGACTCCTAATTTTCTATTTTAATTTCTCGCGTCCAATCAAAAACTCACAAAGTGTTAATACACAGCCTAGGCTCTGTATACTGGCATGTAAACAAAGGGGGGCCATCGTAGCTTGCCTCATGCCTATTTACAGAGCCTAGGCAGTGGCTGTGCATTAACACTGGATTGCATTTTGAGTTCTACATACTTAAAATTCCAAATGTAAAAGTAGTGCCAATGTAGTAATAGCTACAAACTTTTTTTTTTTATAATTTTTTATTTTATTTCTCCCTTCCAATTAAATTAAGGGACCAGTCTGGATTTTTCTCAAATCTTCATCTTTACATAACTTATTGAAACTGCTTTTTGAAAAAAAACAAGAGACACTGAACATTTTGAGTGGTCTCTTAATTTTTTCCATAGCTGTATATATAAGACTTCTAACTTTTTTTTTTTATTACATTTTTTCCCCTCGTCCAATCAAATCGCAGCCCAGTTGAACTCGGCCCCGCCCATTCCTGCCCGTCAGCACGAGGTGGCTATGAACAGACAGCAGAGATACTTCCGCATCCCGTTCATCCGACCGGGAGACCAATACAAAGACCCGCAGGGAAAGAAGAAGGGCTGGTGGTACGCGCACTTTGATGGGCCCTGGATCGCCAGGCAGATGGAGCTACACCCGGATAAACAGCCAATACTGCTGGTGGCAGGTTAGTATAGGGGGGGGTGATAATAGTTTTTTAATTTTGATTTAATTTAACCTTTATTTATACTGTAGAGAACAATTTAGCTGTGTGTGTGTGTGTGTGTGTGTGTGGGTGTGTGTGTGTGTGTGTGTGTGTGTGTGTGTGTGTGTGTGTGTGTGTGTTGTGGCGATATAAAAAATGTAAAATGCATTTAAAAAAATTTAATAAAAAGATAAGTTATCTCATCACAAGATAATAACTTTGCTCAGATGTAGCCAGCTGTCCTTCAAACCTTCAAGACCTGCTTCAGCGGTGGGAATATGAAGGTGTATTGAACTCTGAGATCCTATGTAGTATAAATGTGCAAAACATTTTAGAAATCGGTTCATCCTAGCTTGAGAAAAGGCAGAAAGAGTGTTTTATGGTCTCACTGTCTAACCCTACATTTTACCATGTGTGACATCACACTAGTAAAAATGTAGGGTTAGGATTAACAGGACAGCTTGGCTAAGGGAAGGCTGAGGGAAGAAAAACCTCATTCATTATATTATAATAGCGATTTTATAATGATAGAACGCCGGTTCCGTATGGGTGAAGTATTCCTTTTAAAGACAAACAATGTATTGGACGTGGTAGAAATGTTGTCAGTAGTTTATATTATAAAACCAAAATGTTCATTCTACTCAAACATATGCCTCTAAAGAGTTAAACGAGAGACACTGAACATTTGTAGTGGTCTTTTAATTTTTTCCAGAGCTGTCTATAAATGCTGTACATTACATGTGTTACTATGCTGGTCTGCTTAGAGCCTCCACAGTTGAAAACACTTCAAAACTCCCACTAGATGATATATATTGGACGTCCAGCAAAAAGACTCCTAAAAGATAAAAGCCCCAATATTCTTTACAGCCTCTGGATGGAGAAAGGCCTGACTGTGCGTTATGGTCAGAGATGACTGTTATGAATCTGCAGCTCTGTCACAAAATCAAAATCCTGATCGTTTGTCAAAAGGAGGTGAAGAGGAGCCATTTTGATTTGAGTATCGACTGAGGAATTGATTTTGGGCCAAACTTCTCTATACTCCTCACATTTTTTTTATTTATTTTTTTTTTTTTAACCTTTATTTCTACAGGTAAATCCCATTGCGACCAAAGACTCTTTTGCAAGGGAGACCTGTTTTCCTTTCCCACGTTACCATTCACACACACATTCATACACCGATAGCAGCAGGCTAACTATCGACATTCACACGAGGCAAGGTGGGTGAAGTGTCTTGCCCAAGGACACAACAACCATGACACAAGTGGCAGGGCGGGGATGGATGGATAGAAAGACAGATAGATAGACAGACAGACAGACACACACACACACACACACACACACACACACACACACACACACACACACACACACACACACACACACACACACACACACAGATTAATCCCTTCTTTCTATCTTGCAGGTAAAGATGACATGGAGATGTGTGAGTTGAGCTTGGAGGAGACGGGTTTGTCCCGTAAGCGAGGAGCGGAGATTCTCCCGCGGCAATTTGAGGAGATCTGGGAGCGCTGCGGCGGGCTGCAGTATCTACGCAGCGCCATCGAAAACCGCCAGGCCCGGCCCACCTACGCCACGGCCATGCTACAGAGCATGTTCAAGTGACACCGCAGATTCATACTTAAAGCCCTACCCATACTCATATTGACGTCAATTTGAGTATGGGTAGGGCTTTTAGTATAAGTAGGAAAAAGTACCAACGTCCTACTCATACTAAAAGCCCTACTAACGTCCTACTCGTACTGAAAGAAATGCTAATGTCCTACTCATACTCTCATGTTGACGCCAATTTGAGTATGGGTAGGGCTTTTAGTATGAGTAGGAAAAAGTACCAATGTCCTACTCATACTAAAAGCCCTACTCCACAGCCATGCTACAGAGCATGTTCAAGTGACACCGCAGATTCATACTTAAAGCCCTATTAAAGTCCTATTCATACTCATGTTGACGTCAATTTGAGTATGGGTAGGGTTTTTAGTATGGGTAGGGCTTTTAGTATGAGTAGGAAAAAGTACCAACGTCCTACTCATACTAAAAGCCCTTCTAACGTCCTACTCGCACTAAAATAAATACTAAAGTCTACTTGTACTAATTTTGACGTCAATTTGAGTATGGGTATGACGTTTGTATGAGTAGGAAAAAGTACCAACGTCCTACTCATACTAAAAGTCCTACTAACGTCCTACTCGTACTCATTTTGACGTCAATTTGAGTATGTGACGGTTGTGTAGGTGAGAAATGCCCAGATGAGTACTTACTTCTGGAAAGATTTTGTGTATGGATCGGTTACTACTCCTACTCAACCTCAACTGCCCCACAATGCATTTCTTCTTTTCAAAAAACGACATAGAATTATTATTCTTTATTGCTTCTGTATACTTCAGTGTAAGCAGTCCGACCAACCTCGCATACACAATGGATGGTTAAGTAGACAGTATGTAGTATATACATGTTGAGTATGTAGGAGGAAGGACGTTAGTAGGGCTTTTAGTATGTAGTATATACATGTTGAGTATGTAGGAGGGAGGACGTTAGTAGGGCTTTTAGTATGTAGTATATACATGTTGAGTATGTAGGAGGGAGGACGTTAGTAGTTAGTAGGGCTTTTTCAAACACAACCACGCTGAAAAATACAACAACTCAACTCACAAAGGGACAAATGCACCAGCTACCTAATGAGACAGAGAGCGGCATTCAAGTGAACTGCGATTTATTTTTTTCTCTCTCTCTCTCTTTCTCTCTCTGTTCTCTCTCTCAATTAAATTGTTTTCTGTTTTTTTTTGGTCTTGCTCTGTTGGCAAAGGCACGTTTTGCATTGATCCCTATGCAGACAGGTCTTAACGTAAAGGTGTAGTAAGTGATTTTTTGGAGAACGCTTGTTGTCGAAATTTCTGTCAATGTCCGTGAATATCTCCTCACGATCCGCTACCTGTCTGTACTGTGTGAGTGTGTGTGCGCTGAAACAAAAAGATCTGGTGTTAATACACAGCCTAGGTTCTGTAAACAGGCATGTTGCTAGCTATACGGTGGGCCCCCTTTGTTTACATACCAGTTTACAGAGCCTAGGCTGTGTATTAACTCTTGGATTCGATATTAACAGATTGACGATTTTTATTTTATTTTTTTTTGGACAACAGGCGTTCTCCAGAATCACTGACTCCATCTTTACCTCTCACACATCTGGGTTGTTTTCGAAGGAATTTTATTTTTCTGTAACATCCCTGCACGTCTTAACTACGAGGCCTTACCACTACTTTAACAAGGTTTGATCGCCACAACAAGTAGTTTGTTTATTTCTGTTATACTTTCTAAGCTGCCTCTCTTCTTCCAAAAAATACTAGAAAAAATACTTAATTCCTTCTGTAATTATTATGCATTCCTGATTTATTTCACTGACGTTTTTGACATTTGTCGATTCTACCGTAACAGCTAGCTGGTGGTTGATCCCCTTTCCCCCAATTTAAAGTCGCTACGAGGAACTTTTAAAATATTTCTGAAACAGGAATTGTTCCCTCTGATGATCATAAATGACATGTAACAGCAAACGAGACCATCAGTGCAAAGAATACTATTTTTATATAGTTTTTCTTAATGCCTTTGTCATGGGTTATACGCTCACCCAGGAACAACAGCTGGCGTAGTAAAAACACTACCACTTTTTTCCAAAGGGGGCACTAGAATTAACACACACTGAAAGTTCCTCGTAGCACCTTTAAAAAAAAAACCCGCTGTTTACATTGTAATTTTACATGTGGTTCTTTACAGGGCGAAATAGACTTGCACAAAGGATCTGTCAGTGTCCGATAATTCCTCGAATATTTTGCTAATATACTTCTAGTACTTTTATTTTGTTTAATTTTTCTTCCTTTTGTCTTTTCAACCGAATGTAACTTGAGACCTCGTTTTGATTTTGTTCATGTAGTGATCGATATTATTTTTCTTCTCATTGTGTGTGTGATTTAAAAATGTGTGAAAAAAAAATTATGACAACAGGTCCAAAAAAACATTAATTATAATTTTTTTTTTCTTTTTTTTCAGAGCACTTAGTTCGAGCTCTTTGATTTAGTTTTGTTCTTGGTTCTGCGTTTGTTCAAGCAAAGCAGGAACAATGTGAAATAATTATGCAAAAGCTGAGTTGCAACTCCTCGTGTCCTGTTTGCAAAAAAAAAACATTCTCAAAAACTCATTCATAAGTACGGAAAGAGGACAGGGCCAAGGGATCGAAAAAAAAGAGAGGCGCAATTATTTTTTTTCTTTATACACCTCAAGATAAAAATCTAAAAGTCGTGAGAAGTATTGCAATGTAAAGTTGGAAAGATTATTGACAGATTTCAAACTTCCACGATCAATAACTCGTAAGCAGAACGTTATTAAAACCCAAACGATGCATATGGTCATAAGACAGACAGACAGGCAGACAGACAGACAGACAGGCAGGCAGACAGACAGACAGGCAGACAGGCAGGCAGACAGACAGACAGACAGACAGGCAGACAGGCAGACAGTCAGACAGACAGACAGACAGACAGACAGGCAGACAGGCAGACAGGCAGACAATGGGCTCCAACCTCATTTCACTTTACATGTTTTTCCTCTCCTTTCCCAGTGGCCCTAATTCTCTCTCCGTACACACCGTCTTGAAAATTAGATATTTTTTTTACACGAGGAACCATCAATTTTGCCAATGCAGTGATTCCCAAGGCAGTTTCACAACGTGTTTTTTCATTGATATCCTAATCAATCTAATAATCTTAACCTGTCTTCTGTTTGAACATTTAAAAAGTTAAAATTATTGTTTTGATTTGATATTCTAGAATTTGTTTTATTTGGAGAAAAGAAAAAAATGTCATGTTAAAAATTGAACTCATATGTTGGACACAGCTCTTTTACAAACGCACTGGCACCCAACACAACTGGAACATTCACATACGAACGAGTCGACACTGAATATTTTCTAGACAAACGTTTGCAGTACTGTTCATGTGTGTGTGTATATGCAGCCAACATGCTAACAGTGATATTCTGATGTTTACTTTTGAAAATCACAGTTTGTACTTCTTCGGCTTTGAGGGCGTTCGTTTGGGAGATTGTCAAGAGATGCAATAAATGAATAAATAGATTGAAATGAGATGGGGGGGGGAAAAAATCAAATCCAGGTCTTGCATTTGCTGGGGATGTAAAAAAAAAATTAATAATTACGTTAAAGACAATCTACTGCGACAAAAAACCTCCGCTTTTCTTTTGCGCTCGTCACTTGCACGGCGAAGACGGTGATTTTTTGATTTGTCTGAAAGCGAAAGGTCTGTGTTGTTATTTAAAGGTGCTACGAGGAACTTTGAAAATATTTCTGAAACGGTCAAATTTTTTCCTCTGATGATCATAAATTACATGTAACAGCAAACGAGACCATCAGTGCTAAAGAATGCTATTTTTATATAGTTTTTCTTAATGCCTTTGTCATGGGGCATACGACTATACGCTCACCCAGGAACAACAGCTGGCGTGGTAAATACACTACCGCTTTTGACCAAAGGGGGGGCGCTAGAATTAACACAAACTGAAAGTTCCTCGTAGCAGCTTTGAAGTAAGGGACCCTCTTTACAAACGGCATTTACATGCAGAGAAAGGCAAGGCATTAAAAATCAATAGCTCAATGCACCAAAGAGAGACTGAAGGGGTTGATAGTCTGGTACTGACAAAAAACACTTTAATTTGGTTCATTTAAAGCTATCATTCTGTCTAGGCATTTTAATTTATTAATAAATATTACTGTTTCAAGTCAAATATACAAGAAAATATTACTGTTAATGTTGGTCAAATATTGAGTAACATTCATCTCACTACGACGGCCAAATATAATCTATAGTTTCAAGTAATTTTGACCGTCTGATGGAAAATTATCTCTTTTTCTACCTTTAACGGTTTGGGCCTCACACTGTAAAAAAAAATCCAAAAATCGAATAACACTTTCTGCACTAGATTCGAGACTAAAACCAACATTTTTAAAACTCTTCTCTTCGACTGCTCCAATATAATAAAAAAATTTGATAATTTAAGGTTCCGATCAACTTACATCTTTAAAAAAAAAAGTTGAATTATTTTAGGACGTGCTTGTAAACTAACACTGGATATGAATATCTCATCCAAAACACCTTCAGATTTCACGAGAAAAAAGCCTTCACTTCAACTGCTCCTATATCCGTCTATTTGTGTGTTAATGCTGGTTTGTAAAAGGGTTTTTTAAGACCTCAGTGTTGAGCGAGTTCTGACCTTTTAAAACGTGAAGTTATTTAGTGATTTTTTCTGCATTTTCTGCGATCTGTTGCTCTCCACACACATTACAATCGTCCTGGGGAAACACTGCCTTTGTCATTTTTCTAACGCTGATATTCTCCTAAACTGATTAAATAAAAATAAAATAAAATAAAATGCATTCTTTGTTCCCGCACCTCTCTGTCCTTTTCTTGCTATATCATTTGGTGTCATAATATGCTTGTGTGTAGGGCGGTTCGGTCGTCCACTGGGTTACAGGGTCTAAGTGTCCCTCTGTGTGTGTGTGTGTGTGTGTGTGTGTGTGTGTGTGTGTGTGTGTGTGTGTGTGATCCTAAGACATATCTCATCTCATATTATGTGTGTGTGTGTGTGTGTGTGTTGAAGTGTGTAGGGCGGTTCGGTCGTCCACTGGGTTACAGGGTCTAAGTGTCCCTCTGTGTGTGTGTGTGTGTGTGTGTGTGTGTGTGTGTGTGTGTGTGTGTGTGTTCAAGTGTGTAGGGCGGTCGTCCACTGGGTTACAGGGTCGGTGGTTGGATCCCCCGTCTCCCCGCCACATGTCCAAGTGTCCCTGGGCAAAGAGACACTGAACCCTAAATGTCTCCTGATAGTTAGCTTGCACCCTGCGTGGTAGCTGCTGCTGCTGCTATCGGTGTATGAATGAATGAATGTGTGTGTGAATGGGTGAATGTGTGTGTGAATGGGTGAATGTGTGTGTGAATGGGTGAATGTGTGTGTGAATGGGTGAATGTGTACAAAACAATGTAAAGCGCTTTGGGTCTGTGGAAAACCAGGGAAAAGAGCTTTACAAGTGGAGTCCATTTATCATGAATTATATGATGTCGCTGACAAAAAAAAAAATCCCAAAATATCGACACACAACTTTTCAAAGCTATAGTGTGTAACTTTTTACCTAGTAAATTAAATTACGTTACATTCAAGCCATCGCCAAACGAGTTGACACAAAGTTGATTAAGCCTACCAGCTCCACAAAACTCTCTCTCTGTATTTCTCAGTATGGCAGCGTTTACAAACTGGTGTCCCCCCCCCCCCTGATACTGGTGCAGGAGCTCAGAAAAACCCCAAGAAGAGCCCAAGAAATGTTTCAGTTGTTGATTCTACTGCGAAAGTAAGAAAACACCTGGATGTACAGCAGAAGGTATAAAATCCATGAGCCATCACTGAAGGCTTTACCTCATGTAGATGAAACCGACAGTGTTGTTGTTATTACTCAGAATTACTCATGGGAGCGCCAGAAGTTACGCACTGTAGCAATTAAAAAAATTAGGAGGAAAAAAACACCAACACAATTTTAATCAACACAGTTTATATTTTTTTACTATTAACTTAAATAACATTTAACATTTTTAATATGAAAAGTCAAAATCACAGTTTGGTTTTGGGGGTCAATATCCCCCTCAAAGCAGCACATACAGAATAACAATGATAGACTATTTACATGAAATGTACAAGAGAATATATATTTGACGATCTACCAACTCAACAAAATGTGTGTGTACTCGAAAGGGGAAAATATTACACTTCAAACAGGACATACCAGAGCTTGTAGATGTGCTTTAAAAGGTGCTACGAGGAACTTTTTAAATATTTCTGAAACAGTCTAATTTTTCCTCTGATGATCATAAACTACATCTAACAGCAAACGAGACCATCAGTGCAAAGAATGCTATTTTTATAAACATTTTCTTAATGCCTTTGTCATGGGTATATACGCTCACCCAGGAACAACAGCTGGCGTGGTAAAAACACTACCGCTTTTAGTCCAAAGGGGGGCGCTAGAATTAACACAAACAGAAAGTTCCTCGGAGCACCTTTTTTAA
Source organism: Hyperoplus lanceolatus (assembly GCA_026929865.2). Classification (NCBI taxonomy): domain Eukaryota; kingdom Metazoa; phylum Chordata; class Actinopteri; order Uranoscopiformes; family Ammodytidae; genus Hyperoplus; species Hyperoplus lanceolatus. Next base: position 26,414,753 of record CM049414.1, on the reverse strand, counting down.
GTAAAAATAAAAAAAAGTGGAGGTGGATATGACTGTAGGCAGGTTAATGACACTTAAACACCCCTTTATTTAGCCGTGAATTTTATTGTAAACGTATAGTCGTGGAAATCAAGTTTAGCGCTATTTTTAAAATGTATGACATACAGCTCTGGGAAAAAATGAAGAGACCACTCCAAATGTTCAGTGTCTCTCGTTTTTACTATCTATAGGCATATGTTTGAGTAGAATGAACATTTTGGTTTTATAATATAAACTACTGACAACATTTCTACCAAATTCCAATACATTTTCTGTCATTAAGAGCATTTCCAATAAGTAATGTAGAGATGAAGATTGCAGAAAAATCTAAAGCTACAATTAAGAGACCAGTCTGGATTTTTCTTCAATCTTCATCTCTACATTACTTATTGAAAAATGCTCTTTAATGACAAAAAAATGTAGTGTGAATTTGGTAGAAATGTTGTCAGTAGTTTATATTATAAAACCAAAATGTTCATTCGCTGTAGGGCGGTCGTCCACTGGAGCGCATATTATGACACCAAATAATTTGGAAAGAAAAGGACAGAGAGGTGCAAGCTAACTATCATGAGACATTTAGGGTTCAGTGTCTCTTTGCCCAGGGACACTTGGACATGTGGCGGGGAGAAGGGGGATCCAACCACCGACCCTGTATTGAAAATGCTCTTAATGACAAAAAAATGTATTGTGAATTTGGTAGAAATGTTGTCAGTAGTTTATATTATAAAACCAAAATGTTCATTCTACTCAAACATATGGCTCTAAATAGTAAAAACGAGAGACACTGAACATTTGGAGTGGTCTCTTCATTTTTTCCGGGGCTGTATTATAGATAAATGACATAATAATGCATAATAATGAAATTTGCTGCCAGTGCTGAGGATTTTCTATCAACAGACTTTTTATGGTTGAACTCATTTCACACCAGATCCCATCAATGTTTAACAGCCACCAGCATATTAAAGGTGCAGTCAGTGATTCTGGAGACCGCTTGTTGTTAAACTCCCTTTACTTTGTGAGCTGAGAAAAAAATAATCTAGTGTTAATACACAGCCTAGGCGCTGCAAACTTTATGTAAACAGCCTACAGTTTAGAAAAGCAGTGTGAACAAAGTTGTCGTCACCTTAGCTAGCAACATGCCCGTTTACAGATTCCTAAGCTTTTTTCAGCACACACACACACACACACAGACACACACACACACACACACACACACACACACACACACACACACACACACACACAGTACAGACAGGTAGCAGATCGTGAGGAGATATTCACTGATTTTGACAAAGTGATTTTGACAACAAGCGTTCTCCAGAATCACTGACTGCACCTTTAACTTACAGAGACACAAACAGAGTCAGCAGACGTGTACAAAAAAACATTCCAGCATTCTTTGTAATCTCCTCTTCAACATTCCCGACGATGGCTGTCTCAAGTCCTGACGGTTTTATTTTCAAAGTGTCCCAAATTTCTGTTTTCCCCCCGTTTGTTTGTGTGTGTGTCTGTCTGTCTGTCTCTGTCTCTGTGTGTGTGTGTGTGTGTCTGTCTGTCTCTGTCTGTGTGTGTGTGTGTGTGTGTGTGTGTGTGTGTGTGTGTCTGTCTATCTATCTGTCTGTCTGTCTGTCTGTCTGTGTGTGTGTGTGTGTGTGTGTGTGTGTGTGTGTGTGTGTGTGTGTGTGTGTGTGTGTGTGTGTGTGTCTGTCTATCTATCTGTCTGTCTGTCTGTGTGTGTGTGTGTGTGTGTGTGTGTGTGTGTGTGTGTGTGTGTGTGTGTGTGTGTGTGTGTGTGTGTGTGCGTGCGTGCGTGCGTGCGTGTGGAGATATTCGCTCTTGATTTTGTAGCTCAGAGGGGTTTGTAATGGTTGACTGTTGGTCCCTTGTCTCCCATGTTAAACAGTGAAGGCCCATGTTAGATGTTGTTAGATGGTTTGGGGCAGTTTGACAGGTTTCCCCCAGAGTTCTAGCTGCTGATTTCATCCATGTTTTCGTTCAAATCTGTAGAGAGAAAGATAAGAGGTTTGTTAATTTAGCTACGATGAACTTGTAAATATTTCTAAAACAGAGAGAGGGAGAGAGAGAGGGAGAGAGAGAGGAGAGAGAGAGAGAGATAAATAATTCACAACATATGAACAAAGCCTTCTTTAATAACCTTCAGAATAGTGCTAAGAATGATAATGGAAAGTTTAGATGCAAGTGCTATAGAAGTTGAGAAAGAAGACATAAGAAAGCAAAACAGATACAAATCTAAAAAGTTGCAGGTGCTTAAAAAACAATAGTTTTGCCTAGCAGTGTCTTGCCTTAAACATATTATGTATTTTTCCGGCCTTGCTGAGTGGGCATGATCTGTTGCGAAGCAGTAATACACAATTGCACTTCTGGGATTTTAACCACAACAAGCTCACCGCTGGTTAACAAGCCCCCCCCCTCTCTCTCTCTCTCTCTCTCTCTTTGTGTGTCCCCCTCTCTTTCTCCCTCCCTCCCTCTCTCCCCCCTCTCTCTCTGTGTTCCCCCTCTCTCTCTCCCTCCCTATCTCTCTCCCCCTCCCTCTCTCTCTCCCCCTCCTTCTCTCCACCCCTCTCTCTCTCCCAACCCCCCCTCTCTCTCTCTCTCCCAACCCCCCTCTCTCTCCCTCATTCCCTCCCTCCCTCCCTCCCTCCCTCCCCCCTCTCTCTCTCTCTCTCTCCCTCCCCCCTCCCTCCCTCTGTCCCTCCCTCTCTTACCTTGTGTAGTATTCTCAGGTGCACGTCCAGATCCGATAAATTTGTTTTAACTGGCGAGGCCCGGGAGAGAGTAGCTGTCCCTGTACCTATTAAGAAAGAGAAAAATGAAGCAGGTATGAAAAAAACAATAACACAGCAAAAGCAGGTCTGTTTATATACACCTTTAAAACCCTACGGAGGAATATACTTTGGTGTTTGAGTCCAATATCCATATCTATCTATCTATCTATCTATCTATCTATCTATCTATCTATCTATCTATCTATCCATCTATCCATCTATCCATCTATCCATCTATCTCTCCATCCATCCATCCATCCATCCATCCATCCATCCATCCATCCATCCATCCATCTATCGTCCCCTCCAAAAGTATTGGAACAGTGAGGCCAATTCCTTTATTTTTGCTGTAGACTGGAAACATTTGGGTTTCACACCAAAAATATGAATATGAGACAATAGCTCAACATTTCAGCTTTCATTTCCAGGTATTCACATCTGGATCTGATACACAACTGAGAAGATAGCATTTTATTTTGTAAAGGAACACCACATTTTTAGGTGAGCAAAAGTATTGGAACAGATAGACTTAAAATAAATGAAAATGAATAAGACTTAATATTTTGTTGCAAATTCTTTGCTTGCAATAAACTGCATCAAGCCTGTGACCCAGTGACATCACCAAAGTTTTGCATTCTTCTTTTGTGGTGCTTTTCCAGGCTTTCACCACAGCCTCATTCAGCTGCTGTCAATAATGCAGCTACAGCAGGTCTGTTTTATATACTCCCTTTAAAACCCTAGGGAAGAATAGAATATACTTTGGTGTTTGGGTTCGATTCAAATCACCTCAACCCATGTACTTAAAGGTGCAGTGTGTAGTATTGGATTATTTTAGAATTTACAGAAGCTACGGTGGCCTTCAAGGACAAGAAGCTATAGTTACTAAAAGATGGCATCATCCACCACTGCTGCCTCAAGTCTTTCCACAATATGGTGAGAATTTTTTTTAGAAATGGGTTCATCCTAGCCTGAGAAAAGGCAGAAAGAGTGTTTTATGGTCTCACTGTCTAACCCTACATTTTACCATGTGCGACATCACACATGGTAAAATGTAAGGGTTAGGATTAACAGGACAGCTGGGCCAAGGGAAGACTGAGGGAAGAAAAACCTCATTCATTATATTATAATAGTGATTTTATAATGATAGAACGCCGGTTTCGTATGGGTGAAGTATTCCTTGAACCTACACAGTCCCAATTGACTTGCACAACTCATGCAAAATAGATGTTTAATGAGTATGGGGCTGAGGAAGGCAAAACACCAAGGTTAAGACAACGGTTTGCAAGAATCTTATATGCAGCATATTATGGGAAATGTAAAGTATTATGTATGATTGTGGGGAGCGACTGTGTCTCAGAAAAAGTTACGCACTATAGCTTTAACTATTCATTTTTTTCCCCCACAGTTTACGTAACAAACTTTCTCTGCTTCATAAATATTACAGACTTTTTTTTACATAAACAATAATAAAAAATAAAACGGTTTGAATAAAAGGCAAGAGGCAGAACAGCTGAATTAAACTTGAGCATGCAACGAGATATTAAAGTTAACTGAGATGAAACATATGTAAGTGCCCTTTAAGTGGGACCAGAAGATATAAAAACAGCAAAGACCACTATACACTGTTTTTGGGCGACTGTGTCTCAGGTGGTAGAGCGGGTCGGCCGATGATCAAAGGGTTGGCGGTTCGATTCCCCGCCCTGCCACCTGTGTCATGGTTGTTGTGTCCTTGGGCAAGACACTTCACCCACCTTGCCTCGTGTGAATGTCGATAGTTAGCCTGCTGCTATCGGTGTATGAATGTGTGTGTGAATGGTAACGTGTAAATGGGAACAGGTCTCCCTTGCAAAAGAGTCTTCAGACTCAATGGGATATACCTGTATAAATAAAGGTTAGAGAGAGAGAGAGATTGTATGATTGTGGGGAGCGACTGTGTCTCAGGTGGTAGA
>CM049414.1:26402500-26407500 GCA_026929865.2 Hyperoplus lanceolatus | reverse complement strand
GTGTGTGTGTATGTAGGTAACTGTGTGTGTGTGTGTGTGTATGTAGGTAACTGTGTGTGTGTGTGTGTGTGTGTGTGTGTGTGTGTGTGTGTGTGTGTATGTAGGTAACTGTGTGTGTGTGTGTGTGTGTGTGTGTGTGTGTGTGTGTGTGTGTGTGTGTGTATGTAGGTAACTGTGTGTGTGTGTGTGTGTGTGTGTGTGTATGTAGGTAACTGTGTGTGTATGTAGGTAACTGTGTGTGTGTGTGTGTGTGTGTGTGTGTGTGTGTGTGTGTGTATGTAGGTAACTGTGTGTGTGTGTGTGTGTGTGTGTGTGTGTGTGTGTGTGTGTGTATGTAGGTAACTGTGTGTCTGTGTGTGTGTGTGTATGTAGGTAACTGTGTGTGTGTGTGTGTATGTAGGTAACTGTGTGTGTGTGTGTGTGTGTGTGTGTGTGTGTGTGTGTGTGTGTGTGTGTGTATGTAGGTAACTGTGTGTGTGTGTTTGAGTGTGTGGGTGTGTGTGTGTATCAGATAGTCTTGTGTGTGTGTGTGTGTTTGAGTGCTTGTGTTTGATTGTGTGCGTGTGTGGGTGTGTAATCGTGTTTGTGTGTGTGTGTGTAATTGTGTTTGTGTGAGTGTATGTAGGTAATTCTGTGTGTGTGTGTGCGGGTGTGTGTGTGTGTAATTGTGTTTGTGTGTGTATGTAGGTAATTCTGTGTGTGTGTGTGTGTGTGTGTGTGTGTGTGTGTGTGTGTGTGTGTGTGTGTGTGTGTGTGTGTGTGTGTGTGTGTGTGTGTGTGTTTGAATTAGATTTTTCTCAGGCATTGGAAACACAGCGCCTGTTTGTGTAATAACAGTAAACGCTTTTTATCCGTTCACAATGCACTTATCATTGATTCACAGAGGTGAGACATTCATCTATATGAGTTTAGAACTGCATCTAAAGAGAACTTGTGTGTGTGTGTGTGTGTGTGTGTGTGTGTGTGTGTGTGTGTGTGTGTGTGTGTGTGTGTGTGTGTGTGTGTGTGTGTGTGTGTGTGTGTGTGTGGACGTTTCAGTGCCCTACAAACCTTATATTACATAGAATTGGTTTGTATTTATCTATTAAAAGTGGATAAGTCTTGGGCTGCTCCGGTGGTGTAGTGGATAGAGCGTGTACCATATTGGCTCCGGCCTTCGTTTCAGTGGTCGCGGGTTCAAATCCGACCCGTGGACCTTTACTGCAGGTCATCCCCCCCCCTCTCTCTCTGTCTCCCCATTTCAACTCTTTACTGTCTAATAAAACTATCTCTCTCTCTGTCTCTCTCTCTGTCTCCCCATTTCAACTCTGTACTGTCTAATAAAGCTATCTCTCTCTCTCTGTCTCCCCATTTCAACTCTGTACTGTCTAATAAAGCTACTTCTCTCTCTCTCTCTCTCTCTCTCTCTCTCTCTCTGTCTCTCTGTCTCCCCATTTCAACTCTGTACTGTCTAATAAAGCTATCTCTCTCTCTCTCTCTCTCTCTCTCTCTCTCTCTCTCTCTCTCTCTCTCTCTCTCTCTCTCTCTCTCTCTCTCTCTCTCTCTCTCTCTCTCTCTCTCTCTCTCTCTCTGTCTCTCTGTCTCCCCATTTCAACTCTGTGCTGTCTAAGAAAGCTTGAAAATGCCAAAAAAGTAAACGTAGACCCCATAGAGTCTCAGTCCTCTTCACAGCAGACCCGGGTTAGAATCCAGCCCCGGGTCGTTCTCTGCATGTCATTCCCCTCTCTGTCTGTCTGTCTGTCTGTCTGTCTGTCTGTCTGTCCTCTTCACAGCAGACCCGGGTTAGAATCCAGCCCGGGTTGTTCTCTGCACGTCATTCCCCTCTCTGACACATTTCATCTCTGTCTCTACAAAACTATCGAATAAAAGCAAAAATGTTTTGCACGTTGCCCCATGTCCACGTACTATGGTACCCTCTCGAGCCTTCCATAATAATAATAATAATAATAATAATAATAATAATAATAATAATAATAATAATAATAATAACAACAACAGTATTAAAAAAAAAAAAAATAAAATAAAATAAAATAAAATAAAATAAAATAAAATAAAATAAAATAAAATAAAATAAAATAAAATAAAATAAAATAAAATAAAAATTGATTATATATATTTACCTGCACGTTGCCCCATGTCCACGTACTATGGTGCACTCTCCCGCCCCCCTGCAGTAGTCTGGCTTGAGCTCACACACACTCCGACAGGGCTGTCCGTCCACAGACATGTATCCTGGCTCACACACACACTGAGCCTCTCTGGATCGGCCGCTCAACACACACCGAGAGAATCCATCGCATGCCAGGAACTTACAGGGGTTGCATTGGTCCGCTGTGGAGAAAGAGCGGGGGCAGGGAGATGGTGTTAGTATTAATGGGGGGGGGGGGGCTGTGTGTGGGTGTATCACTTCACATGGGGAAAACTGAGTCCATATTGTTTGGATCAAAAATCAAACTGAAAAAAGCCTCGGATTTTAAGGTTTTAGCTGGAGATTCGGAAATGACATCCAAGGAATCAGTCAGTTACCTTGGCTGTGTTTTAGATTGTAATTTATCTGGTTTAGGTCAGGCTCAAAAGGCAATCACCAAAATAAATCACAGAATCCGTTTTTTGTCCAGAATTTCAAAGTTTCTGGATCAAAGAACAATGTTAATTTTAGCAGGAGCTTTAATTCAGCCTTATTATGACTATGCATGTGGCTCATGGTACAGTGGCGTCACGGTGCATTTGAAACATAGGCTTCAGACCTCGCAGAATAAGTTCGTTAGGCTTATCTTTGACCTCCCCATGAGAACTCATCTGGAATCTTCCCGCTTTGAGAGGTTGGGTTGGTTGAAAGTTGTTGATCGGGTATCTCAGATTAAACTGTGTATGGTACATAGGATTGTAAATGGGGATGTTCCCAAATATTTTAGAAACTATTTTAATCGTGTAAGTGAAGTTCACACACATGCCACTAGGGGGAGCACCACTGATTTTGTACTACCCAGGTGAGGACCAACATGGGAAAGAATTCCTTTTGTTATACGGGTGCTGCACTGTGGAACAGGTTACCGGGAGCACTCAAGGTGGTCGGGAGTTTGGGCAATTTTAAAAAGGCCCTAAAAAAAATGGCTTATGCATAATTAGGCTTGCCTAGTGGGGGTCATTGTTGTGTGTGTGATTTTTATGTATGTGTATATTTTGTGTATGTTTTGTGTACATGGACCACAATGGAAATAAGCCTTCGGGCTTTTTTGTGTCTATCCCTCCCTGGCTATTTTATGTATTTTAATGTGTGACAGAATGCTGTTCATGTTTTTATATCAAAATGGTCAAATAAAATCATTCATTCATTCATACTTGCACAACTATTTTTGTGTTAGAAATTAGAGTTCTAGACCTGTGTGTCTGTGTGTGTGTGTGTGTGTGTGTGTGTGTGTGTGTGTGTGTGTGTGTGTGTGTGTGTGTGTGTGTGTGTGTGTGTGTGTGTGTGTGTGTGTGTGTGTGTGTGTGTGTGTCTGAGTCTGTGTGTGTGTGTGTGTGTGTGTGTGAACAATTCAGTTCACTTCAAATGCAATGTTTTCTGCCCTAGGAAGACTGTGGCTCAGTTGGTAGAGCGGGTCGGCCGATGATCAAAGGGTTGGAGGTTCGATCCCCGCCCTGCCACCTGTGTCATAGTTGTTGTGTCCTTGGGCAAGACACTTCACCCACCTTGCCTCGTGTGAATGTCGATAGTTAGCCTGCTGCTATCGGTGTATGAATGTGTGTGTGAATGGTAACGTGGGAATGGGAACAGGTCTCCCTTGCAAAAGAGTCTTCGGACTCAATGGGATTTACCTGTATAAATAAAGGTAAAAAAAAAAAGAAAAAATTATGAAGCACTCGTTCATGTTTCTTCAACATTAATGTAGGTCCCCTCTCTCTTTTTCTCCGCCTCCATCTCCCGAGAAAAACCTGCACTCAAGAACCCCTTTCAGATTTCTCGTCCCTTATGATGTCATAAGGGGAAAGAGCAGACTGGGCTCTTTGGAAGGCGGGGCTTAAAGAGTCTTAAAAGGCTCTTAAACGTGTAGCGTTTCAGAAAGAGGCTGAAAAGAGGAGATTCAGAAATGGTAAGTAATATAATGTTTTATTTTTTTGACAATTTTGAACCTTAAAATGAGCAGAATATGTGACCTTGAATGCAGCATAAAAGTCTAAAAGTCCTTGGGAACATTGAAACGCTCCCATCTGGATGTGCCAAAAATCCAATTTGGACAGGCACTCTGAGCAAGGCCTTCAGTCATTCAGTCAGTGTGTGTGTGTGCGTGTGTGTGCGTGTGTGTGCGTGTGTGTGCGTGTGTGTGTGTGTGTGTGTGTGTGTGTGTGTGTGTGTGTGTGTGTGTGTGTGTGTGTGTGTGTGTGTGTGTGTGTGTGTGTGTGTGTGTGTGTGTGTGTGTGTGTGTGTGTGCGTGTGTGTGTGTGTGTGTGGCTTGTTCTGAGCAAGATACACACATGATTTTAAGAAGGGATGTTTGTCATAGTATGTGTCCTTTAAGGGACAAGGCTGTTTGGAGTTGTGTTCTTGTAGCCTCTGCAAAACTCAGTTTAAAATGTTGAAATCAGAATGGAAGACAAACCCTTAACTTAACATCAAATGAAGTATGTTGTGGCGTTTGTGAGCCTTTGTTCAGATTAATACACACATTATTTGCTCTTTTGGGATAAAACCACATTTTCTTAAAGGTGCAGTGTGTAATATGACATCATCAAGAAAGTTCTACAAAGTTCTAGAATGCAACGCTCCCTGGGTAACCCCACCCCTTTAGAATAATAACAGAAGCTACAGTGGCCTTCAAGGACAAGAACAATTCTAAATTTCAAACAATGCACCTGATGACATTCCAACTATGACACTTTCAAGATGGCGGCACTAGGCCTTGGTCCAAAATATGCAGAAATATGGACATATATGAGACCCTTTCTAAGGGAAAAAATAATAATTCAAACATTTTTTTCAGCTATTATGCACTAAATTA
>CM049414.1:26385000-26390000 GCA_026929865.2 Hyperoplus lanceolatus | reverse complement strand
TCAAGCGATGCCTTGATTTCAGTTGCAAATATTCAATTGATAACCATAAAGTGTTAAGGATGAGGTTTAAAACACATTAAAAACAACACACAAAAAGCTTTTTCGCTACTCACCACTTCCAAGAAGGTGCTCTCCAGCGATTTGTATCCCGAAGACGTTTTGTTGAAAAGATCTTCTGAGAAATCCATATTGGTGACGCGGAGACTGAAAAACACCACCAGTTCCCTTCCCTGAGTGGCTGTTGTCATGGTAGGGGTCATCAAGTATCTCACTGGGGGAGGGGCCGTGACACTTATAGACGTGTGTTCGATTTCGGCTGGTAGAAATCCACTCCCTTCCTCATCCGGAAGCTCGTTGTTATCCGTGGCTACAACAATGTCCGTATGATCAAGTTCCACGGCCAAATCTTGCACAGAATCGTCAATTTTGTCTTCTTCGGAAGAAACTGCTGCTGGCAAGGTGGTGGTGTCAATTTCCACAACTTTATGAGCAACGTCTTCCAAGGTTTCTTCCATGATTTCGATAGATGTTTCGCTCGGTTCCGAATCGGCGTTTTCGTCTTCGGAAATAGAGGGGATAAGAGGGTCTTCCGCTACCTCGAATAGTCCAGAATCTATAGTAGCGACAGGTGGGGCTGTTTCAGAAACATCCAGGGAAGTTGAAGGTGTAAGGACAGTATTTGAATCCGGTGCAGTGGAGGCAATAATGTCGATTTCGGGGGTTGAATCGGTTTCTTGCTTTTCCTCAGGCAAGTCTTCTGTGTCGTCGGGAGCTGCCGCCTCTTTGAAATGTCAAAGCAAAAAAGATTTCAGACAGACAGACAGACAGACAGACAGACAGACAGACAGACAGACAGACAGACAGACAGACAGACAGACAGACAGACAGACAGACGGATAGATAGATAGATAGATAGATAGATAGGTAGATAGATAGCAAAAAAGACTGAATTAAGTCATGAGGGCTCAAAAAATTTTTTTTTTAAGGAATTAGATAGACAGACAGACAGACAGACAGACAGACAGACAGACAGACAAAGATCATGCTTTTCCCGTAGGAAATTCAGACAACTAATCTACTACTTCTAACTTTGTATCTCACCTTCATTATCAATTTCAATTTCACTCTCTTCATTGTCTTTATCCTCCTCGATGGAGAAGTCTTCTCCGAGTCCGTATTCGTCCTCAGATTCACCTGATAAGTTTTTAATTCAAAGTTCAAAACAAATACTATACTGATTGTATGAACAAAACAAAACTCATTAAAAATTAAAGTAAAAAATGCACTAAATTAAATGTACTTATGGATATTATAATTACTTTCTACAAAATCTGCTAGGAAATGAAACCCAAAATTCTACACACTGCAGGTTTAAGTGCATTTCCATTAAGTAATGTAGAGATGAAGATTGAAGAAAAAATTCAGACTGGTCTCTTCATTTTTCCCAGAGCTGTATATTCAGTACCTGCTTCTACAGACGTTTGTTGGTCTATCGGTACCACGCAATGTAGCATTTACTAAGCATGTATTAACAGCTAGGTAATGCTTAGTAAATGCTCATTAGGCCTTAGTTAAGCATTAGCTAACAGTTACTTAATGTAACCTTATTATAAAGTGTTACGCAATTATTATATCTACAGTACCTGCTTCTTCTTCTTGGTCTATCGGTACCACGGGTAAGTTCTCCTCCTTGCGTGGCCCTCGTCCGTCCATCCCCTCCGGCTGTAGAAACTCGTTATCTTCAATAACCTGGACATTGTCCTCTGCAAAGTCAAAATCATCCATGCCGTGCGAAGGCTGAAGGATTTTTATGGACTCGGCCGGTGGATCTGTAACATTTTCTTCCGGTTCCGATTCTGGCTCTAAAATCTCAACTACAGTCTCCTCCTCTTCTTGATCTTCTGATTCCGGGACGTCAACAACAATTTCTTCTTCGTCTTCCGAATCTCCTGGTATCTCTTCAACTGGTGTTATATCAACGACATCTGTACCATCAACTGCTTCGACTCCCTCCTCTTCCTCTGAGTTTTCGACTATTTTGACTACACCTTGGTCTTCCTCAGAAACTACATCTTCTTCGGCATTTTCTTGTGGTTCTGAAATGCTCCTCTTGCTCAACAACCGAAACCACTCCTTCTTCTTCTTGGTCTTCGTCTTGTTGCTGTGGTACATCTGGGTCTTCTTCTTCCGATGATTCTTGCCCGGCTTCTGGTTCTGTTTCTTCCTCTACAACTTCTACCACATTTTCAATTACTTCAGGAGCACTTTCCTCGTGGTCTACAGCCTCAACTACCTCCTCTGTCATTTCGGTAGCATGCTCTTCCTCTTCTGGCCCTAATTCTGGTTCCGATACATCTGAATCACCTTCACTCGTCTCTTCTGGACCTTCAATAACATCTCCTTCAACTTCCGAATCCTCCACCACTTCTTCTGTTGTTTCTCCAGTCTCATCTTCTGGTGCAGGAGCCTCAGGGACCTCTTGATCTTCTACAGTTGTCCCAATATCCACTGCTTCCTCCTCGACCAGTTCTATCTCCAGTTCGGAATCCTCTGGTGCCATTTCTTGCGATTCTTCAGGTTCAACCACCTCTTCAAGTTCTTCTAGACCTTCTTCCACATCTCCAACTAGATCAGAATCTTCGATAACTTGTTCTGGAATGTCGGAATCTATCTCGGAATCCGAAACTGGATCCAAACTCTCCGATATATCTTCTATCGGTTCCACCTCTACATCCTCTGTATCTTCAATTACCTCCTCTTCATTTTCCACTTCTGATTCGGATTCTTCAGACTCTAAAACCTCGACTGTTTCGGAAACATCTTCAAGATCTTTCTCTTCTGTTTCTTCCGGTTCTAACTCTTCTATCTCTTCTGGATTTTCCACCACATCTTCGGCAAGTTCGACTATCTCTGCGTCAGATTCCGATGTGTCTAAATTGCCTTCTTCCTCCGGTTCGGAAACATCCATTTGTTCAGGCGTCGGTTGCAATGCCTCGAGAGCGTCTTCGTTGTTTTCCACTACTAGCTCGCTTTCCGTGTCTACGAATTCCACTTCGGTTTCGGATTCCAACTCCGTGACATCTTGCGAATCCGATTCCGAAACTTCCTCGATGTCAAAAGGTTCAAGAGCTCCCGAATCTGCCTCTTCGTCAATTGGTAAAGCATTAATTTCTTCCCCTTCTTCTTGTGGGTCTAGTCTTGCCTCAGTGGGTGTCTGGCCGGTGATGCTTGAAAGTGGCGTTACAAAATCCATGCTTACTTCATCAATAGGAGTTAGATCTTCCTCCGAAATCACATTAGGGGACAAAGTGATAAACTGGGCGAATGTCTCATCCTCGAATATCATCGGAGGGGTTGGGAAATAGTCTCTCACGAGTTCACCAGTTTCTTCGTGAGTTATTGTTTCAATTTCGTGTGTAATAATCGGTAATTCTTCTTCTCCTTCCCCTTCCCCATTTGAAGGCTCATTTTCCCCGTCCGAAATTGCCTCTGTGTCTTCGGCAATGTCCTCTTCTTGGGCGTGGGAATGATCGATATTGCTTTCCTCCACGATAGCCGTTGATTGGTCGATGGGGTTGGCCGTGGGGTCTAGCAGTGTTACGAGGGCGTTTTCCTTCTCCAATTCGGTGAGAGGAATTTCCAAGCGAGGTTTGTCAATGTCAGGATCATCAGTGAAAACCTCAAACTCGTTGTGAGAGTCAGGCTGAAAGAGAGATCGGGTAAAAGGACATAATTAATGACAAAAGAAAGGTTGTAATGGTGGTTATTTGATAGTGACATTGCATTTGATGGTACTGGAAAATGGATACCGTATATCTATATTTGATTCCTAAAGCTCATGTGATTAAAGGTGGAGTCAGTGATTCTGGAGAAAGCATTTTTGTCAAAATCATTTAAAGGTGCAGTGTGTAATATGACATCATCAAGAAAGTTCTACAAAGTTCTAGAATGCAACGCTCCCTGGGTAACCCCAACCCTTTTGAATAATAACAGAAGCTACAGTGGCCTTCAAGGACAAGAACAATTCTAAATTTTAAACAATGCACCTGATGACATTCCAACTATGACACTTTCAAGATGGCGGCACTAGGCCTTGGTCCAAAATATGCAGAAATATGGACATATATGAGACCCTTTCTAAGGGAAAAAAATAACAATTCAAAAAAAAAATTTCAGCTATTATGCACTAAATTAAATGTACTCATAGATATTATAATTACTTTCTACAAAATCTGCTAGGAAATACAACCCAAAATTCTACACACTGCAGGTTCTCCTCACGATCCGCTACCTGTCTGCACACTGAAAGAAAACAGCCACAGGCTCTGTGAACAGGCATGTTGCTAGCTACCGTAGGCCCCTTTTGTTTACATACCAGTTTACAGAGCCTAGGCTGTGTATTAAAACTGAATTTTCCCTACCGCACACATACAATACGGACAGGATTTTTTCAGCAGCCATTACAAAGCCTCTTACCTCATTCACCACTTCCACTGAAGGGGTTGATGCCACTGCTGGTAGTGGGATCACTTCTGTAAAAAAAAAAAAAAATGGCACAATGTAGCTGTAATGTTCAACAATGTTTTATTTAGGGTTTAATTCAAAATGAACCAGGACACACAGGTATTTTTTTATTTTTTTTTAAGATTATCTTTTGGCATTTTCAAGCTTTTTTATTAGACAGTACAGAGTTGAAATGGGGAGACAGAGAGAGAGAGAGAGAGAGGGGGGGGGGGGGGGATGACCTGCAGTAAAGGTCCAGGGGTCGGATTTGAACCCGCGACCATTGCAACGAAGGCCGGAGCCAATATGGTACACGCTCTATCCACTACACCACCGGAGCGCCCCCGCACACAGGTATTTTTTGAGAAAATATTTTTTGTATTTCCCAAAGAAAAAAAGTGGGATATTCTTTGAAAATATATTTTTTCTTTCTTATTGCCTCCGGCCTTCGTTGCAGTGGTCGCGGGTTTAAATCCGACCCGTGGACCTTTACTGCA
>CM049414.1:26372500-26377500 GCA_026929865.2 Hyperoplus lanceolatus | reverse complement strand
TCTCTCTCTCTTTTCTCTCTCCCTCTCTTCCATAACATGTCTTCTTTCATATTCTCTCTCTCTCTCTCTTTCTCTCTCTCTTTCTCTCTTCCATAACATGTCTTCTTTCATATTCTCTCTCTCTCTCTCTCTCTTTCTCTCTTCCATAACATGTCTTCTTTCATATTCTCTCTCTCTTTCTCTCTCTCTTTCTCTCTCTCTTTCTCTCTCTCTTTCTCTCTCTCTTTCTCTCTTCCATAACATGTCTTCTTTCATACTAGTATAAATCAAAAGGTCCAACATGTACATTCAGGTGTTTATTTGACTAAACCTTGTCTGTTTGCGTCTGTATATTTCTCCTATACAACCATCTTTAACGGACATTATCTCAACATTAGGTTTTTTTATTCAATACTCTTTCAATAATCTTTTTTCGTATGATTTTAAAGCTGCAGTGTGTAGAATTTTGGGTTTTATTTCCTAGCAGATTTTGTAGAAAGTGTAATTATAATATCCATAAGTACATTTAATTTTGTGCATAATTGCTGAATTTTTTTTAAATTATTTTTTTCCCTTAGAAAGGGTCTCATATATGTCCATATTTCTGCATATTTTGGACCAAGGCCTAGTGCCGCCATCTTGAAAGTGTCATAGTTGGAATGTCATCAGGTGCATTGTTTAAAATGTAGAATTGTTCTTGTCCTTGAAGGCCACTGTAGCTTCTGTTATTGTTCTAAAGGGTTGGGGTTACCCAGGGAGCGTTGCATTCTAGAACTTTGTAGAACTTCCTTGATGATGTCATATTACACACTGCACCTTTAATTGTCTGATTTATTGTATATTTTGTCTTTAAAAACATGCAGAAAATATTTTTGAGCTCTACATAGTAATTTTGTATTACGTATAAAATGAAAAAACGCTTTATCCAAAATGGCGAGAAGATTTTGTGCCCCACAATGCATTGCTTCTTTTCAAACGACATGGGATTTTTTTTAATTTTTTTTAATTCTTAGTTGCTTCTGTATACGTCAGTGTAAACGGTCCGATGAACCTCGCATACACAATGGATGGTTAAGTAGACAGTATGTAGTATACACATGTTGAGTATGTAGGGAGGGAGAACATTAGTAGGGCTTTTAGTATATAGTATATACATGTTGAGTATATAGGAGGGAGGATGTTAGTAGGGCTTTTAGTATGTAGTATGTACATGTTGAGTATGTAGGAGGGAGAACGTTAGTAGGGTTTTTAGTATGTACATGTTCAGTATGTAGGAGGGAGGACGTTAGTAGGGCTTTTAGTATGCAATATACACATGTTGAGTATGTAGGGAGGGACAATAATAGTAGGGCTTTTAGTATATAGTATATACATGTTGAGTATGTAGGAGGGAGGACGTTAGTAGGGCTTTTAGTATGTAGTATGTAGTTGAGAGGGGGGAATTGAGGGTTTTGAGGATATACATGTTGAGTATGTAGGAGGGAGGACATTAGTAGGGCTTTTAGTATGTAGTATATACATGTTGAGTATGTAGGAGGGAGGACGTTAGTAGGGCTGTTACAACACAGCCTTACTTACTTACTCAGCATGAAAGGGAAACCTCATTGAAATCTATCTTTAGTCTTCAGTTAAGCACCTGGATGGTCTTATGACATAATCTACTTTACTGGCTCCGACAGGTGACGACTACGTCCCGGGCCGATCGCGTGCAAGTCTAAACAAATACTGATAAAATGGAACATATATATATATTTTATTTATTTTTATTTCTATTTTAATTTTAATTTTATTTTTATGTTATAGGGGAGAACGGGGGAATCTGAGGCATCGGGTAATGTGAGCCACCCCCTGTATCTAGGCAATGGAAAACATTTGTGGTCATGTGAGAAATATGTTTTCAAGCCCCTCTCATTTCCCCATGGCCCTGAAAGAGAGGACCTCATGGTGCTGTGGTAAGCATGTTTTTTTCACCAAAATAGGTATTTTGCATGTAAAAGTTAATTTTCTTGCTGTCAACTTAATCAACTGTTGTGCCAAAGCAAATGTATTCACGTAGAAAAACTTCTATCATACGTGTTGATGAACTACCAACATATGAAACCATGTGATGCTGATAACTGAAGATTAGCCTGAAATGCTAAGAGAGGTAGTTTTTTCTCAAATTGTGGTGGTGGGGGAAAGTGAGCCAAAGCTGTAGGGGAAAGTGAGCCACTGTCTCACTTTCCCCCACCATGAGGCACAAGTTAAGTTTAGTCTTAAACATATTTTAATGTAATATTACATGACATATGTTTTATTTTAATGTCATACACATTGTAGAAAAGCCATCATGCCAAGGAAATACACCAGGAACACGACCTGGGGCAACCACACGGAAAGAGCACCTTCTCATCTTTCCCTGTAACCTTCAGGGCTGGAATGTAGAGTAGGCCTAGTTGTAGAGTATGACAGGCTGATGTTATAATCCAGTTGGGTCTTCTCCTGTGTTCTGAGTCCCAGGCTGTTCTCGCTCGTTCTGATTTTCCTATGCTTTGACCCCCAGACACTAGCTGGCTCTAAGGGTCCTGTGTTCTGACCCCCAGACTGTGTTATAATCTAACTGGTTCTATCTTTCATTTGAATCTTATTAAAACCTTTTGAATTATAATATGTTGTATTTGATTTTGTTCAGAGTTACTTTCAAGTGTTTAGAAAATTTGCTTTGCTTAATTGACCAAACCCCATCATTCTTTTACTAGTCCGACATTAGTTCTGGAATGTGTGGCTAGCTTTCAGGATTCTTACTGTTACAATATGTGTTGTTATGGTAGTTTCAGAGTGGAAAAAGCAAGTGGATCAGTTTACCCGACAGCTGGGGTAAAGTGAGCCACATGACAACTTTTTTTTAAAACAATCATATTTTCACTGCCCTTTGTCTTGAAAAAATTCTGCTAATGCCCATTTCTAGGGAATGTCCTGAATTAATGGGAAATGTGTAAATTTGAGTGATAAATCATTTTAGCTCGCTTAGAGGGGAGCAAATGTAAAAGGTGTCTCAGATTATCCCGTTCTCCCCTATTTTTTAATTTTTTATTTTTTATTATTTATTTAACTATTGCATTAGTTTTTATGTTATGTATTTTAAGTGTTTTTTATTTATTTTTTTTATTTAAATTAAGCAATTAACTAAACAAGAAAGAGAAACATGACAAACACACAGATCATACCAGTATAGAAAACAATGGTGGAATGACGAAAACCTTTCAAAATAAGACAAGGAACATATATTATAACATGCCTTTTTATTTTATTTTGCTTATTTCTTAAATAATTTAGAAAAAGGATTAGGTTAGTCCAATTTTTTATTTTTATCTTTTTGTAGTATTTTGATAAGTCTAAAACACATTTCTCCAATCATTCATTCAACCACCTGGCAAGAGGAAATAACATGGAAGGATTTGATTTTCTTGAAATAAAGCAGAGATAACGTGGGGGGAAATTTGGCAAGTAAACTAGGCCGTGGACTGTAATCTGTTGCCTTTTTCTGGCCCTGACTCAACCGCCCTGTAGTCTATAATCTCCTTTACTATCACGGTATTTACTTTCACGTAGGCTGACACACAGGTTTTAGACACCATTGAAATAGATTTTTAATCTCAATGAGACTTCTCCTGGTTAAATAAAGGTTAGATAAAAAATAAAAAAAAAAACAGTTTGTAAGGGTTTCTCCCATACCTGTAGAACTTTTCATGTTATACTTGACAATCTCACCTGACTATTTACATATGTTTGAGTAGAATGAACATTTTGGTTTTATAATATTAACTACTGACAACATTTCTACCAAATTCCAATAAATTTGTCATTAAAGAGCATTTTCATTAAGTTATGTAAAGATGAAGACTCAAGAAAAATCCAGACTGGTCTCACCCTATCCTGTTCCCGATAGTTAGCCTGCTATCGGTGTGTGAATGGTAATGTGTGAATTGGGAACAGGTCTCCCTTGTAAAAGAGTCTCCGGTCTCAATTGGATTTACCCGTAGAAATAAGGTTATAGAAAGATAGAAAATGAAAAAATAAATAAATAGTCGTTCATCAGTAGATGGTGGGCTAGGTCTATTATGTATTGAGGAGAGTTGGGGTCATCCAGCAGCTCTCTGTCTGTCTGTCTGTCTGTCTGTCTGTCTGTCTGTCTGCCTTTCTGTCTGTCTGTCTGTCTGTCTGCCTTTCTTTCTGTCTGTCTGTCTGTCTGTCTGTCTGTCTGTCTGCCTTTCTGTCTGTATATCTGTCTGTCTGTCTGCCTCTGTCTGTCTGTCTGTCTTTCTTTCTGTCTGTCTATCTGTCTGTCTGTCTGTCTGTCTGTCTGTCTGCCTTTCTGTCTGTATATCTGTCTGTCTGTCTGTCTGTCTGTCTGCCTCTGTATGTCTGTCTGTCTGTCTGTCTGTCTGTCTGTCTGTCTCTCTGCCTTTCTTTCTTTCTGCCTTTCTGTCTGTCTGTCTGTCTGCCTTTCTGTCTGTCTGTCTGCCTGTCTGTCCCACCTGGTCTTGTAGATGGTGGGCCAGGTCTATGTATTGTGGAGAGTCGGGGTCATCCAGCAGCTCTCTGTATCCGGGATCCACCAGGTCGATAGTGAAGTGAAGCGCCTGCTGCACAGGGCTCTCTGGGACCAGGTTAGGAAGCTCAGAGTCCTGCAAGGAATACACACAGGTTAATCTGTCTGTCTGTCTGTCTGTCTGTCTGTCTGTCTGTCTGTCTGTCTATCTATCTATCTATCTATCTATCTATCTATCTATCTATCTATCTATCTATCTATCTATCTATCTATCTATCATCTATCATCTATCATCTATCATCTATCATCTATCTATCTATCCATCTATCTATCTATCTATCTATCTATCTATCTATCTATCTATCTATCTATCTATCTATCTATCTATCTATCTATCTATCTATCCATCCAAAAACAGCTGGTGTCTGATTGCAAATTCACTCCTAGAAAAATTCTCAAAAATACATGGACGAAAATCTTTGTTTGATCA